>OZ012680.1:35295909-35895909 GCA_963942445.1 Argyra leucocephala | reverse complement strand
GGGCATTGTATTTTTTCGAATTATTTTTATAATAAATGTCAATGAAATTTCATTCCCAGCCAAATTTTGCATTTTGGTCACAATAATTATAAATATTAATACAATTATTTTTGACCGAAAAATATTATTTATTAGTAAGACATTTTTTATATTATTAACAAATATCTATCTCCCTTTCTCAGGAAATAAATATAAACTTCATAAAATTATTATTTGAGAATAAAAAATAATACCCTTCTCACTCTCGCATAACATAAATTATTTCAAATGAATATCATTTAAAAATAAAAACATATACACTAATACATGTATACTAATCCTATAACAGTATTACAGCACTTGCTCCGGTGCCTTATAGGATTCTCCATTTAAGTGCTATAATGTATTTATAACATTCAGCAGCAATTGCGGAACACTCAAATTAACACTAATATTGCTATAAGAGTGTTTATAATAGTGTTATAAGAGTGCGCAAGAGTCTTATAGCAACAAAATTGTTACGTGGGTAATCACCAGTCTTGAAATTTTACAAAATAAAAATGTATTGCAGTTATATCAGTCCATTTGTTAGCTGATCAGTTAATCTTCGCTACACCTACCTCGATTTAATGCATTAAAGAAAAACCTATCTAAGAACTTACATCTAGACTTACTGGATAATCTGGCAGATGCCAAAATTAAGAGCCGCCAACGTCTTGCGCTAACTTCAAATTGGTTTTAGCAAGTAGAACCAGAAACGGTGTAATTAAATACAGTGATGTAAATTTTCTGCAATAGGCAGCCACTCACACATACCTACGTAAATAGTTTATCAATATTAATATCAAAGGGAATAGTAATAATTATTTTTCTTCAACACTATAGCAGCAGTAGATACTCAACACTAACTAACCGTTGAGTTCAAACAATTCTTATTATTTTTTACAAAAGCTTCTACATTTATAAATTTTGTCAACTTTTTTCAAAACTAATTCAAATTTTTCTTTGTATACAAAGTGTTAGGTACTACTTAAAATCACTCAAATCTTCAAATTAAATTATTTATAGTGAAAGAATAAAGTCAAAAAATTATTCAAATTAGAAAATCAACGATTTTAATTTTATATGATGAATCAAAGGAAACACTCTTACATTAGTATAACATTAATTTATAATCCTTCAAAACTGAGTATGTTTATGACATTAGTACCTTATTTAAATCAAAAAAGGATTCTATTTTTCTGTTTTAAGCATATCGATGATTATTTGATTATCATAAAATAGATTTTTGTATAGAAAATTAATATTAACAAAAATAACTTCATCATGATAGTATTCATGAGTAATTCATCTTCAATCGAGAAAATAGAAAAATATAAGAAAAAACCAAAAAGTCCTTAAAACATTACATAAAAAAAATAATAATAATAATATGTCCTCTTTAAGCTCTTCATTTTTTTTTCTTCTCTTATGTGTACTCTTTTGCTCTGTTATTAAGCCTTGAATTTATATAAAACTCTATATAAACTTCAAGATATGAGTCCTTCTGATTCTCATCAGCAGCACCAAAGGTATTAATAAAGAATCCTTGAATATGATGTGATAGATGATAAAAAAAAAAAAAAAAAAAAAAACAAATGTTGAAGAAATAACTAAAATAGAATGAAAATTATCATCTACTGTCATCATCATCAACATATCACCATCATCATTATCATTATACATATAACACTTAATATAGGAAATATAACACCAACACTTAAAAATATATATGTATATAATATACAGTTAAGAGAAATAGAAAGAACATGCATATTAAATATGTTTATTATAAGGATAAGGACTTTGTTTGTCAAATTTAAACATAATACATGCAAACACACATACATACAACATAATATTTACTGTTTATACTTAGAGTAAATGATTTGGCCGCTTTCAGCAGCACTTTATTTTATTAGAAGGACGTTTATAATTGCAGTACGTAAACCCTAAAAGTTCTATATAATAGTAATCATGATGGTAAATCATCATTATCAACATAATCATCATTATCATCATCATAATCATTGTCATCATGTACGACACCAACATCGTTAATATTTTTATTCACCCAAAATTAAAAACATAAGATGTAAACATTTCCAAGGTGGAAAATTATAATGCAAAAGTACCTACCGTTATTTTTAATTTTAATTTTTTTTTTTTTTTTTTTAATATAAGATACGTGAATATATTACTTAGTTAGAGAAAAACAATATTGAGGGAGAGATTTCAAGTGAATGTGAAAATGTAAGTGCAATTTTATTTTGTTTCAATGAAAATTTGAATAACACTGGTGGATGGTGATTACTGCAACGTATTTTATTTTTATTATAACTGTTGGTGTTCACAAAAGAGACTCAAAGTATACGCTTTCATTTTCATGAAAGTCGTTAGGTTGGTATTAACAAATTGAACGAGAGAGACTTATTATTACTTGTTCATTATCTAATCTATGACTGTTATTCAGAAATAGCAGTTCCAAATATAACTTTATCTTATTAGAAAATCTAAAATGACAAAGATAAATAGACATTTGCAATGCATCAAGTTGAAGGATTACCTAATAACAGATGTCATAAATAATATCAACAGATATGAAAATAATCTCTGCTATTTGGATAGTTTGACAGCAACTAGTACATGGGGTTTAGCAAATCTTCATGTGTTAAGGAAAATAGAGAAGCAGATTTCGAGTGACTGCAGATTATAATTAGAAACAATCGAATTACCAGCGCTAGTTCGGTTAAAACACAACGCTATTTCGATCTTGTGTGAAGACTAATTTGACATAATACGGCAGTGAGATTTGATTAGTTTATGCAAATATATTGGTACTAGCTTTCTAACCCGCCATAAATGACGGAAGTAAAATAAACTCTAGCTTTTTTTTACTTCACTAGAGTTTTTATTTCAAATTACTACTTACTAATTTATCATATCTTTATTTTTTAATTACCATATAAACAGAATATTTGTAGTAAGAAGCAAAATTTTTTATTCTCTAAGGGTCATTTACTCGATCATTTTAGCTTATTATTCTTATTTGTCATCACTGAATATTTATCGTATAATTCAGAATCAAGTTAATCGTGTTAACATTCCATAGCCACATAAGTTTAGCGTCAAATTTTGAAAAAAAAAACGATCGAAATCTTATCAATATGGGTAATTTTGTTTTTTGGCATGAGTTTGTATAGCCAGAACCTAAATGTCGTTAGTGTCATATTAGATTTGTTTCTATCAAATTATTTCTTGTTTTGTTTTATTTATATCAATTTTTATATCTTAATTTTTGAAATATTTATTAACTAACCCGTATAAATAGAATATTGAACAAATAATATTTGACAATGAGCCACAACTTTAAACGAAAACAATAGGTGTTGAAATATATTTTTTTTATGTTAATACTCACATTCGTCTGAAATTGTTAATTTTATTTCATGACGGTGGTACTTTTTATGTCCACAAAATTTTATTTGTTTTTTTTTTATTATTATTTAATACTTTTAATGTTAAATGCGCTTCACTCTGGGTAGCAAAATATATTTATTTTATGTTAAAAAAACACAAACCAAAGCAATTTGTATTTGACCGTTCCGTCAAACATCCAGATAAATGCAGGAATAACATAACTATATTATATAATATTATGTCGAATTTTCCAGTCAGAAATAATAAATGTCAAGAACCTTGGAATACTAAATTTTGCAACGAGTTCGAATTGAAATAAATTAGATTAAAAAAATAGAAATGAATAATAATCATTAGCTTATAAAATCACAAATATCATTGCATTCATAAGATTAGAATGGAATCATCATGGAATTATAAAACTAATATTATTATATTAATAATATTATTATAATATAATAATAATAATATTAATATGGAAGTTTTTTGCACCCATATGCAATAAGACAAACAAAATTTCTTTAATTGGAATAAAGATTCTGTACACTTATCCTCCCAAATTAAGTTCGCTAATAGTCTATAACAGAAGTAGCTTCACTATGCTTCTGCTGTATCCTCTGAAACACTCTATGGTATGGAATACTTCTATATGTAAAATCATGAATGCTCGTGTTGAATTTGTGTATGACTGAGTTATTTTATTGCAAATTTTTGTCTATGTCCTTGGTTCCGGCTTAAATAATTGTACAAAATTATTACAGAGCATTATAATACTTCATTGACAACTGGAGATAGTGCCTCAATATTCAAACACTCAACCAACTTTATATTCTATGTTGGAGTACATAATAAGTATACATAAATATAAACCATTGATTGAGTTGGGAAATTTTGAGAGCAATTTGCTATTCTGAATGCACACTTATTTATTATAACGTTAAGTGCACACATGTACAATTTTTGTCATATTAAATTTTAATTCAAAAAAATATAGATAGGTATACAAAAAATTAATTTTTAATACTTTTTTATCTTGTATTCAAATATGGATTTATTATTATTATTATTATTATTATTTTATTTTATTATGCCTTAATTTCATTGTACAATTTTCCTAATTTCTAATTTTAATAACTAAAAGTTTATACTAATGTATTTACTAATGTAATGACTTAAAATAAAAATAAATGAAAAAAATATTTTTATTTGTTTCGTTTTTTTTTCACGAAAAATTTATACTTAATTAGAAAAAAATAATAAAACTAATATATTTACAAACACAAAAGCACACAAAACTTTTTTGTGTGCTTTATTGTTTCTTCAAACACAAATCTATAAAAAGAATGGAAAAAAAAATGTCTAGCTTAGCCACAGCGATACATTATGAAAATAACAAAAACATAATAATAAAAATTTAAATAAGCCTTGATTCATTTTGCTTTGTCTCTAAAGTACGTTACGTACTAATAACAATAATAACAAGAACAAAATAAAAAAAATATTAACATAATAACAGTCTGAGTAATCTTCTGATACTATATGATCAGAATCAACTCCAAAAGCGCTAGTATAATTATCATTTAAATTATCAAGGAGCACTGTAATTTGGTACCTATTTAATTTGTTATGCCTGTTCATTTTACACTCAAACATGAAAAAAAATGAAATTAAAAGATAATAAAACGAAAAAGAAAAGAAAAAAACAACGGAAAATAAAAAGCAAATAGTTTCGTTCAATGTACACATGCACCATTTTTGTCCTCAAAAAAATTGGAATACTCTTACAATCTACCTTTCATAATTTAAGTAATGCTGAATACAGAATTTACATTTAAATTTTTTTTCAATTTTTATTGCTTCAATATATGTGTTTTCATATTTTTAAATTTTTGCTGCACAAAATTGGTGCATGTGCGCACTCAAAAGAATAAGATTAAACAGAAAAAATTTTTTTTAATAAAATATTAATTATGCGGTAATTAAAATTTAAGTATATTATAATATTTAAACACAATTTTAATTAATAATAGTTTGGGATTTGAAATCTAGACTTATTAAACGAAATAGCTGCTGTTAAAAGTTCAGTTATTTTGAAAAAATAAAATACACATTTGATTTTTTATTATTCAGTAAAATTTGAAACAACAGGTTATCGTGTAACCAGGAATAATCAAATCAAGCCAGAAATATATACAATTATATTCAGCGTCTTATATAACATTTTTACCCTTCTAGTTCTCAAAATTATAAGTCACCGTATCTTTGTAGATATTGATTTTTTTAAGAATAAATATTTAAAAAAAATTAATTTTAAAATTAAAATCCCCTTAAATTTGTAAACATTGATTTTAGGACTTAAACACGATTCGTTCATAAAATTTAATATTTTGAAAGGTCTATAGATATTGATTTTTAACATAAAATATGCTTGTTTCTATTAACCGCCATATTTTTATAATAGTAATTTAAGGGCTTATTCAACTACAAATTTTGGCGTTGAAGTACAGCGATAGTAGTATTATTATTAATCATCAAAATTAGTGTCATGTAACCAATTCAGTGTGGTAAAGAATGAAAAAAGGTAAGATTAAACGTTTTATTAAGCGTAGTAAAATACAAATTCAAGCTTTAAAAAACTTTACAACCGAGTGAGATTACGAAGTGGAATAAGATTTTTCAAAAGAAAGGATATAGCTAGTACTTGGGTAGTACCTACTTATATTTGATTAGTATAACATACTTTGTTACAGTTAGAGCAATAAAACTGAATTCAACTAGATTAAGAATATTAAGATAAAAATAAATAACTTTGAGAACAACTGACAAAATATTTATCTGTTTTTGTTAAACATCAATAAAATGAGAAAACATATGATAAAAATATACTAGAGATACTTACTTTACTTAAATTAGAAACAAAAAAAAAACATTATAAGAATTAATATTTCGAAAGGATAAACGTTAAAGAATGATGTTGTCAAGCATTCACACAAACATACTGTTCCAACCATATCCCATATAGCTATATTTAACACCTTAAATATTTACCCATAAAAATATTCATCCCTACTATTCATTTATACAAAGAATTAAATTCTTATTTAGAACAGGATAGTCTGTTTTAGTATAATATATTATTATCATGTATATAATATATATATGTACATTTAAAGGAGTGTGTGCTGTTCATATTCATATATTATTATATTTTCCTATTTAAAATATTGTATAAGAGAACACCATCTCTTTATTTTTCATGTTTCACATTCTAATTTGTGTTTGCTATTATATTGCTTATGTTTCACACATTGCATCTTGTCTATTCCTCTGTAATCTTTGAAGAAAGACGATATTTATGTATGCTGATGCAAGTCCTTGATGTGCCTTTAAAATGAGATGCTTTCATCATTTCTCTTCTTCTTTATACTATTTATCAAAGTGGATTTTGTTGTTGTTGTTGTTGTTGTTGTTTCTCTTATCATTTTTGTGTTTTTTATTCAGGTGTTTAGATGAATGTTAATACATTAAGTATTAGATTGAAAATTTTCTTACTTACGAGTCCTTGATATAAATTTTTGTTCATTTGCAATATTAAAAATAAAAATAAAAATAAAACTTGTATACGTAATAATATGTAGAATGTCCTTATCCATATCTCGTTCCACTATCAAAATATAAAAAACAAAAAAAAAAATGAACGAAGAGAACGGTATGCACAGCGCACTTATCTTTGTCACATGTTGACATGCACTTCATGGGCTTTCAGAAAATAATAAATAAAGAAGACACAAAAAAAAAGAAAAGAAACCAAAAAGACAAACAGAAGAAAAAAAAAACAACATAGTAAGAAATTATCCTTGTACATATCCTTTTATTTTGACGTTTAGTTATTATATAAAAATCACTTTGAATAAAAATACATTTTACAGTACACAACTAAATTAATTATTATTTATTTTTAATGTTCAGTATATGAAATAGGCTGACTAACTGTTTGTTCAACATTAAACCGCCGAATTATTGCAAAATATTACTAATAACTTTATTAAAGGTTTTATATCTTTTAGCGTTTACTAGTAGAAGCTAAATATTGTACTTATATATCTAAAACTTTGCAACCTCTAGTGACCAAACCAAATCATCTACGTCGCTATCATCAGGCGGGGAATAAGTGTAAGCACAGCCAATTGGATTAGCTATTCTTATCGGAGATAAATTTGAGTCTACAGTGGCTGAATTATTTATAACAGGCACTGCACATGGTATTCAAATGGTGCCGAGGGGTTAAACTCTCTATTAATCCAAATAAAAATACGATTGTTACCTTCAAAAACAGGAGATTTAGGGACAAATTAAAGAAACTTAACCTATATCATAAATGGGGACTGAACCCCAAAATGACATTATAGGCTTTTACATGTCCAGAGTGAAATTCTGGCTTTGTTAAGAATTATTTATTCAAAGTGATTTCAGCAACCTTAAAGAGATCTCAAAGAGATTTCAAAGAAAGCTTAAAGTTGTTTTGTCTAGATGAGCATTCCAGTTCAGATGTTCATCAAGTACGATTTCAAGGTATTTGACTTTGAATAAATAATTCTTAACAAAGCCAGAATTTCACTCTGGACATGTAAAAGCCTATGTGGTCATAAATGGGGACTGAAGCCCAAAATGACATTATAGTTATATACCGCAATAGTGAGGCCAACCTTAAATTACATATCCGCGGTTTGGTGGAAAAAGGTACGCAAATCACAGCTAAAAATAAACTCAACAAACTACAGCATTCAGCTTGTTTGTTGATAACTGGAGCCATGCGAGCAACATCCACCGCATCATTAGAGTCTCACATTCATCTGGAGCTCCTTCATCTCTTTATACAAAAAGAAGTAATGGTTCATACCTACAAAATGTATTACTGGTGATGATTCAAAAATTGAAAAAGTGGTACACCCAGAACTAGTTCAAGTACTCCGCAAGGATGATACGTTTTCGATAGCATTATCCTTCTACTGCTTGCCAAAAAATAATTTTGAGAATTCTTTTAATATAATCATGCCAAGTAGAGAGACGTGGGAAACCTACCCACCCTCTTTAGACAAAGAGTCATTAGTATGGTATACTGACGGTGCCAAGAAAATAAATAAAAAGACTGAAGGCCCATATTCATTCAAGCCTAGAATCTACAAACAAAGTTTTCCAAGCCGAAGTACCTGCTATAGAACTAGTCTGCATACGAGAGAACTGAAGAAGAAATTGCAAAAACCGTAAAATCTACATTCTCTCGGATAGTAAAGCAGCCATCCTAGCTATTAATTCATATACCATCATATCAAAGCTAGTATGGGATTGATTAGAAATACTCAAGACCCTGGCAAAAACAAATAAAATTACAATAATGACACAATAAGGACATTCTGGCCTTGCAGGAAACGAAACTGCAGATTATCTAGCAAAAAAAAAACATCGGACACGCCTTTCATAGGACCAATTTCTGTTTGATTCGTTTAAGAACAGCTAAGATACGTTTAGATAGAGCAAAAACAGGAGCATTTCTGTGCCAACGTTCTTGGAAATCGTCAAGCAAAAATGCTCATGCCTGAACGCTAACTTAAAAAAACCAAAACTCTTCTAAGTTTCAACAGAAAAGAGGCACGCATCTTGGTAGGGATAATAACAGGCTACTGCCTAATAAAGAAACACCGTTATAAGAAGAAGTGAAATAGAGGAAGAATCTATTGAATATCTGCTGCTTGAATGCGAAGGGCTCAGTTGTAGCACACTTTACCGTTTGGTAACAGCGTTTCGTAAACAATGGGAACTATCCAGCATACCATTAAAGAATATCCTAAGCGTAATCACAAAGTCAGGTATCTGTAAGGACTGAGAGACTTTATAACAAAACCTGCGACTGCGGCGAAATAGGGATTGAGTCCCTCTCGAAATTCAAAATCTATCTGTCTAAGTTTACGGATTACTTCAATATTAATTTTTGATCCTGTAGTCAATTAAATTTGAATTTAGGGTTCTATTATTTTTGATTCGTACTATATTTCCATACATTTATAACAGCAGTAAAGAATTAAATTGAATTAAAAAATGTGGAGCAAAGTGACTTTTTTTTTTTATTTTTTATTATTTTATTGGTAAACAAAAGAAATTTTCAAAGGTGTATGCAATACAATATTATAAACACAAACAAACACGTATATACATTGAGTAATAAGTAGATCGCTATATTATTATTATTATTATTTGCTTTTGAGTTTTAATTCTGATGGCAGAAATAAGTTTTTTTTTTTTTTGACATTATCAAAAGTTTTGTAAGTGTACGTGATTTTAAAAAAGAAATTTGAATGAAGAAAAAAATTCAAATGATTGCAATATTAAAAACAAGGTTGGTGTACCTACTCTTAAATTTTAACTTAAATGGCTTTTATGTTGTTTTTTTTTTTTTTGTTTGATAAATCATTACTCAGCTCAGTAATATGTATTTGGTTGGTGTACTAAAATCTGGGAAGAGCTAATTTTACAAACATTTTTTTTTTTCACTTCTTTTTATAAATTGAGGGAAAGGTGTTCAACCAAAACAGATAAAAACAAAAACCAAATTGCATATTTATACTCATAAAAGCAATATTTAGAATGAAATTAGAACATTAAGCATTATAATGGAATTGGAAGTCAATAAATGGATTTTTTTTAATGAATCGTATGAAACTATCGTTATTCCTATTAGGTACCTAGGTATATTGTGAAGAAAGTGAAAATGAGTGCAATTCCTTTTTTTTTTGTCAAGCATTAATTTTGGTTCATTTCATTGAGTTTATATGTTATAATCAAAGGTAAATGGAATAAGAATGGAAATTTTAAACTAATTACTAAAATAGAAATGACTAGTGAGAAACCCAAAATCAAAACCATTTTTTTTCGAATAGTTTTTATTGAATCTTTCTGATCAGAAACTCTAAATTAAATCTTAACATAAAAAATTGGAATATGTGTGACATTGCATTGATTTTATCATTTAACAAAGTAAGTTAATTTATAACAATGAGAATGAATAAATAAAAACAACCAAAATTAAAAATAAATAAAAAGATAATTATAATAAGCATTACAGATCGATCTTTTGTGTCCTTTTTAAAGCTTATATGACCCATATTTGTGGTTAAATTTTTTGAAAGTTAGTTTGAATGATCTTGCAATTTTCGTAGATAGTTTCGACTATATCTGACGATTTCTTCTCTGGCCATAGCAATTTTTCAAACTTTGTGGATGTTTATATGGAGAAGCAGTGCCTCATGTTTGAATATCATAAGTTCATATCGGATAATGACTCCTTTGTACAGAAGAACTTTGTATTATAACCTCAGTTTTGAATACTTTTTTATTTATTTTTTTTTATGCTATTGACAGTAACTTAGGTTGAATCACCTTTTCGTGTTTTTTTAAGTACGATACTACAGTTTTATACTACAATGTTTCGAGCATTTATTTCACACAATACTGGCTTATCTACTTATTAAATGTGGCAAACTACTGCTATTGTCAGAAACTAAGCCTTCTTGAATAGACTAGCTCTATTTCATTTATTTTGTTACAAGATTATACTCTCAATTGTTTTTTGTCATTTATTTGATCCCAATGACAAATGGTACTGGACCAGTACCCTTTGCGATATGTGCTTACCTCATGTCAATCTACGATATAAGTTAATACATAGGTTAACTTTATTGCTCTAAGCGATAGTATGATTTTAGAATTTTAACATGGGGCATGTATCTTTTCTTAAGGTTAAGGTCAACACATTTAGTTTTGTTAACTTTAATCTTCCTATAATCTAGCCAGTTGTGAAACAGTTTTAGGTTATCCTGTACCTTTTTAATAGCTGTTTTAGGCTTCATGCCATACCTTGTCAAAGGCTTGTGCTATGTCTAAGAAAACGTCTGAATAGTATTGTTTTACTTCAAATGTTTTTCTTTTGTAAGTTACTATTCAATGGACCCCTAGTTCCACTTGTTCCGTGGTACTATGTTTCGTTTTAAAGCCGAATTGGTGTTGTGGTATAAGTTATTTTTTCAGCAGCGTGGGCATTCGTTTTAATAGCAATAGTTACTCGAAATTTAAATCAATTGATAATTTTATTATTCTGTTACTCTAATCTATACTATTTTGATGAAACCAAATGGTTGCTTTTAAGTAAAAGCTTAATTTTAAACAATACTGCTATACGTATTTGTTTAATAGTCTTGTACGAGTAGAAAGTAAGAAAGTCGACTAAATATTAGTTTCTACTTAATTACTCAGCTTCATTAAACATAGGAAAATAATTGGTTTAATTTCTGTTTCAAAACTGATAATAGATAATAAATTAATGGAACAAGTAAATATGGAAAGATTCAAATAATGACAATATTGGCAGTATTTTAAAAAAATTATAACAAACTCAATTGAATACAATATTCAAAGGGATTTTTCCTATAAGAATATTGAAGGTAGAAAATTCAAAAATATCATACAAATATAGCTGAAAGTAACTGTAAATTTTTTGTTCTTCTTTATCTTCATTTTCCAATACTCCAATTTTTAATATCTTACATCCCAAGTAACATTGCCCAAGAGCAAGACTCTATACAATTGCAAAAAAGGGCTCATAAGACTCTCATAACACACTTGAAACTCTCAAAACTTTAACTCTTGTTACAAGAATTAAATTAGTTCTCATAACATTCATATTATGAGATAATTACACTCATAGAGTATTACAATATATAATATTAACATATAATATTAACACTCATAATAGTAACAATCTCGTAATACACTTGCTATGAGAGTTCAACTCTCATAGAGTTAAACACTTATAATAAGAACATTATGAGAGTTTAAGTATAAAAATAGTTTATCAAAATACACTTGCTATGAGAGTTTAACTCTCATAATGCTCTCATAGGGTTGAACACTTGTAAGAAGAACGCTATGAGAGTTTAAGAATAATAATACTTATTAAAATTCTGTTATGAGAAGTAAAATGTTGAATCCCTTCAAATCAGAGTATTATGATTATAAAACGATATAGACAAAATGGAAAAAATTTTATTGGAGAAAGGTAAAAAAATAGGGTAGCTTCCGTAAAAAAATTGAAAAAACATATCTTGAATTGAAAACGCCCAGGTATATTAAAACCATAGGAGTAAATTATAATGGGCAATCAGCGGTAGCTTCATCTAAGGATACAATTTTATCTTTTGATGCTTCACATCAAAGCAAAATTTTCTTAGAACCTAACAGCAGTAATTTGATCCAAAACCAATCAAATGCAGATAACGAAGAATTCCGTCCTGTTTATGATTCAACAGTACCAATGTATGTATAAGTTTATTTAAATTGTTACAATAATTTTTTATTAAACAGAAAAAATAGTTAATGAGATAATTGCAGTATAGCTTTCCAGCAGGGTTATTATATAGGGGATGATGATGATCATAATGATGATGATGATGATGATCACTATGAAGAAAATCAGCTCTCTATGAAGAATATCGACAGTGAATTAGAAAAAGATGAGGTTTTTGGAAATGAATTAAAGAATTGGGCAATTCAGTTTAACATAAGACAACAAGCACTAGCACCAAGCACCAAGTGTTGTTAGGAATATGTACTATTATAAATCTGATACTATTAATTATAATATATATTCTTATTAAAATTAACTTAATCTCGTTTATTTAATAAGCTAAAACAAATTTTTGAAATAAACACAAATTTTATTTATTTAGTCTTGTAGGCAAAACAAAATGCTATTGTAAAAGAAATAATACTCTCATAATTAGAGTAATTATCTCATAACAAGAGTAATTATATCATAACAAGAGTAATTATCTCATAACAAGACTTCGGATCTCTTAAGAGTAATTATCTCATAACAAGAGTTCTCATCTCATAAGAAGAGTAATACTGAAATAAAGAAGAACGTGATATAACATGGCGCTGCGGCAGAGACGAATATAAAATAAATTAAAAAAAAAAAAAAAAAAAATTTTCAATTAACTATTTAATGGAATTGAAAACAAAATAAATAAAGTTTTGTCATAAAATACATGGGTGTTACTAAATTGGAAAAAATTAAAAAACCACGTGGCCGACCAAGGAAAATTCAATATATATATGTTGAAAAGGAAAGAATGGATTTTATAAAAAAAATTGAGGATTTAAAACTGGACGGGAACTTGTCGGAAATTGGCGAGTATTTAAACAAAGCTGGGAGCAATTTGCAGTAGCAATAGAATTTAATAAAGCTGAAAAGAAGGAATTTCAAAAGGTGTTTAAAGCTTTTGAAGATTTTTGTCTTCCAAAGAAAAATCAAATGTATAAAAGTTTTATCTTTTGGAGCAGAGAACAGCATTCAGCAGAAAAATTTGATACGTTCTTAATGGATATAAAAAAATTAGTAAAAACATGTGGTTATGCTGATTTAGAGGATAGGATGCTAGGTGATAGAATTGTGTTAGGAGTAGTTAATAAAAAGTTACAAAAGCGAATGTTAGAGATGGATGGTTTAACAGTTACAAAGGCGATAGAAATGGCACGTGCTGATGAAATTACTAATCTACAATCTAAGAACCTTCAATTAAGAAAAGGTGAGTCAATGATAACATCCGAAGTTTGTGCAATAGAAAAAAGAAATTCAAGTGATGGTAAGTCGTATGTTGAAAATAATAAATATGGCTATAATAAAAATAAAATAAAAAAGGAGAAGAATAGGAAATAAAGTTTGTTCTGAAAATTAGTATATATAAACAAGATAATACATTGTAATAACTGTAAAATTTAATTGAATGAAAAAACTATGTAAAATGAATATTTAAAATATATGTATATATCGATTAGATTAAAATTTGAAATTTTTATAAAAGGGAGATGTTACATATGTAAACGTAGTTTAAGATATTGCTATATGTAACAGTAGTTTTAAGTTTGACAGTTGAAATAAAGAAGAACGTGATATAACAGTATGTTTGTAATTAAAAGAAATTTAAATTTCTATAAAAAGAACGCTCACCGTCGAACAGTTTTTTAAAAATCATTTACTAATTTATTAGTAGGTACACCTTCTTTAAAAATTTTCGAAAAAATTTTTAATAAAAAATTACAGTACCGTACTTAAATCAAGCACGAAAAGGTAATTATAGCTAAGTTACTGTCAACATTAAAAAGAAAAACAAAAGAAAAAAATATTATTTATCTAAATACAACTTATATAAGTTCATAAAAATAGTTTCTAAAAAAACTAAATTATTTTGACTTAATATAGGGGAAGAGGTGGAAAAGGCATGGTAATTAAGAAGTATTTTGTTTTTTTCAAACCATACCAAACCACAGCTTCTTATTAAAACATGACTGTTTACTGGTTGATAGTGAAAAATGTCAGTCTATTTAAATCCCTGTTCTGTTAAAAAAGTTAAATTGGGCTTTAACTTGAATTATAATCAATAAATAGGGGTTTCTAGTATTATATTTACTTTTATACTTAGTTTTATTCAAATTTATTTAGTCAACTATTTTCAGATATATGGGTAAAAATAGCATTATAGGACCAGAAAGGGTAAAAAAAAAAAATTATTAAAATTATTTAGCGCATTGCTTTTTTTCGAGGTAAAATGCCTACTTTTATCAATAAAATTTCAATGACAGGTAAATTTTGGTTATTATTGAAGAAAAAATTATTTTAATTTCCTATAACTTAATTTCATTTAATATTTTTATATAACAAAAAAAATTTCACCCAATTATATTAAGCTAGAAGATAACCATGATTTGGACTCAGATCACTCTGCAGTCATACTAAGTCTATATGAAAAGGTTATTAAGAAACAGTCGAAACCTCTGCTAACGAACAAGACAAACTGACTGGGCTAGCTTTAAACAAGAAATAGAAAACAAAATAAACATAAAAACAAAACTAAGATCCAAATGTGATATAGATTCTGAAGTAGAAAATTTTATTAAAATTATTCAAAATGCTGGATGGAATAATACAAAAAATTGTGAATATAAATCGGTAGGATTCAACTACCCTAGAGAAATATTAAATATGATAAAAATAAAAAGAAGAGCTAGACGCAGATGGCAACAATCGCGTGATCCGGCAGACAAAACTGTTCTAAATAGGTTAACTCAGAATCTTAAAAGAAAAATTAAAGATCTTAAAAATGAAAATTTTGAAAAATATATAAAAAATTTATCAGCTAAAAGAGAAAATAACTACTCGTTGTGGAAAGCAACAAAGAGTACAAAAACCTCGATCTCTCAAATCCCGCCAATCAGAATGAAAAGCGGTGAATGAGCGAGAGATAATAAAAATAAAGCTGAAACATTCGCAGATCATCTTGAAGAAATTTTTTGTCCAGACGAGACAGATTCGGATGATCTCACTGAAGAAAATAATAATTGGCAAGAAAATGTTATATCACCATTTTCAGAAAGTGAAATAGTTGAACAAATTAAAAAACTCAGAGATAAAAAAGCTCCAGGTTTTGATCTAATTACATCGGAAGTCCTGAAAGAACTTCCGAAAAAAGCTATAACAATGCTAACACGCATTATAAACGCTGCTATAAGAATAAGGTATGTGCCGAATATGTGAAAAATAGCAGAGATAATTATGATACCAAAGCCAGGTAAGCCCATAAATGAGGTCAAATCCTACAGACCAATATCATTACTACCAATAGTATCAAAATTATTTGAAAAACTATTATTGATTCGAATGAGACCGATCATAGAAAATAGTAATCTGATTCCAAATTATCAATTTAGCTTTAGATCTAAGCACTCGACAATCGATCAAATTCATAGAATAACAGACATAATAGAAAAAGCTTTAGAGGAAAAGAAAGTATGCTCTACCATATTTCTAGATGTAGCCCAAGCTTTTGATAAAGTATGGCATCGAGGCTTAATAAATAAACTAAACAATATGTTACCTAAACAATACGTAGATATACTCTCATCATATCTAGAAAACAGACTATTCAGAATAAAACAAGACGAAGAGTATTCTACTATTAGAGATATTAAAACGGGTGTGCCTCAAGGTAGTATTCTGGGTCCCATACTGTATTTGCTCTACACCAATGATTTACCAGAAATGGAAAATATAACTGTAGCTACATTCGCTGACGATACTGCGTTGATGGCAGTAGGATCAAATATTGACGAGGCTACAATTAAATTGCAAAGAGCAAGCGACAAGCTATACCTCTGGACAAAGAAATGGAAAATTAAACTCAATGAGTTAAAATCAGTACATGTAAATTTTACAAATAAAAAATTAGAAAATCAACCACCATTGGTAAATCTGAATGGGGTCAATATACCCCAAGAAAACAATGCTAAATACCTAGGAATGACACTAGATGTCAAACTTAGATGGAAAGAGCACGTTAAACAGAAAACATTTGAGCTTGAAAATAAGTATAGAGAAAGGTACTGGCTCTTAGGTCGTAATTCTAAATTACCTATACATAACAAGATTTTGTTATATAATCAGATACTCAAACCGATATGGTTGTACGGCATACAAATATGGGGATGTGCCAAACAAACACATGTACTTTGTATACAAAAATTCCAAAATAAAGTCTTGCGCAACATGGTAAATGCCCCCTGGTATGTTCGCAACAGTGATTTGCACAGAGATCTAAAAATTCCTTGCATAGAAAATGAAATAAAAAGATATGCAACAAAGCTTATAGCTCGTCTGGAGGGACATGTTAACGTTGAGGCCACTCAACTGCTAGATAATCAAAATGATGTCAGAAGGCTTAAAAGAACTAAGCCACTAGATTTAATACGATAGAATTTCGTAAGCTTTTTCTTTAAGAAAATCAAAATAGCAATAAATTAATGGTTAGTCCGTTGGACTAGTATTAATGGGAGGGGTGTGGTTTAGTCAGTAAAAATCTGGCACACAATGTAAGCTACGGGGCTCATTGTGTCTATGAAGATTCACGCAAAAAAAAAAAAAAAAAAAAAATTTAATATTTTATTTTAGTTTAATATTTAATATATATATACTTACTTATGATCACACATACATAAAATTAAACATAAACTTTATTTAACTCAACTCTGCCAATGAAACCAATACATTTATATTAATATGTTTCTACCTCTTTCTGACAATTAGACTCATAATAAGACTTTCTCAATACTCTCATAGTAGTTTCCTTGTGAGACTTTTACTCTCATAAACGGTGCCCTTTTACTCTCATAACGATCGTATAAAGCACTCATAGCATTCTACAACAGTAAAATTATGAGAGTAATACTCTTGGCATAATTCTCATAGAACTCTACTAGAGCCTTATGAGAGGAATTTTGTTACTTAGGATTCCAACTTTTTTTATATATTATTTTTAACTTTTCAATCTATCTTATTTAAATTTAATAATAGTGTGTCATTATTAAATAATATTAAGTAGTATTGTTTTGTCTTTATTTTTTTAACGAGTGGTTGACTCTGGTGAGTCCATTGCCTTATCTAAACTTACATCGGTCTGATCAAGCTGGTGCACATATTATGTAATTAAATAAATCATAAATTTTTTACTTAGATTATCTGATGAAATCTTTTCAGCCTTCGCACATGTTGGCCTTCGTACCGTATACTGTAGCTGTGATGGGAGACCGTTTCGATGTATAAGGGATTATTTAGTTTGAAATATCCTAATTTTGAAAAAAAAAACTTCAGTTTATAGAAATAATTGTTATTATTTTTAATTTTCTTAGGTTCCTACATAAATAAAATCTGTCAAATGTCCAAATGTTAAAGTGTCTAGTTGTTAAATGTCCAGTTGCCAAGTGTACCGTACCCGTGCATAATACCCAATATGAATTATTATTCTCACCAAATTTCGGATGCTTCACAATCTGTTTTAACAATATACAGAAACGATTCCCATCGATGGTATAAGTGTCTGACGATGAGTGTTTTTGTGTATCGGCGAACCGGTGTAACATTTACTCTTCTAGATATTTTGTAGTGGAAGGACGAATTAAAATTACTATTTCTTGGTAGATCTTGGAAGAACTGAAAATTAATATTTCTACCTCTTAAGCCATTCCTTTAACGAACACGAGAGGACTCAATTTTACATCTTCTTTGTACAAAGTAATAATTATTTTAACTCCTTTTTGTAGAAGTCATACTATTTTCGATCTATAAGCAATGTTTTACCAAAGAGCCAAGAAAATTAGTACCTATGAATTGGTGAGAGTGGTACTAAATAGAGATGCATTCATAGACAAAGCTAATAGCATCAAAGCTAAAATATGTCAATTATTGTATTCGGACATCCGAAGGCAGATTGCAGTAGAAGAAGAAATTAAGCTCTGACTTTAACTACACCCTAAAAAATTCTTTAGCATTAATTTTTCATTTTTAAGATAATCTTGATAATATTATTATGTTCCATAAATTTAAACTCTAACCAAATTATTATTCATTTATATTTTGTTGATGAAAACTAATTGCATGCAAGTATTTGAATTTCGTGTAAACATGTTAAGTTAATAAATTGTTAATAAATTATATTTATTTTTTTTTTATACACAAAATGTATTTAAAAAATAATCTCAAAGACTATAATAAAAACTTATAAAAACCAATTTCATGTCATGTTCTACCTTTTTTAAACTCATTAAATTTATTATGATTTATTTGAAATAATTAAAATATGTTCCTAAGTTATATTACCAAATGAATAATAGAGAAAAAGAAAACAAAAAAAAAGTCTCCCACAATAATAACTTTACACCAAACAATTCGTACATTGTGTATAAATTTCTTTATTCTTCATAAAATTACCATTGCTACTTAATTTTAAATATTATTTAACAAAAAAAAAACAAAAAAACAAATAATATAAAAATTTAAATTCTTTTATTTTAAAAAATATTTAATTTTATCTTTTTTTTATTTTTGCTTGTTGTTCTTTGATAATTTATTAAATAAAATTTGGCTTTATTTCAAGAAATAGAAGATCTGTTGCTATTGTAATAGTATCAAAAATGGTAGACAAAAACAAAAAACAAAAAGTTAACTGTTTTTTTTTTTTTTTTTTTTTTTGTTGCACAATAACGTTTTAGTTTCAACGCGATAAATTTAACACACACAATAAGAGAGAATAAAATATGTATAGTGTAGAAAAGAAAGGATAAAAAACTATAATAAATTTTAAAGAAATACACAGAATACACTGATATACGAGTATTATTATTATGGAAAAAGAGAGAAACGCAAGAAAAAAATAATAACACAAAAAATTGGATAGTGTTAAGATAATAACAGTAACAAGAAATAATAAACATTACAAAAAATAAAATAAAATAACAATATGAGAGTGAAAAGTTATTGTTGAAATGTAAGAAGAACAAAAAAACATAAAAAAAAAAATAGTTTTGTTGTAAAAAAGTAAAAAAGAATAAAAATTTTATAAAATGTAATTAAATTTATGTTTACACAATAACAGTAAATACATTTTTTTTTTATTGCCATGTAACTATTATTAACCGAATAATTAATAATTAATAATGAATATAAAAAAAAAGTATTGCTGTAAGCAAATCACAAAATATTAAAATAAAAAGTTGTAATATTTAAACTTATGAAGGACGAATATGTGTAATTGAAAAATCCGTCCATTTGAGTAAAAATCCCGTTAGGTTTAAAAAAAATTCTTTAGAATTTACAGAATGAGTTGGTATCAAAGTAGATAACATTTTAGTTATAGTCGGGCACTAGTATGAACTTACAGCAACGTCAAACGATTCTATTGCAATTACCCGCAGCAATTTAGTCATTCATCTGAGTCCTTACAGATACCGGGCTTGAAGATTACACTTATGAGATCACTGATAATGCTTTCAATGGCATGTTGAGCAATTTCCCAATAAAAAAAATATAATGGCAGTATGACCCTTTTATTAACATAACGGATATTCAATAGATTTTTTCTCTACTTTACATATTCTATAGAGGTTGTTTTCGGCTACACCGATTCAGTGTTGATGTTTCGCTTATTAATTGCTATCCGGTTGCATCTTTTTTGCCTGCGATGCTAATTTAACGTTGTCTGCGACCCGCAATATTATTACTTGCCGCATCAACGTGTTTTTATTTACTTTTCCTTTTTAAGTTCCTTGTTAGGCTTGATGTGATGGAAATTTATGGAGTAGGGTAGGGTATGGAGTAGGGTAGGGTAATTTGCCACGTCTCTGCGTGGTAGGATTATCTTGAATGCTTTCTTAAATTTGTTTTTGATCCTATTTACAACGTTTTATCATTCTGCAATTTCTCATTCAGAATTGGATCCACATCTTTCATTTTATGGTTCTCATTATCTGTGAAGAATTTCGTGTTGTGAACCATTGTTTTTTTTTTGACAATGATAAGGTCAAAGGATTTTAAATGAAACAAAGTTTATATTATTAAGATAAATACCCGCACATTATCAATTATTTGATAAACCAACTGAGCGTCCCCCCAATTTTTTAACTTTGGTCGGGTTTAGGAATACAAACTGCGGTAAAAATACTACTATTGATCAATATAATTTTATTTAGTATTTACTTTAAACATTTGTGTACTTCAGATAATAATGAAAACAATATTATTATTTTTTTGTAATTTATTTATTAACACTATTACTTGTCCTTTACAAAGTTTTTAATTCATTAAAAAATGTTGATTAAAAGAGATTCGCTATAATTGAAATATCGAAAAAAGTGGAAAAACTTTATGTTTATCTATATCAAAGAACATAAAAATAAAAAAAAGTCTAATCCCCTACAAAATTTTTAAATTTTATTTTTGTATAACGGGTCGCCATATAACAACCCGCCGCTCTCTCATTTTATCTTCAAAATAATTTGCTCTTGAAAACAATAATTTTGCACTTAAAATACTTATTATTTATATACGAATATGATAATATAAATTAACTTACATACTCTAATAATAATAAAATATAAGAAATTCAGAATATCGATGCGGGTACTATTGCATATCTGTGTATATTGAAGCATCAATAAGTATGTAATTAAACATGCACTAAACATGCTACAATATAATCATAGAATCACTGAATCTAGAAAAAATTCTAAAATAATAGCTAGTAATAAAAGAATAACATATAATATATTAGTTATGCTTATACATTACAAATCGTGAACTGTCTACGGAATACCGTTTTGTTTTTTTTTTTTCAAAATCTCGTTGAAAATCGTATTTCTATTTCAGTTTTAGCATTTTAATTTTTGAAAAAATAAAAACAGGAAACAATCCATTTTTGATAAAAGTGTTGTTTGTTTGTTAGCTTTTAATGAGATACACATAATATGTACATAATTTCAATACATATTTATATAATATGATTGGTTAATAAAAACAGACAAAATTAATAAAATCAAAAAATATATTCTTTGCTGAAAATTTACAAATATAGGTACCTAGTTTTCAGTGCAAATAAAAAATTCATATAAAGAAATATTGCACGTACATAAATTCATTGCAGATCGTATGTGTTTAATTTTTTTTTTTATTTTTTTTATTTTGAAACTTGATTTGAAAAAATATTGATATAATATATTTACATGGATGGACTGGGTATTGTATTTATTTTTTAACAAAATTATAATCAAAACTCTTTTTTACTTTTTTAAATTTTTATTTTTGTTTCATTTTCTTACCTGCCCGTACGCATCATATCATCTAATATAATAAAACGTCACAATTTCCTCTTTGCTGCGTCAAATCGCAAAAAAACACACAACTGTACTTAGTGTGTGTGTATATGCATAATACACAACACACTACTTCTAATTGTGAGATAATGTAGTGATGCATATTTTAGAATTGATTTTGGAATTATGAAAAGCTAATGATGTTTAATATGAATTTTTGTAAACTATGAGCACATGTATATTAATAAGTATATATACGTATATTATGTATATAGTTATATTTTATTTATTTCATTTGAATAAGTTGTTGTTATTGTAGATGCTGTATGAAGTTATGAATAGTATGGATAATAATTTTGGATTCCAATTTTATTTTCTTAAAGGTTTTCATCAAAATAATTATATTAAGAAACTTCGTTGCTCTTACAATTCATTCAAGAATAAAAAAGGGCTAATATAACTAAGTGGCAATAGAATAAAATTTAGTTTTAATTTTTATGGTATGAACTTTTTGTCTCAATCTATACCTTTTGGTGGAAAACTCATAATTCTAGGTGACGATTTCTACCAAACATTACCCATCTTACCCCATAAAAGCCAATCAGAATACATAAAATTTAACAACCAAGTTAACCCAAAATGTTTGGATCTATAAATCCAGGATTTAGCTGTGGTACCAAAGTTTGCCAAATCTAACCGAAATTCCTTCGAATATGATTTGTAATAATTGTATCGTACAAGAAATTTGTGGAGATAGTCTAAATGTGGATAACTTTGCTAACTATTGAAAAAAGGCAAAACTTTGCCCAACAGATTCTGATACTGATACAATTAACGAACAAATTTTAAACTTTTTTCTAAATGTAATAACTTATGTAATATGTAATATGTGTATAATGGGAAATGTAATGACTTTTCTTAGTACCGATTCCATTGATGATTGCGGTGAAAATCATGCAGTGAATTTCTGTAAAGTTTTTAAACGGCTACTGTGCAAATGGAATGCTTCCAAATGAGCTTAATTTGTAAGTTGGTAGTATAATAATGTTACTGAGAAACCTAAATACCAAATTCGGCTTATGCAATGGGACTCGGTTAGCTGTAAAAGCTCTCAAATTAAATTTAATAATCGCGGAAGCCTTTGGCATAACTATATGTGAAACTGCATTGATTCCTAGAATAGATTTACCTACATCGACCACAGATCTGTCATTTATTCTTAGACGTTGATAATTCACTTTTAAATTGCCATTTTCTATGACCATAAATAAGTCGCAAGGCCAAACATTGGAAAAAGAAGGAGTTTATTTGCCTGAAACAGTTTAAAAAAATTGTTTGTGTTTAACTCAATTTGTTTTTGTAAGAAATAATTTTTCAATTTATAGAATTATTTCGAACTTTATAGCAAAGAAAAAAAAGATTTTTGCATCTGACTTAGCGTAATCCACCTTTTATATTTGATTACATTTCTTAGAACATTAACTAATTACAACACCGTCTTGAGACGGGCTGTGCCACTTTATATTATTATAAAATGTTATTTATGTTATTTGGCTATAGTCACTAAAAACCCAGTGACCTAGAGGGTCATTTTGAAGTTTCTTATACCCACACTACGCAAACAGATAAATAACACAGTGTGGCTATATAGTGTGGATACAATGGGAACTCTTCCCTCTTCTCCTATTTTTCTCTTATATTACATTTTACATAAAAAAAATGGACAAACAGACAGTCAAATGAATTGATAAGTTTAATAAAAAAATAAATTGAATTTAGAAGAAATAAAAGTCAAAATTGAGAAATGAAATTTAAAAGGACATTCTTTGTTAAAATCCAAAAGAATACAAGTACAGTTTTGAACTTAAAAAAATATATATAACACCCTTTTGTTTCAGAAACGGAAACTTTCCATTCTGTCACTTCTTTTAGAGTTTTCTTTCATTTTTTTGGTTTGTTTTTGTTTTTTGCTTTCTTTTGTTTTACATTACTACTATTGTACAAAAGAAATCAAGGATCCTGTTTGATCCAAAGGAAAGAAAATAAAAACAAAGAAAAAAAATAAAACTTTTAAATAAAATTCATTTTCTATAATATATGACTAGTAGTTCTAGATCTCTTTTTAAATATTGAAAATATACTTGTGTGTTGTGGATAGAACTGAAGTGTTCTAAGATTTCTCTATAAACTAAAAAAACTATAATAAAACGAAACAAAGAGAAAAATAAAAATAGAAAAAGAATTAAATTACTTTCAAGCTTTATTGAAATAAAATTTTATGATGTTATTGTTCCTTCTCTGAATTATTTGATAATAAAATTTCAACAAAACAAAACAAACTACAAAAAAAATTATTAATATTTCTTTCAAATATACTTACATCAAAATAAGATAAGAATATTGCAAGAATAAAATAAGTTAGAGTTCAAAAGAGTAAAATATGAAAGTAGTATATTTTTTTTTGTTTAAATTAAATTTTAATAATACAAAAGGAATAGAATTATGATACGAGTTTTAACGAACACGAACCAATAATATATCACTACAATATATAGTTTCAAGGGAGCCTCATTTATTAACAGATCTATATAGAATTAATATATATAAGTGTCTAAAGTACTTACATGTGTATCACTAGGATATAACCAATCGTTTAAAGTAAACGATGCGAATCAAGTATATTTATTTATTTATTTAACAATTCTCAAATGAGCTCAATTGATCGTACAGAGTGTATAATATAATCTAATCAAATAGATCAGTGTAAACTAAAATTCAAAATATACAAAATACTAATATAATTCAATGTAAATAGTGTCGTAGGATAATAGAAAAACAAAACAATAACAGTACCAGCAAGATTCACTTATTATAAATTAATTCAATATTGAACATTAATAAAATAAAAATAAGATATATCACTATAACTAAACCTACTGTACATACTTACTAATTACTTAAACATATACAATTCATAAAATAATATATATTTATTTCTCTTTTGAATTTTTTTAAACTATTAATATCTTTTTTTTTTGTATTAGACAACTTGTATGCTCTATTATATAGGGTATCTATAGTCCATTGAATTTGATATTGGAAGATATTACTTTCATATTTCCTGCTGATACTGTTGTGTACCCATGGTTTTCATTGTTTTTTCTCGCTAGGATGAATTTATATTTTCTGTTACCATCAGATAAACATGGAGTAACCGATTTGGATTCAATCATCAACTTAATTGGCAAGATGTTGTGAGTACTATGTATATGTTTTGTAGGACATCTTCTCTTGTGACCAAAAAGGTTTTTTATCACTTTATTTTGAATTACTTGCAAATCATTTAAATATTTTTATTAAAACTAATTCCCTTGCATAGCACATGTGATGACGCTATGAAACATACTGTGTAATACACCGACTTTTTTATTTGATTTGGGACTCGCCTGCCAATTAATTGAAATATTACTGCTACTTTCCTTTCTTTTAATATTTGTTCATTAATTTGAGTAATCCAACTCAATTTACTATCCACTATAACTCCTAGATATTTGTATCGATGAACCATTTCAATATTACAATTATTCAGTTTAATATGAAGCATATCATATGTATTATCTCTGAAGATCATATGTTTGGTTTAGTTAAGGTTTAGGGTAAGTTTATGTTTGCTCAACCATGACTCTATAATCATCATGTTGAGGTTTATAGAGTTTTGCAGATTGGTAAGTTTGTGTTCTGTAAATATTATAGCTAAGTCATCCGCAAAATATAATATGAACGGCTTCCCGTAAACATGAATGGCTTCCCGTATAGATCAACATTAAGTAGGCTACTTATGTAACATGAGAACAAAGTTGGGTCTAATGAACTTCCCTGAATAACTCCAATAATTAATGTAAATTAAGTTGCTCTTCACAGTTGCACATTCCGCATATTGAGTTCTGTTAAAAAGATAGGTGCGAAACCACTTAGGTTCTCTACCTGTAACTCCACAGTCATAGAGTATTTTCATCAAGATATTTCTATCGACAGAATCAAATGCTCTTTTAAAATCAAAGAAAACTGCGACGACTTTTTCATATTTATCAATTCCAGCCTGAACATCTGATATTAGATCGCATAATGCAGCTTGAGTGTTTGAGTTTTTTTGAATCCATATTGCTTACTGTTAGCTAGGCTTGCATTATTTAAATAATCGGTTTCTATATATAACGTCCCTTTGATCATTTTGAATAAATTTATTAATATTACTCTTGACCTTTTGTAGATTGTACGTAGTATATGTCTGGTATGTTCTTATATTGAGGAAACACGTTTGTTGGAATATGGTTTATTCCGCATTGACTATATAAACTAAGTTCAATATCCAGTTTTGGGCCACCTAGGAATTTGCACGCACTGTGTAGGGGTTGGCACTTGATGCCTCTCTTTTCCTAGGCGGAAATGTTTAAAGAGTGGCATTAGGGTTTTCATTTCGTATGAACAAGTATAGGTAACATACGAAACCTACGCGGTATCTATAAAATAGGAGATTATGGGCAAATATCCGACTTAACATTTTGCTAAGATTTAAATTTAAAAAAAAAAAAAATTAAATGTTTGTGAAAAGCATTGATTATGTTTCGGAAGATTTCGCTATAATTTTATTGTTTGTTGTAATGCAATCTACAATTTTGTGATATTCAACTTGCATGTCGTTTCTTATATTTCCCGTTATGTTTAATATTTAGATATCCGAATTTTACTAAGAAAATTAAAAACTTGGGGTTGTAACAATCTTATTTTATTAGTCAAAATTAGTTTAAATAGAGAATCTGTCAGACATTATAATTTTCGTCATAAAAGATAAAAGTACAGGTCCATTATTCTAAGCTATTTTCAACCAGCTGTCAAATTTTCTAATTTGTGACTTGGTGCTTTTAAAAGCTCTGACATGTTAACGAAAGCGAATATAACATTAATTTACTCTTGAACTTTGTTTCGTGTAAATAAAATGTTAAGCACAAAATGTATAAGCATAAGTAAGTTGACAGTTGGATAAAACAAAAACCACCACTGAAATTGTCTCTCATTCTAAAATCGGTCTCAATCAGTCATCAGTCATCATTTTATACATTAACCAAAACGTCACTGATGGGTTATGATACACTGCTTGTACTTTCCAGCTAAAATTGTATTGAATAAATTAAAATAATTGAAAAAATCATCCATTAAAATGATTTTCCATAAAAATATTATAAGCCTGTTAAAAATATTCATTCTAAACCAGAGACTTTAACAAATCTCAATATTTTTCTATTCCTTCATTAAATTTTAAATTAACAAAATTCATTTTATAAGTCAGTCAAATTATTAAAACTTTAAAAGTGCTTTAATTTATTTGTTTATTTCTTTACTATACTTCTTTACTAAATAATGTCCTTCTAAAAATCTTCCTTTTTTGTTTTTTGTTCCCCCCCTCCTAAAATAAAAGTTTACTATTTTATTTTGTCAGTTGAATTCAAAGTTTTTAGTCTACTTTATACAATCCAATTTCAATTCAATTCATGTACATAGTATTTTGATATCTGACAGTCATGATTTATACATTTTTAAAGTGTTTATAACAAAAATTGTATTCTCATATATAATAGAGCAGTACAATATATAGCAAGCAGTATAATATTGTGAATGTGAGTTAACTATAATATAAATAAAACTATAAACCTTATCAACTCAAAATGTTACTTAGTTGACACATCCTTATACGAATAGTTCAAAAGGATTTTAATTCAAAATCTTTTTAGATTAAAACAAATACTAAAAATAACATCACAATCTTTTTAATATTACATATCCTTCTATTAAAGAAATATGTAGCTATATATAAAAAACAAAAATGATAAAAAATAAAAACAGGAAATAAAATTGTCAATCGGAAAATTTTAATCCTTTTTCCGAAGAAAAAAAAAATAAAAGCGTTTTTAAAACAGAAAAAAACTAAATATTACTGTATAAAAGGCAATTTAAAATAAGATTGACATGACTAAAGATAGTAAAACTATTTTTATTTCAATTTAGCTATCTTTATAGCGTATATAACAATATCCAAGGCGTTAGTTGAACAAATAACAAACAATTTTTAAACATTAGTATATTGACATTTGGTCAATTTAACTTTCTTTTTCTTCAATACTGATGTATACACCCTGGTACTATAATTACCTATGTTGTATAATTTATTTTATTCATGTAATCATCCCTTAGTTGTTGTTCTTAATATTATATATATATAAAATACCAGAATCTACATTGTATATTGGCCACCTAAGTGAATAAGTACTATGTATACATGTTAGAGTCAAATCGCGAAATGCAATCTTATTAGAATAAACCAAGTAAAATGTTCAAAATTCAAATCAAACAAGTTTATTTTAAGCATTAAAAAAAAAAATTAATGAAAAAAAAATAGAATAAGATATTGGAACCTACCTAAATTCCAAAGAAAAATTATCCCAAATGAACCAAAATTTCAAAAAAAAAATCCTATGCATCTCGATTTTGAAATTCTGATTTCATGAATTTGATTTTGGGATATCGAACCAAGCCCCCAGATATATTGCAGAATAATTCGCGGTTGTCATAATATCAAAATTGTAGTACCTAGTAAATAAAAATTACATTGATAATTTTTTTTCTTGTGTTCTTGTTCTCGGTAATTCTTTTCGGAGTATAGGACTTATTCTTGAATAATTGAATTTGAACAAAGTAGATAATTATTTGACTATTCGTTGTATATTTTACATTATTTGTGACACTTATTGTCTAGTAGAAGAACGTGTATATTATCAGTTACGAAATTTCAACTTGCAATAATCCCACAATTTGAATTTAATTAAATGCACTTACATGAACTTTTGTTTATTAAAAAATGCCTATCTAATCGTCGATTTCCACGTATATTTCGCCAGATTGCTTGGAATTGAACATTATTATTTTTTATTGGGAATGAAATTTAATATTCTAAATCGATCCAACTAATTTCATTAGACATTTCACTAATAAATAAATACTATATAATTCAATAACAATGTACCCATGTATCAATAGGTACACATTTAACATTTAACAGCTAAATACTGAAGTTTCTGCTAAGTTTATTAAATTAATTTTATCGCATGAAAATATTGGATCCTAATAATTTAAATCTATTTAAAAATTAGGCTCTTCTGAGGAAGATGGTGTACCTTCTTAATGACTATATTGGAATATATACATTATTATATTACAATCCCAAAGATACCTGGTGTTCCTAGTTTTTCAAAAATATATTTCTTTAATGGCGCATTTTATCATTCAAGGACAAAAAGGATATTTAATAGTGTCCCTGTTGTTTTGATGTTTTTATATTATATCTCAGAATCACCAAAAATAATTTTAAGAACTAATAATCTAAAACCTAGAAGTATTTGGCTTTGCACCATTTGGCATAAATACATTTAATTCAAATATTATCAAATTTAACCAATCAATTCAGGTTGTCGTGTTGCAAATAATGAGATCAGTCAAGCGTATTAACAATTGATACAATGCGGCTAAAAAGACAGACTGGAATTATTATGTGTTCAGATGGATTTTCACAGAATATTTAAAATATCATTTACGGTTTACCGTAAAATAATCGTCAATCAGTCTAACAAAACAAAACCTTGAATGGACAGTGTTTTTCCTCTATTATAAAATAGTTAGTATAAAAATATCTTAAAATCAAATACAAAACAAAACTAAGGAATAATTTTACATTCTTATTACTACAACCACCCATTGAAGGGATGTGTAACAACCTCCAGTTTATGATAATTTTATTCCAACAAAAAAAAAATGTTTAGTTTTGACTGAAATGTTCTAATACCGAACTAAAATCAACCAAAAAATTTACTTCAAATTCAAAATATGCTTGGGGGTGCAGATTACGCTAAAAAACACGCTGTATGATGTAGTAGTCAACTCCTTTCCACCGAAAGGTCCCAGGTTTGATTTCCAACAAATGGAAAAAAACCTGTCTACATTTTTCAATCTGGTCCAGTACCCTTTGTTATTGTTATAAAATAAATGTTAAAAATAGTTGAGAGTTTTGTTTATCATACTTAAAATAAAATGAAACTTGTTTTTTTTTTTTTTTTTTATTTGTTTTGTATAAAACTTGATATAATTAACATTAACAATAATTTAATACTAAATTAAGTAAATTCAATTCAATCAATTCAATCCATCAAAAATCAAATAATATCACTTTCAAAAATCAACAAAGAAAAAAAATAATCACCAATTAAATTTTTTCAGCAAAATAAAAACAAAATAACTTTAAAATTAATATTCTAAAAATTTACTATAACATACTTTGAAATAGTCTTTTTGAATCGATTGATGTTCCTGATACACTTTATCTCATTTGGCAATGAGTTAAACAACTGCAATCCTTTATACAGTAATTGGTTTTGACCAGCTGTTCTGTTGAATCTTGCGACTCTAAATCTTTCTCTTCCTCTCAGATTATACGGCTGGCATTTACTAACGAGCTGTAAGTTCCTTGTGAGATATTGTGGGTGTAAGTTGTACTTCAACTTAAAAACAAAAGTTAAAACCTTAAAATGTATTCTTTGATTTGTGCTCATCCAATTTAGTGTTTGAAGCATAGATTCAATTCTTGATCTATTACTGCATTTTAGCAATATTTTCATCCTTTTATTTTGCAACTTTTGCTGATCCTGTTCCGGTGTTCTGATAACCCGGAAAACATGATTGTTGCACAATAATCAAAATGAGGTAAAATAATCGCATTATACACCATTTTCACTGATGCAAAAGAAAGACTGCTTCGAATTCGACGTAGAGAGCCATTTTTTTTTGTTAATTTTTCCGCATACGTAGTCTGTGTTCACGAAAATTTAGTTTATTATCTATTATAACACCTAAATACTTAATACTCGTAACAGGTTCAATAATCTCATTATTAATATAAACAGCAGGTACAGTAGAGGCTGCAGATCTAATATTGATATGCATACACTTTATTTTTGTGATATTGAGCTTTAACTTGTTCATACAAAGCCAGTTATGTATATTTTACAGGTCTGTGTTTAGATTCCGAAATAAGTCTGCAAAATTTCTGCCATTAATATATACCAGACAATCATCGGCGAACATGACTATGCGGCAAAAGGCAAATATACATTATGAAGGCAAAGTACTCTATACAATAGACATAGTTTTCCACGTTTAAAATTAAAATTTCTAAAGAAAAGTTAATGTATGTAATTGTGTATTCCAAAGCTCTGTGGGACAGCAATTAGGGTGTTCTGTTCATCCCAATTGGAATTATAACAAAAAAAATTATGCTAAATATATCACACTTTCATTAATTTCGACATTTTACTCTAACACATTTCATGTACCTATACACATTTGGGTAAGCTTTTTTATGTGTCTGTATATTGTGCGACACATTTTGAATGCAATCACGAGTCGTACGTGAATAGAAATCATTTACAAACAAACAAAAAGTCCATAAAAGAAATTAAACACAATAGTTTTAATTGAAGAAGAATAAGAAAAAGGATTAAAGAACTCATTAAAGCAAACAGTGGTACTTTAATTTTATTAATATGACTTAAACATGAGTACATACACATACACCTTGATGTTAGGAATACCCTTAAAGGAATTTATATAAATAAATAAAAAAATATTTTAATTAAATAGAATTTAGGTAAATATTTCTATAGGAAAATAATGAAAAAAAAATCTATTCATTGACAACGACTTTATAGATTATTTCTGCCATAGGTTATTTATGCCATAGGTTCACATTTTAATTTTAGTGAATTACAGTACAGAGGATTGTCAGCGTTTTAATTGATGAGTGCAAAATTTCCACAACTTCGATTGTCACCTTTAAAAACCGATTTTAAAGAAAGATAGTTAAAATCCGCCATTAACTTGAATTTTGAAAAAGGAGTTTCAAACTAATAAGAATGACCTATCATCAGCAACATGATAGTTCTATAACCCCACCAGTATAAACTGGAATTAAAATCCTTAAATTGTTACGGACAATAATTTCTTTAGTTACAGCCGGATTTCTTTATTTGGTACTTGACTTGACTAAAACTTTTATCCTCCGTGGTTTTCTTGGCTTTTGTAATTTAACATATATATCCTGCGGATTCCACTCGAAACATTGTTTCGCAGTGTTGTTGTAAAGTTTCCTAAGAGTACACCCGCTCTTAGGAAACAAGAAATTATGGAATACAAGAAACTTATTCCAGAGAACCTAGAACTGACTCTTACAGGGTACTTCTTTGAGAGATCATATCAAACCGATATTCCGTCTAGGGAAAGTTGGAAGAGTAGCACGGTTCTAAACAAGGAATACGCACACCTCTACACTGATGGTTCAAAATTGAATGACAGAGTGGAGGGTGGAGTCTACTCGGAAAACCTGAATATTAGTCTATCCTTCAGCCTACCAAGACATTGTAGTGAATAAGAAGCCTCAGACTGGCTGAGATCCAGCGTATTATCTGTTAGAAATATCTGTATACTCACAGACAGTCCGGCCGCAAATAAAGCACTGGAGTCGGCAGCCATCAACTCAAAAACCATGTTGGCCTGTCGCAGTTCTTTGGACGAACTAGCGGATAGGTTCAACATATTATTACGATGGGTGCCAGGACACAGTGATATTCCGGGTAACTGTATGGCAGATCTACTTGCTAGAGAGGGTACTATATTAGAACTCCTTCCGGAAAGGAGCTATCTGGGTGCACCTCTGGCCACTTGTAATTTATTGCTTCGAAATGATTCAATAAAAGCTTCAAACTTCAGATGGTCAGTTAGACCAGACTGCAACATCACCAAGCAAATCTGGCCTATGTTGAACCTGAAGCGATCCCTTAACCTACTAACCATGAAAAGGTGTGACATTAGCACTATGGTAGAAGTCATCACGGGTCTTTGTCTAATTGGTAAACATTCCAGAAGACTGGGACTCCCCTCAAACGACTTCTGCAGAACTTGTAGAGATGTGGAGGAGGATGAAACTGTCCAACATCTACTCTGTTTCTGCCCTGTTCTCTACCATAAAAGGAAAACCCATTTAGGAGCCTTCTTTCTGGACTCGCTGGGTGATCTTGAAAACACTGGTATCAAAAACCTCCGCCGCTTCGTTAAAAGCTCAAATTGGTTCAACGAGTAGCGTACTACTCGAGGAAAGTCCCCGTGGTATCACAATGGACCTCACCGGTATAAGTGTGTCGATGTACTGTCGGCAGCCACTACTACCTACCTACCTACCTACACCCGCTCTGCCAGATTTCAACATCTATCAATTTTTATTTGGTTTTCTATTACAGAACGCTTCGTCATAGTGATGTAGTGACGCACCCGGAACGTTGATATCAGTTTGTTGGCAATTAACAAGTGTCGATAAGGTGGTATCAACGTATCGGTAAACACGAATAGGAAGATCATGTCACTCCATATTATATAACACGAAATACGCCGCATGGTTATAACATTTTCCGAGTTATAACAAACACTTTTATAGTGGACGTTCAAACGAAAACATGTATGAATTTCATTTAATATCCACATGTCCTATTTGGAATTATTTAAGGCCAACGAATATTTAGGCTGAAATTTTCTATGTTTCGTGGGCGTAACAAAATTACTGATTTTGCCTTTGAGTCAAAAAAATTTTATATAAGTGCGCAGATATATGTTTCTTAACTTCTATATTTTTCGAACATCCAGAAAGCAATTTGGGGTTTTCTGATGCGAGCTTCAATATTCGTCCCCCATGCTCTTTTGATTTCAAATACTTTCATAGAAAGCACAATGAATCAAATATCATTTTTGTGCAGATTTTCCCGGCAGTTGAAAAAGTGTGTTCTGATTTTGAGCTTGTTGGCAGAATGGTCTTTATTAGAAATAATAAATCATACTCCATATTATAGATAATAACAGTTTATCTTTAACGCTTTCTGACCCAAAAAAAAAATGAAATTTTACGTCTTAATTTTTTGATGAAGATTTCTCAATTTCAATTTAGGTTTACATTTTTATTGAAATTTTTCATTCATCGATAAATTGGCAGGATTAAAGATTTCATTGTCACATTATCTATAAAATTTTCATCATTAACAGTCTTATCGTTATTTGAAATTGTTTTTCTCATATTACTTTAGAAATTTCACTATTGGCGATATTATTACAATTTATTCTAGTACCACCTTAACTAGTACCATTTTGTTGGGTCTCATTAATATAACGAGTATTTTGAAGATAGTGATGTATACCAGTAATGGGTTTTTTTTATTTATTATTTCAAATGGGTTAAATACAAATAAATTTTGAAAACCTAAAAGTGGTTTTGGATATATAAATACAATCCAGTTATTTTAGTTGAGACGAGTTGGATTTGTCATAACTTATTTTAATCTCCCTAAACAATCCTAAAAATCAATTGAAAAAAAAAAAAAAAAACAATTTTTATATTGAAAAAATTATAGTTAAACAAAAATGATAACTGTATTAACACCGTATACGCTGGAATGAACATTTACGGCAGAGAAGTACAGAAACAGAGCAACTAAGCTTGAGAAGAACACTCAACTACGAAATTAAAAATAAAAAAATAAATATCAAATATTTAAGTAATAGAATGCCATGGCAAAGCATGACAAATATTCTAACGTATGGCTGATAATACAAAATGAAATGTTAATTTATAGTTTTAGAAATAAATTATCAATGAAAGCTTGCAGAAAAATGAAAATCGCAGTACTTCAGTTTGAAAGATTATTTGAATTTAATCTACTACAACTAACGGTTGTACGACTTCACTTGTCATATCCCACAGTTATAATAGTTTTATTATTTTCAATACGAAGATAACAAAATATTAAAATATTTCACGCACTTGATAACTAGACAGTATCTGTTAAGTAAGTTAAATAATTAAACTTCACTATCTGTACTATAGAATTAGTGGTCCACCATAAATTTTACCGCCTGCTTTAGAATGACTTAATTTTATAACAACATTTTGTAAGTCATTTAACACTTTTTAAATATGACTTTATCTTCTTAGTCATTTTATTTCAAATTAATTCAATCTACTCTAAAAAAATAAACTAATTAAAAATCAGTGACCAAATTAATTAATATAAAATTATTCATTATAAAAATAAAGCCAACAGAGGGTAGTATAGGTAACAATTATGAAATTTCATCAAAAAATGAGAAAAAAAAAACAGTTTCTTGTCAAAAAAAAAATTCTTGTCATTATCAGTCCAGTATAATGTACAACATCCTTCAAAATTACCCTGAACACCAGTTTTTATCACAAAAGAAAAAAATATTCAAATGACTGACTACACATCAACTACACATTACATTCAACGTACTCCTGAACAAATGGGTCATATAATTAAAACTTGTTTTGTATTCGGTTTTTCTTTTTTTTTTTTCTTTAAGACATAGTAGACTTGGTCTACTTGATCTGCACATCCTTATTCGAACATATATATCTACATATTATACACTATGAAATATGACTGGTAAATAATGAAAAAAGGCAAAAAAATATTATGACTTGCATGATTTTCAACATTTTCACCAATTAGCTATTTTCTTTATTATTTAATATTATCCTTATACACATCGTACCATATTAAGTCACATGTTAGTTATAATTTTTAGTGTTTTATTTTTTTTTTTGTTTTTTACATCGTCATACTTCGTAAGCATTCGTATGAAAATTTGCAAAAAAAAACAAAAAAAATTAGAATAAAATGAATACTTTTTATAGATTAGTGATGTCGTTAGACTTTTTGGAAATGGAGAGGAATTAAAATTAAATATGTTTTGCAGGTGATGGCTTTTTAAATATATTTTATTTCTAAGCTTGCGAAAAAATGTTTGTTTCGACTCAGTTTATAGAAGTAAGAAGTTTTCTAATATAATTACAGAAATAAAAATGGATTTGGAGGAATGTGCTATATTCAAGGCTCTGAGATAATTAATTTGTTATTATGCATTGCCTTGTTTTTATTTAATTGTCACCTATAAGTTGTTGGATTTTTATTCTACCGTTTCTTACACAACACATTTTTTTTTCTTATTATATTTAGATAAAAACATCCAAAAATTAATTTCAAAATTATGTTCTCAGTTACCGTTGAAGTGATTAAATATACAAACTCTTACTTACGGTCCATTAATATTAAGAAATACTTAAGATATGATTCAATTTTTAAGAAACAGCAGATGCAATACAATCTGAATGAATATACGAAACTCCGTTTTTTGTTCTTTATATTTATAGCGATTTAAAGTTTTACGAAAATGCTATGTAAAGTTGTCTATGCAGCTTTGAAACATTTTTCTATATTGTGAACTAGTTATAACTAATTTATTTTAGTATTTACATTTAAGTAGGACTACGCTGGATACCTTTTGTTTGTATTTTAGAATGTACATTTTAAATATGTGTAATGCATAGAATATTTTTTTAGTTAAAAACAGTTCCCTTAAATTTAATGTGGTAAATAAATTTTCAAGACGAAATTTTGATGTCATTTTCTTCGACCCGGATTCTTGAAGAAATCATATTATGTTTACCGATGTTAAAGAAAAGAAAATTTCGCCCTCAAATAAGATATTGGTAAAATATCTTCTTAAAAAGTTTATGGCCATCATCTATAATATGTCGAAATTGCAAATTATAGGTGGAAGATACACCAGGCAATTTAAAATACATGTTGTTACATGTAACAGGTAGAATGAAACAATTTTGGAAAATATTTTGTTCGTATCATCTATCATTCAGCTCCATTATAGCAAGTACTGACCTGCAGTTCTATATTCTGTTTATCATAGTTAAAATAAAACACTTTCATAACTTATTTCTATAAAATTTTTAACTTATTCAATTCTTTTATAATATTATTTTACCACTATTGACATAGTGAGACATAGCTAATATATTTCGATCTTTAAAATTTTCGATTTCACTGACGTGGATGAAATGCAATGAATTTATTTCAATATATGAATTTTCAATTCCGCTTGCAAGTATTACCACTGAAATAGGTATTAGAATTAATAGATTTATATTAACTATATAAGATAGGAAAAATTTGAGGAGATTTTTTAAACCCGCACAGTTTTCCTTTTGAATAAAAACATACAAATTTAAAAATAAATTGGATTTCTTTCAAAGAGTCATGTCTTTAAGTCAATTTCCTAGCAATATAATATCAGCTAAATATAATGCTAAACAACGAATTCTTCTAGAAGTTAAAAATTAATGATAACAATAACGTATACTTCCAAGTTTAATCATTCAATTATTAATAGTCTCACTACTGGTTATAATTTTGATTGTTATGCCTTTGATTTCCATTAAATCGTTAAATTCATATTATGGTACTTTCGAGGAGTTATTTTTTAATAAATTATTTTTAACAGTATATATATACACCATATTTTAAATCAATAAAAATGTGAAGTAATGTTTTACTTCACAGATCTCAAAATATAAAAACACACAACTTCTCACTTTACACAAATTTACATGATTTCTGCCAATGTAATACATTAAATCTAGTATTATAAAATCAAATAATTATATTTGTGAATATTAAAACCCCTGGGCTATTATTGATAACAAAAATGAATAATTAAAATAAAGGTTTAAGAGATCTTGGAAGAGATCGCTGAAACAAAAATATAACCAATAAATTGTGATATTAACATTTTTTTACATTTTAAAAGACTCATCGACTTCCGTATATATACAGAAATAAATACAAACTTTCGATAACAACAAACAAGAAACTTTTATCAATTTATTCCTGGCCAGTTTTGTAAAAAAAATAATCTGTTGCCGACTCCAATAAAGAAATTAATATACTACATGCACTGTTAAATGACTATTGAAAAGCTATGTGATTTAATTATGGGGTTCAGCTTCGAATTAAATAATTATAAACGAATAACAAGTCATTCAAAACAGAGCAATAAAAAATATTTATAATCACAATTAGACGGAGAGCATTGATATCATACACAGTTACACTCAAATATTATTGATTAAGGATTTGATTAGCATTAAGCTTATTTTAAGCATTCATGACATTTTGATGATGAAATAAAGTCTTTCTATTATTATATTTTATTATTATTTAATTTCCAAGAATTCACACTACATGAACGCAAAAATCAACATTCTGTCAATACGAGGAATCAACAATTAATTCATTTAAGCAGCAAAAGAACAACAAAGTTTGGCACATGAAGAATACATGTTGCTGTCACAATATACAATAAACTTGATAATAGTTTGAAGTTATTAAACAGCTCAAAATTAAAACTACAGGAGCTGAAAAAAATCATTAATTAGCAAATACTACAGTATAAAATCGTTTTAAGTTTTTTGATGATGTATTGATAGGTTGTTTATTTCCAAAACTTGTTAATACATAATTTATAATGACAGAGTCTCTTATACTTAAGTTAGACTTTAGATTATTAGTATCTTAACAGCTGCGAGTTTTATTTTATTCTAATTTTTATTTTGCATTACATTTTGTTGTTTGATTTACAATTTATTTTAATTGATACAAGGAAAAATGGTGGAAAATTACAAAAACCTTGTGACTACTTATATTTTTAAAAATTTTACTTAAAAAGTTATGACTAGACTTAAACTAGTTTATAGCTAAATAAAGACATCGAAAAACAAACAAAAAAAAAATAGATAAAAAAGAAATGATTAAAACGAACAATCACAATTTAATTACATTTAGTATTTATCGACCAATTGCCTAATTAAAATGTTTTCGGAGCTGGAGCAGTTGACAATAAATTTTTGTAAGCTTTAATAGTAATTTTGTCTGTTATTGTCGTACTTTTGAATTTAAGGTGGATATCTAATATATACATTTCGATTATTTAACTTTACATTTTGCTTTAAATTTCAATTCAAATTCATTTTGGTTTTTTTTTTGTTCTTTACTTCTTGTCATCAAATACGCTATTAATTAGTGAATAATTCAAAATAATTCTATACTAATTTAAAATCACCTCGTTTTTTTTTGTTTTAGTTTTTTTCTTAGTGTACTTATAGTGTAGTGTAGTTAGTGTAGATATTTATACATTTTTTCTTATACTTACACACTAATTGCTTTCACTTTATTGCTATCAATATTTTTATTAACTTTAAATAAATTTAATTTTAATTGTATGGATCCTAAAAATGAGACACATCTCTAAAGGCATTTTATGGTTGAAATAAAATACTATAAAAAAAAAGTAACATTCGATACAGAAAAACAGATTGAAAATCAATAAAAAGATATCTCTTGTCATCCAAATTCATAATGTTATCCAAGCAAAATGTTTAAAGTAGATGAAAAATATTAAATAAAAAACTAATCAACCAAAAACGTTAATATTAAAAACACTTTAAATTGGAGTAAAACAAACTCTTTTCATTACTAAACGATAACATTTTAATACACATTTTGCCATTTCATTCCGTTTTTTTTTTTGTTGCTGTTTTGTTTTCGTTTCTGTGGTGAAAAGAAAAATGATCCCAAGAAATTTTTTTTTTGTTTAAATTTTCAAGGAAGGAATACAAGGTTGAACAAGCTTAAGCATTTTTACATAAAATGGACTGAAATGGACTGAAATAAAGTTAACGAAACAATGCGAACGGATGAATGAATTTTAACAAGCTTTCCGTTTTGTTTCAATTTTTTTTTTTGCTGTTGTAGTTAGTGTAGGCATCTCGTACGTACGTAAAGTTTTTTTTTGTCCTATTGTAACATTACGCAACAAAAAAGTAGAACATGTGAAAATTATTTTGATATACGATATAATATTTAAAATGTTGGGAATTTTTCCATGAAAACCTAATTGAGATTTTAAATTTTTTGCATTAAATTTTGTATCTATATATATTTTTCACAAAACATGGAAAATCTCCATTTGATATTCGGAATAAAATCAATTTGAATTGTAAAAATTTATTTAAGGTATTTTATGGAATGCAGCATTTTTAATTTTTAATTAATTTGGTATTTTGTATCATTTGAATAGAGTTACAAAACTGAAAAATATGTGTTTTTATATGTAACCGTGACATCCGATTTGCGAATAAGACGCGTTCGATATAAAGTGAAACAATAGTGTGGTAATCATAATCGTAAATGTATTTTTACAGCCTCCCGAACACTTTTATTGAGCATTTAAGTTTTGACAATTTTTAATCTTTTACTTCAGGTGAGGTAAAGAGACCTCATTTAAAGTATTTATCACATTTAATTACGACGGTAAAACTATTTTTTTTTAACTCATAAAATTTGTTTGCAATTTGAATGTCCCAATAGACTTATGGGTATATCTTAATTGCGACAAGTAAACACTTAGTTTTATTTATGTTAAGTTATTTTAATAATTTTAGAACTTAAATGAATATACACTAAATTTCAGTCGAAATCCAATTGAAGCAGAGTAATATAAATTTTCTACTGACTTTATTTGAAAATAATAATAAAAAAATATATGAATACGTTTTCTATTAATCAAGCTACATTTCTTACAATAACTATTTCTACGCTACGCACATATTTTTAAGACAGGAAATGTGATTTATATTACACATTTACATATTAGGTAGTGTTAGGGGATTACCAAAACACCTTGATAAGTTAGCTAATTCTGATAATCCAGTCAAATCACTTGAATGATACAGCAACCTAGATTAAACGATTATTGCTGATGATAATAAAGCTGACCAAATCAAACTTTAAAAAATGTTAGGAATCAAAAAAAATATCAAAATGGAAAATTGTGTCGAAGAAGCAATAAAAAGTCATATAAATAACTCAAATTTCTTTGTGGATTATAATAATCAATTATAGCTACTAACAAAACTGATATTCAAATTCATCAATGGTTATGCATAATTAGCAACAATATTGATGAATATCAGACAAAAAGTATTACAATATTGAAAAATATCAAATTCCATCCTATGCTCAACGGATGGGACAATGATGATGCTCAAAAAAAAAAAAATTTAGTATTGATCAAATTTGCTTACAAAAAAAAATCAAAAAAAAATTATTGTTGTTTGCAAGCTATAGAAATATATTTTCCACCTAGATTCGAAAAAAATACAAAGTGTTTCACATATCATACTTGCATTATTGAGGCTTGGATTCTTGCCCAAATTCTTTGAACTGATTTATTTTTTTTTTATCATATTTACATTTTATGAACTGTTATCCTCGTATGGCTGCATAAATTATGTACTATACCTATAATAGTGCTTTTATTAAATTCATCATTATAATAAGAACCGCTAGAAGAATGGGTTCACAAAAACCTTAAGCAGTGAACATTTTCTATATAGAATTTCAAATATTTACTATTATATCCAGCGGCAGTGGAAAAAGTTATTTTAACATGACTTGTATAATATTTATTAATTTCATTTCATTGATTTGACACTATGGAATACTGAAGTTATCAAGGTAGATCGAATGAACAATAGTCAGCTTTGAAGTGGAATAGATAGATACATTCATATGATGCGAAATGACATAATATCATATTCTACAACTGATTCTGTAAGGTAAAATTTAAGGCAAAAGAAGTGTTGGCAGAAAAGAAATGTCATGTTTAAGAAATGCAATCAGGAAATGGACGGACCAACAACGGGTGGAATAACTAATACACGCAGCGCAGGATAGAGAAAGCTTCAGAAATGTGATCGCAGACATCTAGTAGTGGATTAGTCACGAAGCGTCCATATATTGAGTTGAATGAGTGCTTCCCCAAATGAAATATTATTTATTATTTTTTACAACTTAATATAAAGTTTATTTTTCATTTAATATAAAAATTACTTAACTACGAAAATTCAAATCATCAAATCAAATACATTATGTATGTTTAGCAAATAATGCCTACATAAACATTATTATTTTCTATTACTCTTTCAATCATGCAAGCCAACAAGAGATATTCAACAACCACAAATTTGTAATATTTGAAAATAATGCCTATTAAAAATCATTATTCTCTTACCAATATAGCTACAATAATTATTATACATAGCAAAAAAATAATGACAAATTATTAATTAAATGTCATTCTCCTCATTTACAATATACATACTAAACTACACTGTCTCTATTTAGTTTCCTAGCAACAGCAGCAAAATAATAAATCAAGCGACAATAAAATAAAATCTTACAAGGATATTCTTACTTAGGTCGTAATTCTAAATCTAAATTACCTATACATAACAAGATTTTGTTATATAATCAGATACTCAAACCGATATGGTTGTACGGCATACAAATATGGGGATGTGCCAAACAAACACATGTACTTTGTATACAAAAATTCCAAAATAAAGTCTTGCGCAACATGGTAAATGCCCCCTGGTATGTTCGCAACAGTGATTTGCACAGAGATCTAAAAATTCCTTGCATAGAAAATGAAATAAAAAGATATGCAACAAAGCATATAGCTCGTCTGGAGGGACATGTTAACGTTGAGGCCACTCAATTGCTAGATAATCAAAATGATGTCAGAAGGCTTAAAAGAACTAAGCCACTAGATTTAATACGATAGAATTTCGTAAACTTTTTCTTTAAGAAAATCAAAATAGCAATAAATTAATGGTTAGTCCGTTGGACTAGTATTAATGGGAGGGGTGTGGTTTAGTCAGTAAAAATCTGGCACACAATGGAAGCTACGGGGCCCATTGTGTCTATGAAGATTCCCACCAATCCACGCAAAAAAAAAAAAAAAAAAAAAAAAAAAAAAAACCTTACAAGGAAAAAAAATTTAATGAGTCGCTGATATTCATTCCAAATCTACCTGATATAATTAGAAAATATCTGATAGAAAATAGCTTATCTAGGTAAACAACGAAAAAATATCGCATGACACAAAATGAATTTACAAACAAAAAAAGTAGCAAGGAATGACTTAATTTTGTGCATTATTGTGGTTGTTGACTTAAATGAGAATTAATGTTTATATAAGTAATAATGTATGTAATTATGAGTTTTTTTTAGAGTAATTCTGTAGTTTCTTGTTATTGAATGCTACATTGTTTATTTTCAGCCATTTTTGTTTTATGCAGTTTTGAAACTATTAATTTGTTAACAAATGTAAAAATTTAAAACATTTTTTTTTATTATTTATATATAATTAAAATAGAAAATTGTAATTGAGTTATTGAAAACTTAAGAAAAAATCATTTTGGGTTAGAAGCTTTGAGGAAAATTTTTTAATTGTTAAGTATTGTAAACCAATGCTTGCTCTACTAATAACAACAACAATAAAACGATGTAATCAGCATTTTTCAGTAAAATTTTTTAATTCCTATACGCGGTATTTTCCAACATAAATATAGAAAATTCATATTCACACTTTTTTTACATTGCTTTCTGAAAGTCAAAGTTTAAATTTAAGTTATATTTTCAGATGAAAATTTTGATGACAAAAACAGTATTTGCGAAATATTAACATTTTTAATTGAAACAGAATAATTAAATAATTCTTTTAATAAATATTCCCAACTTTGTAAATTTATAATACATAATAACTACTTCAATTGAGCGATCGTTTTTCTGCCTAAACAGAATTAAAACTACTTTGAGAAGTAGATGTGAACAATTTTGATTGTCGAAATTAGCAAAAATTTCAATAAAAAAAGAAAAGCCAAAACAAACTAATGCTTCCTTTTATAGTGATTCCCCAGTTGAAAATTCCATGTCCCGTCACTGTAGTGGATATGTAGCTGAAGGAGAAGAAGATTTTCTAAATTATTGTAATACATTATAATCCCTGCAATCATACAAAATGAAATTTAAAATAACATATAAATTAAAAGTATAGTCCTGTATTAGCTGACCTGCATACCTATAACAATGCTAGAATCAAGCTCATTTAAGCAGTTTAAACATAAATGCAAGGCATGGCTTAATAGCAAAAAAGCAATTTAAATTCAAAGATGAAATAGTTTAATGCAAACGGATCGGAATCTTTACATGCCGGCCATAAAGGTGCTGGAAACAACTACAAGAGAACTATCAAAAGTTTCTTTACAACCAAAAGTTAAGACAGAAAATAAGTAATCTTCCTCATTGTAATTTGTGCTTTTGTAGCTTTATAAAATATCATAATTTCCATCACTGATTGCTACTAATAATTTTATCATTTCAGATTTAGTTCATAAAGAAAATTTATTTGCAAGATTATTTGTATATCAAATTTCACATTCTCTCCTACAACACAATTAACACTAGTACTGCTTGCTGCCAAACCAATTAACTTAAAAATTGTTAACACTATTTATTTTATGTTTCGGGTTATCTCGTTGATGATAAACTAATAATATATAAATAGCATGAACATTTGACGAGCATTAACACCTTAGAACGACGTTCGACAAAAGACGAGCATTAACACTTTCGTTTTTTAATTTTCCTCCTTTCGTTTACCCTTCTTCTTACATAACTTTAATTTTCTTGCCTAACCAAACGTACCAATCGGTACAAAAGGTCTAAACCTGTGTTTTGGCATAGAATATGAAATATGAAATGTATTTGAAACGAAATTTTCCTCTACTAATCCATAGAAATAAATTATTTTTATTTTTGTTTTTATTGTTTTTTTTTACTAGCAAAAATATTGAATTACTTATTAACAAATATAAACATCAGGTCTGTCTAAATTTATTACCTTATCTGTAAAGATATTTAATTTATAAGGTGAACATTTTTATTCTATATGATATATTATGTATATGTATAAGTAGGTATGGTATGTGTATATTACAGAAAATTAACTGTACAAATGAAAATTTATTTTGTCTGGAAAGTTGACTTCAATTAAGAATTTGGCAGCATTGAAGAAGAAGTTTTTTTTTCTTTTTGTTTTTTCTTTTTTATTATTTTGTTTTGATTTTAGGTGCTAATGAAAAATTATGAGATCCGAATATGTAACAATAATAAAGAATATTAAGGTAAAAGGGTTTTCTGTTGCTATTTTATTATTGTTCTACAAAACGAATTACAATTATTTTAGAACATTTTATTTGAATTAGATTTGGTTAGGGTGAAAATGAAAATGAAGAGTAGGTAAATATAAATTTTCAAAATGGAGATATAAAAATAATTATTGACTTTTGTGTGTCTTCTTTTAAGGATTAATTTTTAATTCGAAAAGATTTGATAGGATCAGGACTTTGTGTCCTGAAAATTATAAATGAAAACTAGTTATATATATACATATATATATATATATATAGTTTAGAAGATTTATGAAAGACATTCCTTTAAATTGATAAGTTATTAAATAAAGTTTTATATTTATGATTCGGATGTTTGTTGTATATATAATATTATATAATATGTGTGAGTAAAAAAGAAGATTAAAGCAGAGTGAAATGTTATAAGAAATTAAATAAAATTTTACTTTTAATTACAATTTATTGAATGGAACTTTTATTTAATTATATAATTCGATTTTAATATATACGAAAGCACTTCAAAAACTAATTAATATTAGATTTTACAATATATAGTATGTATATATCTATTTATATACAAGTATGGTATTAAAAATAATTGTAGATTTTTCAATTCATAGTAAGTTCAGTATTGTCGTATTAGTGTGAAGAGTAGTACAAAATTCAAAAAGAAAATTTTTTTAAAATAAATTTTCAGATTTTATTTATTTTTGTAACACTAATTAAAAAAAATAAGGGTTTTGGATAAATTTAGCAATAGGAAGAATGAAGACAAGGAAAATTATTGCTACCAGATGAATAATATTTTATGTGCTACTTTAAACTTTTTAAACGCAGTGTTGTTCCTTTACGCGTAGCTTCTAATTGTCTACACTTTGTAACAAGCAATTTAGTGTAGACAATGTAAATTATACTTTATAGAATTAAAAACTATTCCAACTATGATGTAAATAGGAGAATACTATCATCAACTTGGCTTGATAAAGCATATAAAAATGTATTATATCAGCTAAGGTTATTATGAGTTTAGATTCAGTTTTATTTATTGATATGTGGAAAAATTGTTCCATGAATGGCAGAACGATTGTTTCAATGTTGCATATACTGCTATCAGACATCAAGCTTTTTTTTACATGCTTAACAGGAGATTCTGAAATAGCTGTGAAATGATCTGAATTTGTTGTGGGGTCTGTTGATATTGCAAAGAATCTGAATTCCTACTGTTGCTCATGCTATTGTATTGGACAGTAGCACAAACAGATGGGAAAATTGTCTCAGCACTTCATAGTAGTGGTATAGTAACTGAAACAGGCTACACCGGCAATCTACTGGCAAAAGATATTTTAAATAAAAAATTAATGGATCAAGCGTCATCATCAGAATTTAAGCAAGTTGATTTTGAAAATTTTTTGGTTGATTGAAGTAGAATTGGGATTAACATTAAACCATGTGATCTTGGAATGGTTGAATCAATATATAGTAAATTTGATGATAAATTCATAGACCATATTAAAAAAAATATAAAGCTTTTTGTACCAATTATAAGAATTGATTAATACGAACTTGTCAATCGTAGGAGTGTTTCATGAAACAGAGGATCTGCATGACTCGGATTAAATTTATGTTACAGATTTTATAATAAATATATAAAACTAGATTTGTAACCCATCATAAATGACTGAAGCAAAATAAATTCTAGCTTTTTCTTTCCTTCATTAGAGTTTTCATTTCAAATTTATGTGATTGAGGGTCGTAATGGTCCCACAATATTTATTTGATCTTCTTATTTACTTTTATTTATTTTTAATATTTAATGCATTTTGGGTAGCGAAATTTATTTATTTTATGGAAGAAAAACAGATCAAAGCAATTTGTATATGTATTGGAGCGTTCCGTCGAATCGACAGATGTATGCAGGAAACTATACATTATATAATAATATAATTTTGCTTTTTTTTTTTTAAAAAAAACTTTGTATTTTTATTTAACTTAATTGTAATTTATTATTATTTAATTGTATACATTGTCTACGCAATGAAGTAGACATGATTATATTGTCTACAAAGTATTTTCGACGTGTAGAAAATAAAGTAATTTATATAATGTTACGCGGCACAACACTGTTTAAGCCTTAAATTTTGTTTTTCTATTGTCCGAATGAAACGAAATTTTACATAACAGTATTTTATTATTTTAATTATTTATTATTTTTCATTTTATATTTTTCGCTTAACAATAAAAATAAATTACATTAAATCTAAAAAATTACATACAGAAAAAAATATAGGAAGACTCTTTATTTGTTTAAAAAATAGAATCGAGTCTCCTTGTTATTTTTTTTAAATTTAATTTTGCTTACAAATAACATATTGTTTTCTATTATGTGGGGTAATCATAAATAGTATATAGCTATATATTAAAAAAAATAATTTATATAAAAATAATAATAAACAATTTTAGCAATTCCAAAATTTGGTTAAAATCATGTAAATAATTTAAAAATTTAAAAATTTAAAAAAAAGAGAAAAAAAATCCTTGATCTGAGCTTGGTAAATAATAATGGCAAGGGAAATTAAGAAGATGGGAGCAAAGTATATATAAATAAATAAAGTATTATATCAGGAATTGAGAACTTTAACTTAGTACATCAAAAAGAGGTTCAACGCTAGAATATTCTAAACATAATAACCATGATTTTACTTTTTTACAAAAAATATTTAGTAATCTGAGTTTTCTTATGTTAAGCGGCAATTTATTAAACAAACGACATGAAAAGAGAAAATAAAAATTACGCAAAGTAGTACCTAACGACGTTACAAATATTTCATAGAAGACGATATTTAGCGGCAAGGGCAGTTAAAGGTCAAATAGACCTTTTGAAAATTTTTTTAAAATTTTGTAATATTTTATTTGAAATCTTATATGTTTTCTCTCTAAAAATAATTAGGATAAGCATTCTGGAAAGAGGAAATACCCTTTTTATAATCCAATAGCGTCTATGCACAAAAATAATTAAGGTAAGTATTCTGTAATTAAACCCGTATTTTGAAAAAAAAAATTTGGATTTTGGAAAATGGCTTATATTTAAAAAAAAAAAACAAGTTTTGATAAATTAAAATAAAATCAATTTATATGAATATACGTATATGTAGCTATATATTGTAAATTTAATATAATAAATGTATTTTATATTTCCATATAAGGTACGAAATAAAGTACAAAGTGTCTTTTATTATTAAAATTGTTTTTTTTTTCAGAATTAAAATTTAGAGCTTGCATTTTCTAGGGCTTTTGATCATCCTATACAACATTTATACATTTATACAATATTTTAGAAGGGACATGAAGGGGCCTTTCCTATGGTACAGAAATATACATTGGTTGTCTTTGAAAATTTTCAAAATATGGGCGTTTGTAGAATGAATTTGCTTTTCTTTTATTCTAAAATGTTCATTTTGAATTCTAATATCTATGAAACGGTAACACTGATTTAGATTAAATAAGTATCATGTTAAAGACTGGAAAAATTCTTTCAATGTTGTTGTTAAACATTTTCTCTATATTGTTTTAGAAAAATATATGTATAAGATTTTAAATAAAACATTACAAGATATTTCAAAAATATTTTCAAAACGTCAATTAGGCCTCTAAATGACCTTGTCGCCAAAAATGATCTTCTATGAAATATTTGTGACATCGTCAACTACTGTTATGCAAAATTTCGTCTAATTCGAACGTGTCCTTTTTTCCAAAGTTTATCACTTTTCTTTTCAGCATATAGTAGCCACAGCTACACTGAAAAATTTTTCCTAGTAAGATTGACAAAATAATTTTGTAAACTGTTAACAAAAATTTTTTATTCATACAACAATTTTTTTTCGATTTTATCAAAAATTCTTGTTTGCTCAACAATTTTTTTGTGAATATTTTTTTATAATTTGTCCAAAATTTATAATTTATTTATTTATTTATTTATTTATTTTAACAGTTGATCCTACAAATAAATCTGTAGGTCAACTTTATAGGTCCTTTTCCCTTTCGAAATGTGGGCCTTTTTAATTAAACTATATTAATTATTTGGTATATATTTTGTATATTATATATTTATATTATTTTTTTTTTTTTTTATTAGTTATATTATATCTTTATTAATTATTAAATTATATTTGAACCGATGTGGTTGTATAGAAAATTACATTTTTCAGTAATTTTCACCATTTGAAAAATTTTTCGGTTCTCACGGGGTTTGAACCCGTGCTCCTTCGGTCGTTACATTACTACACTCGAGTGCTTTACCACTCGGCTACCGAGGCCACTATTTATAATTTGTAAAATGGAAAATAAGTTTTGTAAAATTGACTAAGAAAAATTAATAATTTTAATCAAAGTAATATTTTGTTATCTTGACAAAAACCGTTTTAAATCAATATTTGTATATTTGACAAAATTTATCTTAATTTGACAAAAAATTTTACTATGCAGTTCATTGCAATTAATAAATTTTTGTTAATTCCACAAAATCTATTTTGTCAATAAGAAAATTATTATTATAATTTTTGATGCTGTCATAGTCAGATTAACAAAAGAATTTTGTAAACAGTTCACAAACAATTTTTTTTCCATTTTAGTTGAAAATATATGCGTTTTTGAATTTGCTTATTAAAGAGTTCAATTAAAAAAAAGTGATGAGTTAAATAAAAAAAGGCAGTTGAAAAATTAAACTACCCTTAAAAAAATAAAAATCCCTTCAAAAACAAAATGAAAAATGAAATAAAAAAGATTTTTTGAAGAATTAAATTAAAAAAAGATAACTTAATTCTAAGTTAAAAAACTAAATACATAATATGAAATATTTAAAGCTAAAATTTATTTACTTATCTATTTTAACAGAACTAGTGAATTATTTAATTTGCGATGTTAATAAATTTGGTTAGTTTTAGTTGAATCTTGCAACTAAAACATTTATTAAAAATAGTAAATAATTTGAAGAAGGAAAAACATAAATTTTACTATTTTATTAAATAAATAATTTGAAGAAACAGTATGAACCAAAGAACTGGAACAAACAGAAACTGAAGTCTGAACATTTTTTAAATATTTTGAACTTTATTTGTATAATTTTGAAAAATGTAATGTGATAAAAAAAACTTTATTTTTTTAACTTTATTTTAAATTTTTTGAATGTAATAATGAATTAATTTTTTTTTGTTTTCAAATAATAGAAATGTTATAAAATAAATTAATTGTTAACAAGACTATTATTGTTTTATTTCTAACTGTAATAATATCATGCATTTATTTTTCAGACCCACATATATTATGTAGTGCTAGTGCTTATAAGGACTGCCTTGTTTTGCTAATATAAGATATGGTTCCACATTTAACTTATAGAGTACGGTATGCATACAAATAAATAATTTACAGATTAGTTTATAATCAAAATATGTTAAAACAAAAATAAAGTTATTTATTTGTATATGCATACAATACCTTATTAACAAAATAATTCTGTTAAATCGACAACTAAATAAATGTTATTTTGACAAAACAAAATTGTTGATTTAACAAAAACTTTATTTAAATTGATATATTTTTTTCTCTAATCAACAAAATATTATTTTCATTTCAACATATTATTTTATTACATTGACAAAATATTTTCTCATAATAAAAATTCATTTCGTCATATTAAGAAATTTAGTTTTGTCATTTCTTCAGATACAAATTGTTATATAGACAACTGTTTGTCATATTTCCAGAATAAAAAATTTTTTTTATTTTTTTGTCATTATGACTCGTCATTTTTGTTGACGCTATATTTACCTAGTTTTTGTCATTTTAACCCAGATTTTTGTCAATATTACCTAGTGGTTTTTTTCATTGATACTCTTTGCTATGAGTATCAACTTGTCGATGGAAGAAAATAGTAAAGGAAGCTAAAATCGAGGTTTTTTTTCCCAAATTCAAATCTCAAGTCTTAGGTAAAAAATGATTTTAAGCTCGCGTTCATTTAACAAACCCTAATTAATCCAATTAATTTTTGGTTGCTGGTGATGAAGTATGTAATTTTTCTAAATCAAAACAATACAAAAACCTCATTATGAATTTAAAAATAACGATAATATTCAATAAGAAAAACTTACACTTTAATGAAGCTTAAAAAATTAAATAAATTTAAAAATTTTCAAAATTTGAATGATATGAAAATTTAAAAAAAAATTTAAGTTCGAACTTCAAAGAACCTTGATTATTTCTTTCTCTGGTGTACAAATAACAACTTACTTCTCAACAGTAAAAAGTGCGCATTAATGGGTTATAATCGTCGTTCTAATTCATTCGCTTATAATTATTCTTTTAATGATAAATTATAACTAAAAGTTGATTCTATTAAAGACTTAAGTGTGATTTTCGATGATAAATTAACATTTAAATTACATCACATTATAAATAAATCCACTTCCTTATTAGGATTTATAAAATGTTGAACAAAGGAATTTTCTGGTCCTTACATTTTAAAGATCATTTACACAACATTGCTCCGACCTAATTTGGAATATGCCAGCCAAGTATGTATGGTATCCGTTGTATAATGTCCAAATTCAAAGAAAATTTTTAAGATTTGCTCTCAGTAATCTTCTTTGAAAAGATCCCATTCGTTAACTTCCTTATGAGCATCAATTAAATTACTGATGTAATTTTATTTTTGAAATTGTTAAACGCGATATTATTTCTCCATCTAATTGTGATAAAATTGTTATTAATACCAATTCTCGACCCGTTAATCTTTTTGTGGCACTCCATAGAACTAACTATGGTGCATTTGAACCCATTCAGAGAATATAAGGCCTTAATCGACTTCTCCTTCTCAAAGTTTATTTAAAAAAAAAACAACTAAACTAATTACACACCTACTCGTAAAAAATCTCTTAGCAATTAGTAGTATTGTTAAATTATAAGAATTTAAGTTTAAAACTATAAAGGGCTTTCCAATAGGGATGATATGATTTTGAACTGACGTTTCGGCCATTTGTAATGTCATTTATGATCTGTCATTTTATTTTCATTGAATTCAGTAATGTGTACAATCTTACCATAAACGATTTTGCTTTGGAACAACTTGAAAACGATAACGATTTTTTTAAGAAAATCATCTTCACTGATGAGGCTCACTTTTATTTGAGTGGTGTGGTAAATAAACAAAACTGTCGATTCTGATGCGAAGAAAATCCACAAATTATTCATGAAAAACAATTACATCACTTGAATTGATAGTTTGGTGTGGTTTTTGGTCTGGTAGAATCCATCGGTCCACACTTCTTTCGAAATGAAGCTGGTAACACGGTTACTGTCCATGGAGAGCGGTATAGTTCGATGATAACTAACTTTTTATGGCCGAAATTGGAAGAAGTTGATGTTGACAACATTTGATTCCAACAAGACGGGACTACGTGCCACACAGTAAGTGTTGAATCACAATTGAATTATTGCGTAGAAAGTTTGGAGATTCGATTATTTCAAGAAATTGTGATATTGAATGGCCTCCAAGAAGTTATGATTTAACACCATTAGACTATTTCTTGTGGGGTTATTTGAAGTCATTGGTCTTTAGCAATAAACCAGACTCTCTTCAAGCTTTACATGTCAATATTGAACGTGCTACTCATGACATACGACTGGATTTAATAGAAAAAGTGCTCGAAAATTGGGTTCATCGAATTCGCTCCTGCAGAAGAAGTCGTGAAGGCCATTTGAATGACGTTTAATTCAGAACTTAATTGTATCGATTGTACTTCACATTAAATAAAAACCATTTAAATTTGCTTAACAATTAGTGTGTTTTTTTTAAAAAAGAAATCATATCACTCTTATTGGAAAACCTTATATAAATAAATTTAAATGTATTTTGTATTATTTTTAAAGTTTTTTTCTCAAATGTTAATTTTTATAGATTTAAGTAATTTGTAACTGCTTGATTTAAGCTTGAAATAAATTAATAAATAAATAAACATCTTTTTTATACTATACATAAAAATATAATTAAAACAGTATAGAAGATTAAATTTCTAGGTTTTGCTCCCGCCACTTGCATTAGTTGAATCCGCTAGTTGTGCAACTATTACCTCAAACTTTTACAATTAAACCACTCTTTTATTTTTCAAGTTTTTATGGTCTAATAGGATTCTAATAAAAATATTCTAATTTAAATTTTAATTGCAGTTATACCGTATTTTTTCAAATAATATATTTAACCCTAGTTTCCACAAAACTAAATTTAATAAGTCAGAACCATTAGGCAGAGCGTTAACACCAACGCCAGAGTGTTATCACCAACACAAAACGAACTTTTTTGTTTTTACTAATATTTAGTTTATTTGGTCAGGGATATTTTATTACCCCAGTTACATTAGTTTTGATGATATATTTAATAACACTTAATAGTTTGTAGTTTTTGTTATTTTGTTTTCTTCCTCTCCTTTTCTTCTCCCTTCGCTTTTTAATTTTTTTGTTTTATGTTTCTTATTTTTTTTTTTTTAATATGATATTTTTTATGTTCAATATTTAAAATTTATAACTTAGAAATTATAAAATACATGTAAAACCCAAATGTAAATTTAAATTTAGAACTATATTAGCTTAGCTTAGATTAGGTAGTTTTGAGAGGGGATCTGAGTCCTATATCACCGCAGCCGCAAATGGGCTTTTAGTAATTACTCATGTTAATGCTATTAATCATCTGAGGCCATAAGGATACCTGATGTAATGATCGCATTCAGATACACATTTTCTATGGTATAACTTTAAACAAAATAAATGAAAATGTTTAAAACAAAAATTTTCAGATTCACAATAATCCAAAATTCAAATAAATCTATAAATTTTTATATTAGAACCTTTTTACAAGAATTAAATTATATTTCCGTTTCCAATTTTGAGACAACAAAAAAAAACAAAACCTACCTTCCTTAATCAATATAATTTCCTAAATAAAAAAATACTAACAAAACGAAGTCAATAATAACTGACTGTCTCTAATATCAATTTACCAAAAATTAAGTGAGAAAATGTCAATTTCATAGCAGAAATTGAGTCCCTTTTTTTAAATTAAATTAAAATATGGAAAAAACAAAAATAAAATAAAAATATTACAAAATTTATCTAATTCTATTTTCTAATATCCTGTATCTCTCTTTCTTCGATGGTTACAATTTCAATTTTCTTTCATTGATATTGATAAAAAAAAAACACAAAACTCTGTCATCAACGCCTTCACAATCTCAATTTCATTCCCAAAGAATTTCTTCCGGAAATACTAAAAATTATTTTGTTATTCCGATCACTTAAAAATATCAAAAATAAAAAAAAACACACAACTAAACAAAACGGAAGCATCATGCTGTCTTTTCATCTGTCAACTGAACACTATACTCTATACACATAATAATAATGTAGAGATATAGAAAAAGTTATAAAAGAAATGAAGAAGAGAAAATGAGTAAAAATGAGTGAAAAATTTTCAAGTGAGATGAAATAAGATGAAAATAAGAAAACAAAACGCAAAGTTGAAAATCATGTCAACAATTCAACAAATGTTTGTTAATCCCCGTTACTCTTACATTTGTGGTTAATTTTATCCCCATCATTCCAAAATGGTTTTTTTTTTTTTATTAAAATATTGTCTAAAAATACTAAAATAGGTTTACCCTAAGAATATTATAAAATTGTTCATTTTTTCAAAATATTGTTTCGATTTCCAATAGTCACAATATGCCGCCGAAATATAAATTATTCAGAAGGCAAAGAATACAAAATTGCGAGCTATGAGTATAAAAAAAAAAATAATTAAAATTTCATTGGCACAACATTGTACAAATAATGAGGTTCTTTACGATTCTAATGCGGACTATTTCTGAAGAAAATAAAACACTCCTATCTCAGATAAAGATGAAGAGACCAATGCCCCAAATGTCAAACAGTGTTGCAACACAACTTCTAGTAGACGAATTAACACCAACATAAGAAGAAAGCGATGTTCTACATATTGGACAGTGATACACTACATATTTAAACATAGCTTCTAGTACCAGCAATGCAAGCAAGATTTAATACACATAAACACAAAATTTTATCATTTTATAAAAATGTCTAATCAACACTATACAGTAATTAATTTCTTACTTTCTGGACACTACAGACTTTGAAAGTCCTGAACGTAGTGAAATGTTGTTCTCCGCAGATTGCGGTTTGGAGTAGACTTTAGTTAGACTTGAATTAGAAATATTTCCATATTTGTCAATTCTTCATTTACCCAACGGAGGTTACCCGGACAATGCCTTCCCTAGCGCTTCTGCTGGAAGAGCTTCTGAGCTGAAGTATTTTCTTACACGCGCTTTATATGACTTAGTTAGCTAAGACGTATTAATTTGACTTTTCTAGCCAAATAAATATCGTTAGACAGCTAATATGATTCGGTATTATATCTTCTCTGTCATCATTCGTTGATCAGACACAAGACCTTAAATATTCGACTTCGAAAATATTTTTTTTCCAATCTTCACGCTTCAAAAACATATAGCAGTACCGGAAGGAGAATAATTTTTTACAGTGGTTACTTAGTGTTACAAGAAAGTAGCTTTGAAATCAGTTTTTTAGACAAACCGAACTAGTAGCAGTTTGAAAACTTAATTATTATTCGCCATATTTCAATATCGATGTTATTGGTGCGGTTGCAAAAAACACTATAAATATTTTTAAAAAATTAAATACTCTTGTTAATTTCACACAATTATTTTATTCCGACACGTGTTTCGACCTTTCGGTCATAATCATGGATCACAAATGGATACATAACAAAATATTACAAGCATCAAATACAAAAATTAAAAAATTTAAACAGGTAAAGATTTACATATTGAAATTGAAAAATTTTTAAAATTTAAAGTGAACTTAGATTACAGGTAACAACTAATAAATTTATTGATAATTGAAAATACAATCATAAATAGCAAAAGAATTTAAATTATTAATTTCTATTTGATTATTAACAATGTTTTGTTTATTTTTTATTGCTTTCTTAATTTCTAAGCGTTCATAAAAATCTAATTTCTTTCCTTTATTGATTAGATGTAAAGGTTTTAAATTACTTGAAATGTTGTGGTTTTCGGATATACAATGTTCACTTAATCTTGTTGTTGTTTTCCCTTGTTGTATACGCATTCTGTGTTCTTTCATCTTAGTATGGAAACTCCTACCTGTTTGCCCGATGTAGATCGTATCGCAATTATCACAATGAATTTGGTAAACTCCACTTTTTTGCAATATTTGTTTATCTTCAATTTTGTTGTTGACAAGTTTTCTATGAAAATTATTATTATTAGATTCCATCGTGAATATATCATGTTTTTTTAAAGCAGCAGAAATTTTATTACTGACTTTCCCGATATAGTTAATTGAACAATAGTCCTTGTTTTCATCACCCTTTCCATTGTAAACAAGACTTCGCGTTTTTTGATATAAAATTTTCGTGTTAGAACATTATTCACTATACATTCGTCAATGTATACTATACAATCGTCAAGAGTGTACAAGTGAAAGCATAAAAGCTACTATAGATATTATAAAATCATCATAGTTTCTGGCGTCAGATATAATTATCTATATATCCTATATTGAACTTAGTCAAAAATCATTCAATCGAAATAGATGGTCAGTAACTCAATAAATAGTCTCATATACCTAACTGATAATATTGCAACGATCATAGACTGATGGACTTGATTTTGAACATGGAATTTTAAAATACTTCAAACATTAACCCTAACATAATAAATTTATGTTTTCTGACCTGATATGAGAATTTTCAGTAAAAAATTTAAAGCATGAACTGAAATTTAAAGTGTGGTAGAACCGCAAAATTTGAAGTTCTGGATGGCATATACATTTGGTAGACATTCATGCGACATCACAAAAAGCTTTGTAGATAAGAACGTAGTCGTAGATAAGAACAAAATTAAAGTAAATGTAGAAGTCCCAAAATCAGTTCATATCGAAAGATAACTGACGAAACCAATTCATTTCAGATAACGTGGAGTAAAATTATAGGTTTTAATCGAAATCGTGATTCTTGGAAACGATTTATTGAGGACCTGTATAAACTTGAAACTAGATGATGGTGCGTTGTCTTGATGGAAAAGCATATTTTTGTTTGCTAAGTCTTGACTTCGTCATTCAATCAATAATGGGCGCAATAATGGATCCAGCGTATACAATAATATACCCAAGTATCAAAAGTTATCAAAAGTTATAAATCGACGTAAAAATTAATTATTAATAACCAATAGCCCTCACAACGTGTCCAACGAATTATTTCTTGTGACAATGTTAATAAAGGTGGAGCCCATATTGCAGTAGATTTTTCATAATTAGCTCATCGTGTAAAATGCGTCCAACGCATGATTTCATATGATGGTAATGAAGTACCTAACTATCCATATGCTTTGGATATCGGTTGCTAATAAATCAAAAAAATGAAACAAAATGAATTGCAGCACAAATCTTAAATTTATCCATCATCTGCTCAAGTAAATCTAATTATATTCTGTTATATTTCACTTATGTTACTTGAGTAAGGGGGACATATCGGAATACGCTGTAACTAGAATAGTGATACATGTCCCTGTAAAAAAACATAATTTTCCCAATTCAAGCCATTGGGACTAAATCAGTTATTGCATTAGGTATGAAAATGTATTTAGATGAGCTTGACCCAACCTAACAGCCTTTACGTGATAATATCCTATGCCTCATTCAGCCTACATAATATATCTTTATAAGAATAGTATAATACTTATGATGATTGCTACTCTTATGTGATTTTTTTGTTTTTTAATATTTTACATCTGAAAATCTTTTAAAATTGCAATTATTACAAAAAAAAAAAACAGTAAAACAAAAAACTAATTTGTTTTCACCATCATTAGATTCGCATCTGTTTTTTTTTTTTTTTAAATAGAAGAATCCACTTAACTTAGAACATGTTTGTATGATTTCATCCTTTTAAAACAAGGATATCACTTTACGTTTTTTTTTTTTTGTTTTACTAGTGCAATTGCTAGATGATAATATGATGTGACGAACGTGCATATTTTGATGAAAATAAAAATAGATATTTTTCTTTTTTGTTTTTTCATCCTTCTTTCGCTCTCTCTCTCTCTTGCTTTTTTTAAGAGCTAGAAGCATTTTGCTTCTAAAAGTGTAATCAAATAGGTGATTTTTCATGTTTTATTCCTTAAGTAAATGAGAAGATCGTGTTAAAGTAGAATATTTGTATTTTGTATTTGTAGTAACCACAATATTAGGTGGGTAAGTACTAGTAAACATTTAATAGCAAATAGAAAATGGAAAATAGGTATAAGTATATTTATTTTTCTGTTTTTATTTTCTTCCTTATTTTTTAATTCCTTTTGGCTATTTGACAAAATAAATGTGTTGTTTCTCTTCTAGATATCGCTTTTGTTTGTTTTGTTAATTGAAAAAATGAAAATCAAATAAAAACAAAAAAAAAACAACACTTTGAAATTTGCTAGGTAATAGGTTGGAATTCTGTTGTCTATAAATATAATAATAAAAGAGTTATTAAGTTGAAATTTAGATGAACGTGGTAAATTCAAAACAAAGCTGTACAGCTCGACGCTTTTTAAGAGTTTGAAAAAGAAAAAAAAAGTTTTTTTTTTGTTTAATTTATTTTTAATTATAGCTATTTTTAAAATTATTTTCAATTATTTAAAACTGGTCTACCAACTCAATGCATTGGCGAACTAATTAGAAAAGTAGCTGGTAATCAGAAGTTGTTTTTGTAGAGATGTAATTTGAATGCGAAAATAATGTTTTCTGTGCCATCATATAAATTCTCGGCAGGGAAAGAGCAAACTGCAGAAGAAGGAGCAGCAGCAATCCAGCGCCGTACTGCTAAGCTTTAAATAAATAAATTTAATTTAAAAAAATATGGTATGTACTATCTAATTCGAAAGAAATTTATTCTTTTTTTCAATTTTTATAATTACCAAAATGATAAACTAGCCAAACAATTGTATTTTAACATATCCTATAGGTTAATATTATTTAGATTAATGTCACATGAAATTATATCGGGTGTGCCAGAGCATGCGTATCAGTTTTTTAAGAAGAGAAGGAGCCGTTATTGTAAAATTTAAAAAAATTTGTTCACTAAATCGAGGGTGCTCTATCGATTGGTGATATATTCAACCTCCGGGAAGTTGGGGAAATCGGTTTTTTAAGACCAAAAATCGCCGAAACTGGCCGAAATCGAGATTTTCAAATGGGAAAAAAAAAATGTCTTTACAAAAGTTACTTATTTTTTGACGTAGAATCCGAATTTGCATAAAAAAGTACCCCTTCCCATTTGAAAATCTCGATTTCGGTAAATTTCGGCGATGTTTGGTCTTAAAAAACCGATTTCCCTTCCTTCCCGGAAGTTGAAAATATCACCAATCGATAGAGCACCCTTGATTTAGTTAATAAAATTTTTATTCAATTTTAAAATAACGGCTCCTTCCCCTCTTAAAAAGCTGATGCGCATGATCTAGATTCTAGAACACCCGCTATAGTAGAGTAATACTTGTGAGAACACTGTTATTCAATTAAAAAGTAAACAAACTTTATAAAACTTCATCTTCTTCTGGTAAAGCAGTTTCCTGAGCTTCTTGTAAATTGTTTTCAATTTGAATTTGCCATTCTTTATCCATTTTAACCTCTGGAGGTAGAAGAGCAGGCATAGCGAGGAACTCTAAGTTAGGATCACCAACTAATTTCCTTGGTAACCATAAAAATGATTTTTCAAAATTGTAATTAGATTTTGTTGATATATCATAATATCGCAAATTTTTCCTTCTATCTAACTTTCCTATCTTTGATATCAACTTTGTTACCGCATAAAACGATAGGAATGCTTTGGCAAACTCGAACTAAATTTCTATGCCAATTAGGTACGTTTTTATATGTTACTCGTGATGTAACATCAAACATAATAATTGTGCGTTGTCCTTGAATATAATAGCCGTCGCGCAATCCACCGAATTTTTCTTGACCTGCCGTACCCCAAACGTTAAATCTAATAGGTCCTCTGTTAGTATGAAAAACTAGTGGATGCATTTCAACTCCCAAAGTGGCGACATATTTCTTTTCAAATTCACCGGTCATATGTCGTTTTACAAATGTAATTTTTCCAGTACCACCATCACCAACCGAAACACATTTATTTTTATTTATTTATTTATTTATTTATTTATTGCCATGATACATATTCATAATTTTTTTTTTAACAATATTAAATGTTTTAGAGCTTATACTATTGTATTTACACCTATGACATTTATTACTTAGGCTAGCTGACTAGTTTATTTATTAATTAATTTATTATTTAAAGGACAAATGGCGACAAAAAACCTTTTTGAATATATATGTTTTTCATAAAACTTACCACTACTTACATACTAAGTCATAAACCTAAATTAAAACCTATTCTAAAATTGCTCTTATGAGCGGATTATTTGTGTGTGTTGCAACTTTCCAGGAAAGCAGGAGTCAGCTTTTCAATTTGTTGCAATATGGTGTTTGTATTAGCTAATTCATGCAATTTCTTGGTTGAAAAATGTCTAGGTTTTGCAAGAATTAATTTCAATATTGCATTTTGTTTTCTTTGCAAAACTTGCATATGTGTTTTGGCAGTATCTTTCCATACGATAAATCCATATAGAAATACACTACGCAAAATTGTTTTATATATTAGGAGTTTGTTTTCCGAATTTAAAAAAGACTTACGATTTATTACAGGATACAAAAGTTTAACAAAGAAATTACATTTTCAATAGCTTTGTTGATGTGAGTCTTAAACAATAATTTTTTATCGAGTTGAATTCCAAGATAAGTGATATATTCTCTCTCCCAGACAATCTCTATATTATTAACGCATATGTTTCTGTTTGGCAAAAAACTGGATTTCCTTCTTCTGGTAAAGAAAATCGCTTTGGTTTTTTCGTCATTAATTTTTATTTTCCATTTGTTGCAATAATCTTGAATATCTTTAAATGCATTTTCAAGATTGGTTGTAATTTCAGTTGGGCAGTTAGATATTGGTAAGATAACGGTGTCATAGCTGCATATAACCCAAGAGTGCAGTTGTAGGGTGTAGGCAAGTCTGCTATGAAAATATTATGTAACATGGTAGATAATGTTGAGCCTTGTTGGACTCCTGAGGTAATTGCCACAGAATGCGATATATCCGATCCTATTTTAACCAGAAATGATCTATTTTTTAAGAAACTTTGAATAATTTTTATGATATAGGTAGGACATTGAGAAATAATTAATTTATGAACTAAGCCTTTGTGCCAGACAGAATCGAAAGCTTTTTCAATGTCGAGTGTCATTATCCCTACAGATTTTTTATTTTTTAATTTATTGTTGATGATATTTGTTATCCTACGAGCTTGATGAGAAGTTGAGTGTTTACTTCTGAATCCGAATTGCTCATTAGGAAGTATATTTTGATCTTGTATAAAAAACACATTTAAATGTTGAAATATGTTCTTGTGCCATCTTGCTTACTTTTTTATTTTAATTTCTTTGTTTTTTCTCTGCTATTAAATATCAATAATAAGTGAAGAAAACTTCATTAAAATATCCTGAATTAATTTTTAAGAATTTACACTCCAATTATGTTTTAAAGCACAGATTTTTCTCGATTATTTTTTAATTTCAAATGCAAAAAGAAAAAACACTTTTTAATGGTGGGACCGGAGCATAGAGCAAAAACAGTTTGAAATTTAAGAGATTTAATGCAAATAATATTTCTTATTAGTGACAATTACATAATTCTTTGATACTCCTGCTTTCATTCAATGTTTTTCATATATTATTCTACATTTTGCATCGTCACTTAACATTTCATCAACGAAATGCAGTGTACATTTTTCAACGACAGTTAATTTCCCAGCAAACGATTCTTCTACAAAAATACGAATTTTTTGCTGAATCGCACCCCACCCGAATGGTTATAAAAAATACCAAAAAATATTTTAAATACTTTGAACTCATATTTTTATATTAACGGAATCAACACCATAATCTCTTTGAATGAAAGTAGATTTATTAGCTGTTTTGCAACAGAGTTCTTCAGAGCTCTTTGCAATGCATTTTGAGTTAATATTATTTAAATTTTAATTTGAAAGATGTTGTGAAAGATATAATCTAATATATTAATACGCTAATAATGTCCTAAATTGAAGACAAAAACCGCTAAAACCATAAAACCCAATCTTATATATTAATATGCTTAAACGTCTGTTAAACTTTTCTTAAAGCTTTTACAACACAAAGCTTTTTTCAACTAGATTAGACAATTTTATTAGAACTATTACGAATAGTGTGCAAAATTGAATTTAAAGACATAAACCACAAAACAATAAAACCAAATAAAACCAAAAACAAATTAAAATTAACCTAAAAACAATTCACCTATTGAGCAATAGCATTGATTATATCTGATTATATGAATTAATTTAAAAAAAAAAAAAAACAAAGTAGCAAAGACAAAAACCGAATTATCAGAATATAATTATTATATTGATAAAATAGCTTTGTTAAAATATTACGATATTACAGCAAAAAAACTTACCGGTAAAACAAATAGTAAATTTAGAAAATATATTTTTTACCTTATGTTCAGAAATTCCAATAATTGAAATTTATTTATTTTATTCACAAATAATTCAAAAGTATAAATTCAAATGCGCAGTAGCATTGAGTAAATATGGAGAATCATAAACCGAAATTTACGATCTGATAAGAACAAGAAAAACAAAATATGTTATGACATTATTATCAAGTTCCAATTCAATACACGGCAAATTTAGTAAAAATAAGAATTAAAAAAACTTTAAAAAGAAAAATCACAGACTACTTATATACATCAGAGACCTTATCGGGATAACAATATAACAATAAAAACCGAAGAATAAGAGTAAAAGCATAATTACCTATTGGCTTTACCCCTAACTATAATAGTCATAAGAACAATAAGAGAAAAAGCATAATTATTGGCTTTACTCCTAACTATAATAGTCATAAGGCGTCATATGATGTCATATGATATTTCGTTAAATGGCCTATATGATTCGATATGATTTAACAAAGTCGTAACGAATCATACATAACCTTTACTATAATGGTCATACCTAATCATACCAAAACGTCAAAATCAAAATTTAAAAGAAGTGAAATAAAAATATAAATTCTATAAATAAATGTTTTGTTTTTTTATTTTGAGTTTTGAAATAGTTAGGGCTATTATGATAATAAAAAAAAAACAGAAAAAACATATCTATGACTATTTTAATGTGTTTTTAATGTGGGTGTGGTATTTTTTTTTTAAATGCATTTAATTTCATATATATACTGCCAGCGACATCTCTGATCGCCACATTTTGTTCAAATGTACGTCTCTATTAATAGTATTTGTTAGGGAGCGTTTAGACATCAAATTTTGTTTCATGAAGGTTTTGTTTTACTTATTTTTATTACATTTACAAATTTTATTGCAATTACATCAAATTTTTTTTCAAAAGTTTTAATTACATATCTCAAAGATAAACAAATATAGTTGCAAAGTATACTATATTTCTTCACGCAAAATCCACTTTCTAAACTTGCAAAATACGAAGATACGAATATGCGTTACGAGTACTAATAATAAATACTTATAAACATACTGTGTAATTTCATAACATTTGTGAAATATAAATATTTAAATAGTAAATCAATTATTCTAAGTATTTGTATTGATAAATAATAATAATATTTAATACACATTTTTTGTATTTTTTTATGTATATCTTTCAATATATTGGAACAACACAATTAGAAGTTTATAAATACCTTTTCTCGCAAAATTCACTTTTTTAACTTGCGCAATACAAAAATGCGTGTCGATCACTATTATTTAAAAAAAAAAATAATGATATTCTATAACAAAGTCGGATGTCAAACTTTAATGAACATCATTTATACGTTATAAACAAAATTCAAAAACGTATAAACGCAGCCTTATATAAAAGTTTTCTTCAAAACTATTAGCGGTCAAAATTAATTTATAGTAAATAAATAAATACCTAAATAAAAATTTTTAAAAAAATAGTTATAGATAGATCAAACATTATTGTAAATTACTAGCTATTCCCAGCGTAACATTCGCCGGTCTAGCATTAGCATTATAAATATTGATTTTCTTTATTTTCTTTATTTTCTTAAAAAAAATCAATGTTTTACAATTATAGTTTTAAGTTTTTCAATTTAACTTATTTTACTATTATGTAATAAAAAAATATGTAAAACATTGATTTTTTTTAAGAAAATAAAGAAAATCAATAAATAAAATAAATTGTTTCATTTATAATGCTAATTCTAGACCGGCGAATGTTACGCCGGGAATAGCTAGTAATATATTTAATACAAGAACCAAATAAAATGACGAAGTAATAAAATAACCAAATTTTTAGTTTAGTACAGTTAGTACTAATTTTTAAATAAATTATCGACAAAACTTATCCAAGTTCGAAACCCTTATATATTTATTATAAAATTTTATTGGGATCTTTTTACCTGCTTTTTGAATCATTATTATTGTAGATCCAAGGAAATGGGTTAATAACCCAAACGAAGAGTTGCATTGAAAATATGCGTTAGGTGGATAAGATCTATTTCAGGTAATTATTTACGCATTTTTTTATTTTATTTGGAAATTTTTAATTCTAAACAGAAAATTTAAATTTTTTATTAACCAACGAATTTAAATTTTAGATAGAACTCCTTTCAATATAGCTAATTTACAATTTTGTTTCAATGTAGATAAAATATTTTATTGTATACTGCACCGAAAACTTTCATATTGTTCAACAATTTGAATTCACGTGTTTATTTAAAAAAAAAATACAAAATGTTCTCTATTTATTCAATTATAACAAAGTAATTGCAAAAGACCTCAAATCACATTCAAGTCCTTTTTCTAAAGTTTACTTCATATTTTATTTTATTTTATAATTAACAAACGATAATTGTGTAAACAATTCTTAAACAAATAAAAAAATAGTTTTCAATTTGAAAATACTACAAAGGACATCATAAAACTTTTAAAAAATTTTTATTACTTTTTATACTGTAGAAATGTTTTTTTTTTTTACATTTTTTTATTACTTGACGAAGACTTGAAATTCAGAACGATAAAAATGAGAGAAAATTTTTATGATGAACACACCACTACTCGCGACGAGTCAAGAATTTTTTTTTTGTACCACAACACATATTTTGTTTTTGTAATACCCAGAATACAAATTACTGCTGACAAAGAGACAAAAGTTGTTGGAACTTTAAATGTTACAAAGGAAATTAATTCAACAGAATTTTTTTTTAATCATTTTAAAAGTAAATATACATAAATAAAAAAAATAAAATAAATAAAAAAAACAATTCCGAGATTACAATACGGAAAATTTCTATGACAATAGAAAACTTCAAATTTCTTTTTGTTTATTTGTTATTGTTTTTGTTACTATTTTTTTTTTTGTATATTAATAAACAATTACTTTGTTGTGGCTTTTAAAAACAAATTACTTATATTGAATTATTCCATAGTTTCATGATTTCATTTTAATTTGATTTTTATTTAAAATAGAATAGGGGTGTTTAATTGTTTACTGGATAGCTTATCCCATCGAATTATGAAGCTGTAACAAGGTGTAAGTGCAAAGGAAAAATAATTCAAAAGTTTGAGCAAAATGTTGTGGCTAATCGTAAATGCACCATGGTTTACACACGACGCCTTTCATAATAGAGATCTAAATGTACGAACATCCGATTAAGAAATTTAAAGGTTCGCTGTAAATTACGAGTGTAAAATTCAGAATTTAAATAATTCAGTAGTTCAAAAACTGCTGAAGCAAAGGATTAGACTAAAAAGAGTCAAATCATTTGAGTTGATCAATGAAATAAAATAATATCTATATCAAAACAAGAGTTCTAACAAACGGGCTAACTCTTTATTCAACCTGAAAAATATATTGTATAGAAAAAATTTCTTTAGACTAGGATATTACTGCAATCCAAATAATCGCACAGATGACTATCATTTTTGGTGACTATCATTTCAAATATTTATTTAGAAAAATTATCCGAACAGCAGTGTGATTTTTACCGTACCTGCAAACAGTTTCTATATATACCGGGTATTCCATACCATGCGTATCAGCTTTTTAAAAGGGGAAAGGAGCCGTTATTTTAAAATCAAGGGTGCTCTATCAACCTCCGGGAAGAAAGGGAAATCGGTTTTTTCAGAACAAAAATCGCCGAAATTGGCCGAAATCGAGATTTTTTAACCCTAAAGGTCATAACATGAGCCTATCAGGCTCATTTTTTTTCAAAACTACGTGTTTTCTAAATTTTTCGTAATATTGTAACGATTCTTCTTTCTAATCTTCATTTAGGTCAATATTTACATATTTCAATTACAAAAATACATATTTTTTTTTTTGTTTGTTTTTTTGTTTTGTTTACAAAACATACCACGTAAATTCATAACATGAGCCTGAGAAGCTCTCGTATAATATTTTATAATAATTTCTTAATAATGCAAGTTTTCACATGAATAAATGAGGATGAAGTGACTGACGACATAGAATTTGATGATGTGCCAATTGACTCGGAAGAAGATCATTTATCAGAAGCTTCAGAAGCAGAAGATGAAATAACTTATGATTCTGATAATAGCGGTGAAATTATAATTTCTCATAAAGAATTTTTTGCAAAAGATGGTAAAAAATGGGCTCAAAGGCCTTAACGCTTTGTCTAAATTAATATTTTGCGCTGGAAACCATTTGCCGCAATTGCACGCCTTCTTCGAAATCAAATAACCAAAGTTATCCGTCGTTTTAAGAGCCTATTATTCAAGTATATTCAAAGCTATGCTATAGGCGTAAACCGCTTTGACAAATTTTTACGTTTTATTAGATTTGATGAAAAAACCACAAGAAGTAATCGACGTAGATTTGACAATTTAGCCCCAATTCGAGACGTGTTTGAAGCAATAAATAAAAATTTGGGAAAATATTATATATATCTTCAGAAAATCTTATCGTAGACGAACAATTAATACCAACATATGCAATCAAAGCCTGACAAGTATGGTATTAAAATTTGTTGGCTTTTTAACTCTCAGACGGCATACCTTCTCAAAACAATTCCATATACTGGGAACAAAGATAATAACAGAGCAACAGAACTTGCTCAAAATGTAGTGGAGAATTTGTGTATACCATATTTTGGAACTGGACGGAATTTTACAAAGGATAACTATTTCACAACGTTAGAACTTGCAAAAAGTTTGTTATCTAATGAATTGACGATTGTAGGAACTTTACGTCGAAATAAAACTTATATTCCAATTTCTTCCAAGTAAAAATAGAGATCAACATTATTTGGACAAAAAAAATTCCAATAAAAGAAATTTATTTCTAAGAGCTCTTGGTGAAAGTTTAGTGAATTCTCTTATCAAAAAGCGTGATAGTACTAAAAAGCTGCAATTACCACCATCTCGTACTGCAATTTCAAAAACGGTAGCGTTTATTTTGTTATCTAAAAATTAGTTATTTAAAATAAAAAACTATTTTTTTCTATTACATTATAAGGTGAGCCTGCCAGGCTCATGTTATGCATTTACGTGACAAAATATGTTATGAGGTTTAGGGTTAAATGGAAAGGGGTACATTTTTATGCAAATTCGGATTCTACGTCAAAAAAAAAGTAACTCTTGTAAAGTAAATTTTTTTTTTTATTTATTTTTTATTTTTTTTTGTTTAGACTTTGTAGGAACCCAAAAATGAGATAAAAAATATATTAACATGAAAACCAAATTTATTTATAAAAATTATTATCATTCTAGAATTAATGAAAGGAAAATATTGAGCATTTTATTTATTTTATTTCAAGCTTAATCAAGCAGTTACAAAATATCTGGAATATATTTATCTGGATGCACCTATGTTGAAATGTCTGAGGTTACAATAATTCTTCCAAGCCATCCTTGTTACTCGGTCCGATTAAATATAATGAAATAGTCATTATACGTTTGATGTTCCTAATATTAATCACTTTTTTTTTATATTTTCGAAATTTTCGTATTTTTTGGTGATGCTAGCATCGTAAAAAATTTACAAAATTAATTTTCGAAAAATTACTCTAAAATCTTGTTTTTTGGACCAATTTCAATGTTTTTCCAACTGTTTTCCTTTGTTTAATAAATATTCTAAAAGATAGTAACAAAATAAAACTATTTCGAAAAAATTGAAAATCTGAAAATGTTCGCATTTTTTTGAATAGCTAGCATCGTAAAAAATTTACAATATTAATTTTCGAAAAAATACTCTAAAATCTTTATTTTTGGACCGATTTCAATAATTTTTCAACTGTTTTATTTTGAATGGTTTTATTTTGGTACTATCTTTTAGAATATTCATTAAACAAAGGAAAACAGTTGAAAAAACTGATATTATTGTATCAATTTTGTGACAATTGTGTATCAATTTTGTGACAATTTTGTGACAATATTGAATCAATATTGTATCAATTTTGTGACAATTTTGTGGCAATATTGTATCAATATTGTATCAATATTGTATCAATATTGTATCAATTTTGTATCAATTTTGTGACAATATTGTATCAATATTGTATCAATTTTGTATCAATATTGTATCACTTTTGTATCAATTTTGTGACAATATTGTGACAATATTGTATCAATTTTGTATCAATTTTGTGACAATTTTGTGGCAATATTGTATCAATATTGTATCAATTTTGTATCAATTGTGTATCAATTTTGTGACAATTTTGTGACAATATTGAATTTTTTCAAAATGGTTTTATTTTGTTTCATCTTTTAGAATATTCATTAAACAAAGGAAAATAGTTGAAAAAACTTTGTGACAATTTTGTGACAATATTGTATCAATTTTGTGACAATTTTGTGACAATATTGTATCAATATTGTATCAATTTTGTATCAATATTGTATCAATTTTGTATCAATTTTGTGACAATTTTGTATCAATTGTGTATCAATTTTGTGACAATTTTGTGATAATATTGAATCAATATTGTATCAATTTTGTGACAATTTTGTGACATCATTGTATCAATATTGTATCAATTTGGTATCAATATTGTATCAATTTTGTATCATTTTGTGACAATATTGTATCAATATTGCAAAATTAATAATTGAAAAAATAATCCAAAACCTTCAATTTTGGACCGATTTCAATAATTTTTCAACTGTTTTATTTTGTTACTATCTTTTAGAATATTCATTAAACAAAGGAAAACAGTTGAAAAAACTGATATTATTGTATCAATTTTGTGACAATATTGTATCAATTTTGTGACAATCATGTATCAATATTGTATCAATTTTGTGACAATTTTGTGACAATATTGTATCAATATTGTATCAATTTTGTATCAATATTGTATCAATATTGTATCAATTTTGTATCAATATTGTATCAATTTTGTATCTATTTTGTGACAATTTTGTGGCAATATTGTATTAATTTTGTATCAATATTGTATCAATATTGTTTCAATTTTGTATCAATATTGAATAGCAATTTTTGAATTTGCAAAAATTTACAAAATTAATAATTGAAAAAATACTCTAAAATCTTCATTTTTGGAGCAGTTTCAATGTTTTTTCAACTGTTTTCCTTTTTTTAATGAATATTCTAATCTATAGGATAGCAACAATTAATTAAGTTGAATTAAGTTATCTGTTCATTGTTGATAAATTGTTAATGCATAATGAGATCTACATTGTACAACGTTTAATTGTGATAACAACAATTGTATGTACGTACAGTATACTTACGTGTGAAATAAAAGAACTAATGAGCTAGAAAATGTTTTTGAGGCGAGTGAAATGAAAATTCTAATCCTAGATGTAGATATTCCTAGCTCAATTGAAGGAAATTATTCTCTTTAGGCAGTGATGTATAATTACAGACATTGTAATTTGACTTGAGGAATGCATTAGCAAAAAGCTGTTTTTTTATATTTTAGAAGTAATTTAAAACTGAAAAATATTTGATTGCAAAAAGCTGGAGAATCCCTAAAAATAAAGCCGCCGAAGCAAAGTGAATTTCATAAAATTAATATGGAAAAAAGATTAGAGGATTTTTACCCCAACCAGACCAAGTTAAACAATTCAAGAATGGCTCAAAAAAGCTGAATTGGGTTGAAACATATAATAGCAGATCAATTGCATTTGACATGTCTAAAAGTATACAAATTACTACGTACTACAAAGAAAATAATTTCCCCTGCCTGACGGACTCTTATTCCACGGAATAGATGGGCACAAGTGATAGACATATCAACTGACACTATAGATCTTGCATAAAAATAATACAAGCTGCATTACAGTTGAAGGGGAAAAGGTGTTCTTAGTTTTGATGAAATTAAATGAAAGAATGCTACTATTATGACAAATTATCAGATAATCTTTAGAAATCCGTAAATGTATGGGCAAGTTGCAATATAGAGTTATAAAGAATTATGTAACTGAAATTACATTTATTTACGTTACAATTGAATTCAAAACTCTATTTATGACTATTTTTATTTTTATTTATAAATCATCATTTCTAAGTATTAATAAATTTGACTACATATTAAATATAAATTTAATTAAACTTTTTTCTTCGTTAACCCTAAACCTGACAGGCTCACCTTATAATGTAATAGCAGCATAATTCTTTCAAAAATATCATTTACAAAACTGTTCATGATACTCATGGCTTTAGATGAAATACCAGTATCTGGATGAGCTTGTTTTAACACTTTATAAATGTAAATCGCGTAACTTTCCTAACGCTTACCTTTCCTTTTCTCTTCAACTTTCGATATATTTTTTTTTGGTGCTTTACAAGCCTATTTTACTGCTTTTCCACTTGTTTTTGGTGGCATTATTTAAAAATTATTTCATATAATTTAACTAGATTGACATTATCAAACTCTATACGAAAACAAGTAAGTATATTGTGACGTCATGAGCAGAATAGTAGTAAAATGAAATATAGGAATGCCATATCTTGTTTAATTGTATCATGGTAGCTTCCTACTATACAAATTAAACCAGTTAGTTTATTTATGCACGTGCATTCCTTCGTAATAATTCGTTACAATTTAATTTGGAACTGATATTTCACCAAAATATTTCACAATTTTATACCACGAAAAAACTGTCTTTCTTTTTGTCAAAATTAAAATATAGACGCTCGAGAGCACATCGTCTAATTACGAATACTACGATAGCATTTTTGAGCATTAGTGTAGATTTTTGAATTTTTCCGATTGTTTCGTAATTTTTTTTTGATTTTTTCATTAAAAAGAAGCCATTTTTTAGATGACTGTTAGAACAGTCACAGTTCTGTTTTGTTGTTGGGGCTGTTACTCATTTTTCCGAGCATAACTACCTTACTATCTTCATCTAAATATTATGAATAACCTTTTTCGTTCTCCGTGATTCTTGGAATTATAATTCGCAGACTATAAAAATGTCCTTACTTACTTACAACTTTACACTTGGGTATTGAATTCCAATGAATATTTTCACTCCCTCATATTAATCTTGAAAGTGAAAATTTTCACCTTAAACAGAAGAATGGGACGACAAATTACAAAATTAAAGTTTTTAAATCATAGGATTTTTACCGTTTTTTTTTTTATATTATTAGCCAAAGTCAGGAAAACCTTTATACTTTCGTACCGCTGGCTTTTGGAAGAGAAACGAAAAGGGATAGTTAGAGCGAAGAAAAGGAAAGAAAAACAACGACCAATTTTCTAAAACGAAAATACTACTAAATATTAGTGGCTACGAACAATTTTTATTTTAGCTTTTATTTGATGGTTTCTATTCTACGAACCATAATATACCGTTATAACTGTGAATTACAGTTAAAGGCATTTTTAATATTTTTAAAATTACGACTAACGGTTCTTAATATAATTTTCTTTTTGACATCTGGTGAGATTTATTTTGTTTTTCTTTTGAATTCGTTAAATAAAATCGATTGTATTGGATTCCAGACCTAATAATTACATATGTATACACCTTAGTAGACAAACATACATGAGCTATTCAAACAAAAATATACTGAAGCATATGAAATTCAATTTTGATGTTTATTTTTGTGTTTTTTTCTATTATTAATATTCACCGTTTTTATTTTATTTTTTTTTTTTTGATTAAGTTGAGTCTTGTGTACTCTTCAAATGGAAATGAAAAACTAAAAAATCAAAACAACGGCAAAATAAGTATTTTTTTTTTTGTTTTTTTTTTTGTTGATGACTTCTTAATGAACCAAATACTTAGGCACGGATGAATTATTCAGGACGAATAGTACTTTGCGTTTGTACTATATTAGCGCAAAAACAAAAAACCAGAAACAAAAAATTATTTTCTTTTAGTCCTTAAAGGGTAAACAAACAGAAATTGAAGAGAAATTATAAAAAGTTTTTATTTGCAATTCTTTTCAGTCAGTCAGTCAATTTTGAAACTTTTTATTTTTTTCTTTATTTGTTTTTATTTTTATTATTATTTTTTTTTTGCAATTTTCAAGTGCAAAATGTCTGTCTCGGCTACTTCAATTGTTGTTGTTTTTGCGACAGAGACAGAGTAAAATTTAACTAAAAGGATATTTTTATTTAAAAAAACAAAAAATTAGTTTTTGGATTGTTTTTGGAAAAATATACAGTATTGGACATTCACCTTACTGCATTTCTATTTTAAAATTCTGCCAAAACAAAAATAAAACAACAAAAACAAAAATTGTGTGACTTTTAATTTTATTTTATTATTTATTTTTTTTCTTTTAAAAGTTTATGCTACTTTAAGAATAGAAATTTAAATTGAAAATTGAATTTTCTTCAAAAAAATACCGTTAAGTTATCTATCAACCTGTTGGAGAACTTTATTAGCTTCATTATGCAGTTAATAAGAAGTTGTTCCATTGTTTATAAAAAATAAAAATAAGGTCACAAATTTTAAAATTTAATTTTTAACACTTTTAGAGTTGTGTGAAGTTGTCTTGTTTTTAAATGTTGTTATTTTATGATTGTAAATCAACATTTCAACATTATTTTTATTCATAAAATGGAATTTTAGATGGGGGTTTTAAATAAGGAAATCATGAATGGCATATAGAAAAGGCCTTGATATTTTGCAATTAAAATTATTCAATATTCCATCTGAAAATAATTTGTTTGTTAAGCCGATAGTGATAGCCATGGCAGCCAGTGCTTTTAAATCACTATTGTGTATAATCTATAATTATAATTGACAAGCATTTAAGAACCTGCGCAGTAGACATCTTTTCATTTTATTTCTCTTCTCTTTAATGAACGCCTCATATATAAATAAGTTGTATATAAAACAATAATGCGCACACAGTTGAAAATTTTTTACTCATATGTATAATCAAAGTACATTATGCATATCGATACCATAGTTCACACTTATGCTAAGTGATTTTTTTTTCAAATTGACTTAAGTACAGTTTTGAGTTTTCCCAGTTAGTAGGTATTGCGTCGGTTGAGCCAGACATTGCTATCTCGCTCGCACTAATGTAAATTAGAATCTCAAGGTAGAGAAGCACTTTTGGGGGAACCCCTGACGTCATAGGAGTTATCTCAAGGTAGAGAAGCACTTTTGGGGGAACCCCTGACGTCATAGGAAATTCCGTCCTGTTATCTCAAGGTAGAGAAGCACTTTTGGGGGAACCCCTGACGTCATAGGAAATTCCGTCCGGTGAATCTCAAGGTAGAGAAGCACTTTTGTTATCTTGCCGCTTGTTATTGTTTACATTTCTGTAGGTCGTTGACCTTATCATGTTATTGTTATTGTTATCTTTGGCGCCATGGTAGATGACCTTGATTGAGTAGCTGGTGACGTCATAGGTAACTCCAGCTGGCTCATGAAAAATGTGTATGATGAATATATTATATATTACATGTGTGTGTGTGAATAATGAACATGAATTTTTTTTTAAAAAAATTAATTGTTTGAATGAGGATTTGAACTCGGGGTCTGAATGATTAACAAGTGACCGCGCTAACCATTCAGCTACCAAGCCATTTACAAATGTTGATGTTAATTGTGTATATGAATGGCTGATATGATGTTAAAAATCTATAAATAACCTATGAATAATCTATGAATAATGAATAATGAATAATGAAATTTGATGATTGATGTCGGTAGTGGCTAGTGAGGAGGATATGGTTGGTGGTTTGGATAGAATTATTGATTAATTAATTTTATAAAATTTTCATCCAAAATGTATGCAAAAATTTTCATTCCGTCCGGTGAATCTCAAAGTCTAGAAGCACTTTTGATGACGGTGGGCGCCAGGCTGTGTAAGATCTCAAGGTAGAGAAGCATTTATTTCTGTAGGTCGTTGACCTTATCATGTTATTGTTGTTATTGTTATATATTTGGCGCCATGCTTGATGACGTTGATTGGACCAGCTGGGGAACACTTATCTGATGATGACGTCATAGGGAATTCCATCGGGATCAGGGGAATATTCTCAGTTGTTAATTATAAGTATGATTCCATGTTAATTATTATTTATGTATGTGTGTGTGTGTGTGTGGGCGTGTAATTTATGAATAAGAATGTTAATTATATTTTTTTTTAAAAAAAAACTAACTGTTTGAAAGAGGATTTGAACTTGGATCTGAATGATTAACGAGCGACCACGCTAACCATTCAGCTACCAGGCCATTTAGAAATGTTGATGTTATTTGTGTATATATATATAAATGGTTGATATGGTATTAAGAAAAAATTCTATAAATATCTTTTAATATCTCAAGGTAGAGAAACACATTTTTGATGAAGTATTATGGAATTGAAAATTTATTTATAATGTAATGAATGTCATGTTGGTTAAAGGTCCGAGGTTGCCAAGTGCGAAAATTGGTTCAAGAACCCCAGCCCCCACACGCAAGTCGAAGTTTCCAAGTTGTGAACCCCGCCGAAGTTCCAAAGTTGTGGGCCGATGTGCGCCGGAAGTTGTTCCTGGAAATAGGAATGGGTATGAGATGTCGCCACCGCAGCCGAACTTCTTGGAAATAGGAATGGGTATGTGACGCTGACACCGCCGAAGTTCTAAAACTCCTCTGCCGAAGTTCCGCCACGAACCATCGAAGTTATTGGGAATGGGTATCCACCGAAGTTGTTGTTGTTGTTGAATTGGTGCCGAAGTTGTACCAGGTTGTCATTGAAGTTGTTATTAGAAGCATGTATCAGCGACCTTGGATTATGAATATATTGTTAAAGTATCCTATAGTAGTAGTAAATGTTTTATTTTTGTGATAAGAGAATAAAATTTTTAAAATTGAAAAAATGAAAACTTGCGGTTTTAAAAGTTCTTATCAGTTAGAAATATTCATATATTATGAAATAATTATGACAAAATTGTTGTTTTGCTGTTTTTATTGTTTTAATGCTGAATAATTAGAGTTTGTAATGTATGTTCACGCAAAATAATGAATTTTTGAGCATAGTACCCTATGAAATTGTACGATTTTTGAAAAATTGAAAAATGAAAACTTGCGGTTTTAAAAGTTCTTATCAGTTAGAAATATTCTTATATGAAACAAATATGAAAATTTTTTTTTGTTTATGCTGATGAAACAATAATCAGCTTTATTAAAATGTTTAATGTTATAATAAAATGTAAATTAAAATAGAATCATATGCCTCCTCTTTATATTTCCAGTTAACAAAAATCAAAGCTGATGTTTTTTTTTTACATTAAATTTTTTTTTGTTTTCATTATTTATTAAAACAATACATAATATGTGTTCGATTTACTCTGATGCAAAACAAAAGCAAAATAAAAGCAGCATAACTAATCTACTACGTATTATAGATACACACACATAAAGAGAAAAGTTGAACTTGAAGTCGCAAGTCAATTTTGTAAAGCCATTTTTTACTCATAAATAATATAGTAAATAATGACCGCACACTGTTTGTTCTCATATGGACTTTATTATGTATGTATATTATGTACATATTTCATTCACTTTAGTAAATTTTTGGTTCAAAATCTTATCAACTTTTTCAAAAATTCTTATTCTAGAATCTAGATTGTATTTTAAAAATATTAATCGAAAATTGTCATGGTAATATATAGATACAGAAGGTTAAGCGTAGTATACATTTTTTTTTTATTTCAACATAATATTCTAAAATTATAATAAAAACTGATCTACATTAATATTAGGTTAAGTTATGAATATGAATATATTGTACCATTTATATACACAATGCAATTTATATTGTTTTCGGGGAGTTGTAGTGAATGTAAAATTCTCAATGTACCAATGAAATCATTTGACTTCAGTCTATGTATATGTAACAGAAAAAGACTGTAATACCAACAGAATAGGTCAGCAACAGCACCTGAGTAGGACAGCAACAACAATAGAATAGGTCAGTAACAGCAACCGAGTAGAACAGCTACAGCAATCAATCGGATTAGGTCTATTTCAGGCTGTTACTGATCTGTTATGTTAAATATAAAGAGAGAGAAGGCAACAGTCATACTGTATAGAACTTATTATGCTCCTCATCTTATATGTAAATAATAATAATTAAAATACTTATTTTTGTTGATGTATTAATTTATTTATTATTCTTTCATATAACTTCATTATAATTATTCAATTATATCTGCCTTTCTAAGTTCTTCAAGAATAGAGTTAATTTCATTTTGGTGGTTATTATTATTGCCTGCGATTTGTGATGTATGTAAAACTCTCAATCTGTCAATTAACTCATTAGGATCATCCCAACAAGTATATTGTTTTGGAGGTTCAGAATATGATATTGATGATGTTGGTAACAGTGTTGTTTTTAATGATTGGCTATAGCCTGCACCTGTTTGATTTCTGTTTCTCGTATTATATTCATCATTAAAAAGCTTTCTAATAATATTTTTGTATTTATAGCCTGTATTTCCTTTAATTTGATCTAATAAGTTATAATTTCTTCTGTGAGCGTTTGTTGTTTCTAGAATCTTCTTGTATAATTTCATATCATTCTCCGTATAAATATTTGAATTTGGTTTCTTTTTAAATATCAATTCATTTAATCCATCTGTTGTTTTAAAAACTTCATTGTCAATTATTATATTATGATTTTGTTTATCAATTTGGAAATTGGATGTTCCTAATTTGATTGTTTTTGCTTGTGAATCGAAATAAGGTCCATAACTCTTATCAATCTCGGACCTATTATATCCATATATAGGAGGAAATTTAGATGAAACCATTGTATTTATATCATTACCAGATGTTGGTGTTGAAAAATTCTCAAAATCTATTTTTTCGATATTTGGTGTTGTTACAACAACGTTATCAAATGACTCATCCTCATTATCAGTTTGCAGCTTAATTTTTTGTTCATTATCAACTTCCGGCTTGATTTCTGGTTTCAATTTAAAATTATTAAAGGTTTGGTATTTCATAACATTAGTTAATTCTTTAATTGAACTGACAACAGGCTCATAAGTTTTTTCTAGAGCTTCCTGTTGTAAAATACGTTTAGATTTTAATGCTTGGTATTTTCTTCTTAAAATTCTTTTTATTTTAATTAAATCTTTCATTAATTTTTCATTTCTGCCGGTATTTTTTAAAAAAGCATCCGATTTGTTCTTGTTTTTAATTATTTTTATCTTGTTTTTCTTCATGTACTTGTTTTTAATTTCTTTTCCAACTCTTTGAATTTCATTAATGGATGTTAAATCATGAGAGTCATAATCCTTATTTTTAATATTTGAAAACAATTTTGAGGTTTTATTGTCTTTATATGTATTTGAATACATTTCATTATCCCCGCCGAATTCATGTTTGTGTTTGTTATGACGAGTTAGATTATCCCTTCGGGTAAATTTTTTATCACAAAGAGAACAAGCTATCGAGCTATAGAGAGGAGAAGAAGAGGAGGAGAGGAGGAGGAGGAGTAGGAGAGGAGGAGAGGAGAAGAAGAGGAGGAGAGGAGGAGGAGGAGTAGGAGAGGAGGAGAGGAGAAGAAGAGGAGGAGAGGAGGAGGAGGAGTAGGAGAGGAGGAGAGGAGGAGGAGGAGTAGGGGAGGAGGAGGAGGAGAGAAGTAAAAATGATATAGGAGAATATTTACAAGGAGACTATGCTAGAGTTCAGAAGTTGATGGACAACAATTATCACGATTGAGGTTACAAAGGAGTCGACATACTCGTTTTAATTATTCTGTTTACAGCATAATAGAGACCGTTCCTTATATGATGACCCTAATGACACCTTAAACAGAAGGTATGAAAGAACCCTGGAAAAAACAGAGCGGTTAAGAAGAATGGGGTATGAAGTAATTGAGATGTGGAGCTGCGAATTCGAGAGACAGTTAGATGATGACGCTCTTAAATATTTGAATGACCATCCTTTAGTGCAGCATACCCCGTTAAATCCTCGAGATGCTTTTTATGGAGGGAGAACCGGCAACACCTATGAATTCTATAAGTATGTTTTTATTTATAATTATATTAAAATTCAACATTACTGATATTTCAATTTTATTAATATAGATGTAAAACAGGAGAAAAAATAAAATACATCGATGTGTGTGCATTGTATCCGTATGTGTGCAAATATGGAAAATTTCCCGTAGGTCATCCAAAGGTTCATATCGGAAACTCTATTTGTTCCGATATTGATCTAAAAAATATTAACGGACTTGTGAAATGTAAAATACTACCGCCAGAACGGGTGTTTCACCCCGTATTACCAATAAAACAAACTGCCAAACTGATGTTTTCATTATGTCGAACCTGTAGTGAACAGAAAAGTCAAGAAGAATTTTGTTCACATACTGAATTCGAAAGATCTTTAACTGGTACATGGGTTATTGATGAGATTTTAAAGGCCCTGGAAGTAGGATACACCATACTTCACATTTATGAAATATGGGAATACAGTGTTTGTCAATATAATAAATCAGATAACATTGAGGGATTATTCACAGACATGATGAATAAATTTCTCAAAATGAAACAACAAGCATCAGGGTGGCCAAACAGTTGTTCTAGCGAAGAACAAAAAGAACGCTACGTAGAGGATTTTTTAAATAGAGAGGATATTAGGCTGGAATTTGCCGAAATCTGCAACAACCCGGGGCTAAGATCATTTGAAAAATTAATGCTTAACTCTTTTTTGGGGAAAATTCGGACAGAGAGAAAATCAGCAGAAAACCTCTATTATAAACGATCCTTCAGAATTGTATGCTATGCTTACAAATCCTGCTATAGATGTGTGTCATATTCTTCCAATTAATGAGGAAAATCTTGTAGTGAATTGGCTGTATAAAGAGGAAGCTGCACCAATATTATCAACGGTGAATGTTTGCATAGCAGCATATACTACAGCACAGGCACAGCTTAAATTATATACCTATTTGGAAACCCTGGGTGATAGAGTTTTATATTATGATACTGATTCTATTATCTATATCAGTCGAGAGGGGGAATATGATCCACCAACTGGAGATTTTATTGGCGATATGACTGATGAGCTTGCATGTTATGGACCTGGTAGTTATATTACACAGTTTGTTTGCGGAGGTCCCAAAAATTATGCATATGAAATATTTTGTGCTAGAGACGATATCAAAAGAGTTTCCTGTAAAGTAAAGGGAATTTGCCTTAATTATGCAGCATCTCAGCTAGTTAATTTTGAAACGATTAAGGAGGCCGTTCTAAATCCCGAAAACTTTGAGGATATACAGATTTTATCCCGGAACATTCGGCGCACAAAGGATCACCAGGTCATTACAACACCTGAAGTTAAAAATTATAGGCCAAGATCGGAGAAGCGTAAATTTCTTCCTGACCACAGCTCACAACCGTATGGATATAAAAGGCAGAGACCATCATAAAATGTTTTAATATTTATTACTATATCTTAATTGTTTTAAAGTAAATTTAAGTCGTATTGTTAATTTTAATTCATAATTTTCTTTTGCTGTAGGTGTGTAAGTAATAGTATTATGGAAATAATTCTATAATCTGACTAAGAATAATTTTGTATATTAAGTTATACCTATATAGAATTGACTAATAAAAATAATTGAAAATAAAAACTTATAATATGTAAAATAATGTTAATTGTCTACCGTTTTATTATTTTATTAAATTTCAGATTTTTTAGGGTCTTTGGCATTTTAGTTTATAAAATATATTAGGTACCTATACTTAATTTTGTTTAAAATGTAATACTTATGATTAAAATAAAGTAGTTCTTAACAATTAAAATAATAATAATATTTCTAATTTCATATTATTGAATTAATGCTGAATTGCGAACGGCAAAACAGAAAAATAATTTATTTGAATAATACAAATAACCTTGAACTTTATTTTGGTCAGCTGCTTTTAATGTAGGTCCGTTTTTACCATTTCATTTAAAATTTAAAAAAAAAAGTACCATGTTCTTATCTTTTTCTATTATTATTCTTTTATTCACTTAAAACAAAATTCTAAAATTCCAAAATTTTATAGTCTTATCTCCAAACTACAAACATATTTTGTTGAGAAAAAAAAAATAAAAATAAAGAATAATTTTTATTCTTATTCATTATCAATTATTTTCATATCAACATTTTAGCTTTCAAAACCGTAAGTTTTCATTTTTCAATTTTTCAAAAATCGTACAATTTTTTGCGTGAACATACATTACAAACTCTAATTATTCAGCATTAAAACAATAAAAACAGCAAAACAACAATTTTGTCATAATTATTTCATAATATATGAATATTTCTAACTGATAAGAACTTTTAAAACCGCAAGTTTTCATTTTTTCAATTTTAAAAATTTTATTCTCTTATCACAAAAATAAAACATTTACTACTACTATAGGATACTTTAACAATATATTCATAATCCAAGGTCGCTGATACATGCTTCTAATAACAACTTCAATGACAACCTGGTACAACTTCGGCACCAATTCAACAACAACAACAACTTCGGTGGATACCCATTCCCAATAACTTCGATGGTTCGTGGCGGAACTTCGGCAGAGGAGTTTTAGAACTTCGGCGGTGTCAGCGTCACATACCCATTCCTATTTCCAAGAAGTTCGGCTGCGGTGGCGACATCTCATACCCATTCCTATTTCCAGGAACAACTTCCGGCGCACATCGGCCCACAACTTTGGAACTTCGGCGGGGTTCACAACTTGGAAACTTCGACTTGGGTGTGGGGGCTGGGGTTCTTGAACCAATTTTCGCACTTGGCAACCTCGGACCTTTAACCAACATGACATTCATTACATTATAAATAAATTTTCAATTCCATAATACTTCATCAAAAATGTGTTTCTCTACCTTGAGATATTAAAAGATATTTATAGAATTTTTTCTTAATACCATATCAACCATTTATATATATATACACAAATAACATCAACATTTCTAAATGGCCTGGTAGCTGAATGGTTAGCGTGGTCGCTCGTTAATCATTCAGATCCAAGTTCAAATCCTCTTTCAAACAGTTAGTTTTTTTTAAAAAAAAATATAATTAACATTCTTATTCATAAATTACACGCCCACACACACACACACACATACATAAATAATAATTAACATGGAATCATACTTATAATTAACAACTGAGAATATTCCCCTGATCCCGATGGAATTCCCTATGACGTCATCATCAGATAAGTGTTCCCCAGCTGGTCCAATCAACGTCATCAAGCATGGCGCCAAATATATAACAATAACAACAATAACATGATAAGGTCAACGACCTACAGAAATAAATGCTTCTCTACCTTGAGATCTTACACAGCCTGGCGCCCACCGTCATCAAAAGTGCTTCTAGACTTTGAGATTCACCGGACGGAATGAAAATTTTTGCATACATTTTGGATGAAAATTTTATAAAATTAATTAATCAATAATTCTATCCAAACCACCAACCATATCCTCACTAGCCACTACCGACATCTATCATCAAATTTCATTATTCATTATTCATTATTCATAGATTATTCATAGGTTATTTATAGATTTTTAACATCATATCAGCCATTCATATACACAATTAACATCAACATTTGTAAATGGCTTGGTAGCTGAATGGTTAGCGCGGTCACTTGTTAATCATTCAGACCCCGAGTTCAAATCCTCATTCAAACAATTAATTTTTTTAAAAAAAAATTCATGTTCATTATTCACACACACACATGTAATATATAATATATTCATCATACACATTTTTCATGAGCCAGCTGGAGTTACCTATGACGTCACCAGCTACTCAATCAAGGTCATCTACCATGGCGCCAAAGATAACAATAACAATAACATGATAAGGTCAACGACCTATAGAAATGTAAACAATAACAAGCGGCAAGATAACAAAAGTGCTTCTCTACCTTGAGATTCACCGGACGGAATTTCCTATGACGTCAGGGGTTCCCCCAAAAGTGCTTCTCTACCTTGAGATAACAGGACGGAATTTCCTATGACGTCAGGGGTTCCCCCAAAAGTGCTTCTCTACCTTGAGATAACTCCTATGACGTCAGGGGTTCCCCCAAAAGTGCTTCTCTACCTTGAGATTCTAATTTACATTAGTGCGAGCGAGATAGCAATGTCTGGCTCAACCGACGCAATACCTACTACCTGGCGCCCACCGTCATCAAAAGTGCTTCTAGACTTTGAGATTCACCGGACGGAATGAAAATTTTTGCATACATTTTGGATGAAAATTTTATAAAATTAATTAATCAATAATTCTATCCAAACCACCAACCATATCCTCCTCACTAGCCACTACCGACATCAATCATCAAATTTCATTATTCATTATTCATTATTCATAGATTATTCATAGGTTATTTATAGATTTTTAACATCATATCAGCCATTCATATACACAATTAACATCAACATTTGTAAATGGCTTGGTAGCTGAATGGTTAGCGCGGTCACTTGTTAATCATTCAGACCCCGAGTTCAAATCCTCATTCAAACAATTAATTTTTTTAAAAAAAAATTCATGTTCATTATTCACACACACACATGTAATATATAATATATTCATCATACACATTTTTCATGAGCCAGCTGGAGTTACCTATGACGTCACCAGCTACTCAATCAAGGTCATCTACCATGGCGCCAAAGATAACAATAACAATAACATGATAAGGTCAACGACCTACAGAAATGTAAACAATAACAAGCGGCAAGATAACAAAAGTGCTTCTCTACCTTGAGATTCACCGGACGGAATTTCCTATGACGTCAGGGGTTCCCCCAAAAGTGCTTCTCTACCTTGAGATAACAGGACGGAATTTCCTATGACGTCAGGGGTTCCCCCAAAAGTGCTTCTCTACCTTGAGATAACTCCTATGACGTCAGGGGTTCCCCCAAAAGTGCTTCTCTACCTTGAGATTCTAATTTACATTAGTGCGAGCGAGATAGCAATGTCTGGCTCAACCGACGCAATACCTACTCCAGTTGTTCTTTTTTTAGTGTAGAAATATTAAAAGGGTAGAATAAAAATTTTTGCTGTTATAATCAGTTCGCAAACAAGATAAATACCTGTTTTGTCAAACCTAAAATGCACAGATATGCTAAGTGCGCTTACCCTATCTGGTTTTTATAATAACAGTGACCATTAATTACAATTTTCTTAGACCTTAAATACACAGATATGATAAGTGCACTTAACGTATCTGTGTCTTAACAAAACACTTACTTGTAAATACAATGATATAACTAGTGTTTACTTCAAAAGAGAAAAATAGGGTCAATGAAAATGAAAGAAAATGACAAACAAAAATGAATAGAAGATAAAGGAATTCAATTTTAGAAGTATTAGTTTCGATATTTTGCTTTGTTTTATTTTGTGCACAATTATGCTAAGTACATTTAGTTAAATGTAAAACATGCTAAGTGCATACTTACTTTCGAAACTACCTAAATTTTCAACCATCAAAATAATATAACATTAAAATTTTAATTAAATACGATAGAGTACATAATATGCAACAAAATAAAAGACGTTTTGTCAATTTACAGCATTGCATTGAGTTTTTGGGTTGCTGTAAACTTTGGAAACGCCCTCCTGTAAAATTTCATTTTTGCTACTTAGCATATGTGTGCACTATAGTATCGATATGTGAGTTCTATTATAATATATAAAATAAAAAATAAAAACAAACAAATCAGTTATTATAATTACTTGCAGTGAAAATAATGTACATTGTACATTATGTCAAATTAAAACAAAAAAAAGCAAGTCCATCTGAAATTATGTACATCTATAAAATAAAAACAAAAAAACAAAATACATCTAAAATACAATAAAATATAAAAACAACAAAAAAACAAATCACATGAGTTCTTTATTTTTATCTTTTTAAATAACTGTTTTTAAATTTTGGTTATTTGTAGTAATAATATAGTTTTTATCCACTGAATTCCACTTATTATAGGGAGGAAACGGGATATCGGAAACGAAACAATAAACGAGGGTATTATGAGTATTTATATGTGCTAAATAAAACTTACTAACCACAAAACTTTTGGTTTCGGCTATATCGTGAGAAGTCTATAGCTGTAATCGGAAATGTCAGCTGCGCATCAAATGACTTAGCAGTGTAACCTAAAACGCATCAAGCTAAAATCATTTAACTTTTATTGCAGACAGATGGCGGCTGCTTTTGTCAGCTAACCGAAATTGAAAAAAACAATAATCATCTGACAGAAAATGTCATTTGCAAATCATAACATCATAAAAAAAACAATTGTGCAGTTTTTAAAAATGGATGCAGAATTTTCGAAAACTAAAATAAAAAATTTCTTCATTGAATACCTGAAAAAGTTAAATATTGGTTAATGATTATTATTTTTGTTATTTTTTTTATTTTGATATTTTGCATCAATAATTCGATTATCTTAAATTTTTTTTTCGAAAATAAAATATTTTTAAAATAATTGTCTGCATTTTCAATATTTCTTCAAACAAATTTTTTTTTATTCATTTTAAAGTCTTACGCATTTTTGTTACAATTTATTTTACTGATATTTTCCATTAAGCTGCAGCTTACGTTAAATAATATTGGTCCAGAGCGTATGAAATAATTGGTCCATCTAATTATACTGCTGTGGCAGATTTCTTCGATTTACTCTCAAAGATTCGGTATTGAAATACGAAGTGAGAACAAACCGAAGAAATTGCTCTTAATGCTTATATCGATTTTCTTTATCGGGCCATCCGCTTCTTATTTCTCTCCACCTGATATGCTTTTATCACTTTTTCAGATGGTCTTCACCATTGTCCTGTAAGCTCATCCGTGGGGCACAGGACGGAAATTCAGGCAAGTCCGCCTGTTGGTCAGATACATCTCCTTACATACCGATCATTGTGAGTATAGATGCCTTTTGCAGCAGCTCCAAAGAGATGATGCAGATGTTGCATATATGATTACAGGAAAAACCCTCAGATTAAAAATGTGAAAGTGGCTCAGTTCCCGGCATGAATCTTCCGTCTTTATATTTTACCACCGTCGTTGTCCAACACGCTTACTCTACAAATATAAAAAATATGAATTTCCGGCTCATTCTACAACATTGGAATTGGAACTCCATATTTTTTTTTTTATTATTCATAGGGTTAACAGGGGTCACCGGGTGAAGGTGAGAGTAGAAATAAAAATTGGCACATACTAGGTAACACAAGCTGACAACGACAATAATATGTATCATCACCCAATTAGTTCCCTATAGACGCCCTGATAGTTTATATTACTTTTTTATATATTATTTGTGCCATATGGGTTGATTCTGCCAATGCTTTCCTTATTAGAATCCATTGTTGGTTCGCCCAACGTATGGAAAATATTGGCCCTGACATTTCTTCTACCTGCGAAAATAAGAGAGTTATAAAGAGAGATAAAGATAAGAGAAAATAAAAGAATTAAGAGTTATAAAGAAAAGAAATTATTATTAATACATCACAAATATTGCAAATGAAAGGAAAAGAAGTCTTCTGTGAAACCCAACTTGTTTTATTTTTTCTTATATTATTAAGAGTAGTAATATTTTTTTCCGTTGACTTAAACAATAGTAACAGCTTATAATGTGACAAATCTTAATAAACCTAATCTTGTAGAAGGTAACCTGTGTAAAAATTTACCTATCTTTAATATTGAAGGTCATTGAACTACAATTGAACTTTGTAATTCCACCTAAGCGTTCAATATAAGCTCAATAATATTGAGCAAAATATTGTAAATGAAATTTTGTTATGTTCGGCTAAAAAACAAACACTTCGAAATTATTGTGCGATAATAATTTAGTTATAGTAAAGTACACTAGTTTAAGTTAGCGTTAAATTCGAGTTCATAAGAACGAAAATGGCGCAATATTGAAAGTATTGCTCAATAAAAAACAAAAGATTCAAAATATTAATTTAATTCAGTCAATATTTTGTGTACCAACACTAAATATGGGGAGAGTGTCATATGCCTGTATTTCATTTGCCAGTAGTATCATTTGCCTGTTTTGTTCATTTGCTTGCATTTTATTTGCCTGATTTTCATTTGACTGGATAAAATAAAATTGAGCCGCCTCCAGCAAAATAGGTTCAAGTCCCGTTTCACAAAGCCCTCGATTTTTTCTTAATTTTTTTTTTAACTTTTCTTTGGTACAATAGCGATAGTTAGTACGATGCAAACAAGAGGTCCATCGTCCCGGAAGTCGGACCGAAGGACCTTGCATTTTTTTTTGGCATCAGCACAACAGCTCTTAAATGTGATGAAGACAATAGGTCCGGGGTCCCAGGATTTGGGGTCGAAACTTAATATCACATGCTTAAATTGTATTTTTCTAAAAAAAGATTCTTAAGCAAATAAAATGCACGCAAATGAAAATACAGGTAAATGAAATGCAATCAAATGAAATACAGTCAAATGAAATACAGGCATATCATAGTAACCCCTAAATATGCAATAATATTTTCTTTTTCTTATTTCGACGGTACTATAATTCAAATTGAACTTATGAAACAACACGGATTCTGTCAAAACAAAAATAGTAAACATTTAGTTGAAACTGGACATATTATAGTTTTTAAAAACTAATTTGCTTTAATTTTACTTTACGATCAATCTGAGATAGAAAATTTACGGCCATAAAATATCTTTTCAAATCTTTGTAGCAAGCCAAAAGAATCAAACTTTATTGTAAGATACTTATATCATGATGCACATTTATATCAAACGCCAGTTCGTATGGCATACAAGCCGTGTTTATATACAACGCGCCTTGAATGCAAATGCCACTGTTGCATTTTGTCGGGCGATATGGAGCATTACCTACAGATTAAAAACAAAATACCAAAATTAATATTTGGTTTTAAAAATTTCATAATTACTGTTATTACAATTTTGGGAAATAGTTATTAATATTACCTAGAGGTAGTTTATACTTCGTTTCACAATTATTATTCCAATTTTCAATTGAAATTATTAAATTTTTTTTTCTCTTGTTTTTGTTATTTTGAGTTGGAATTCATCGAAAACTAATTAAGAATTTTTCAACATTTACAACATTTTTTTCTTATTGCAATACAAAAAAAAAAAAAAAATGAAATAATGTTTACTAACGAATTCAATTGAGTTGGAACTGCAGAACACTAAAAAAATTACTGAGGCGTGGAAAATAATTTACTAACTTTATTTACTAAAACTCAATACAATATTTTGTAAATAATGATTTTTTTTTTGAATTGGTATCTTTTCTCTCTCAATATAATTATTTTTCTTATGTTCTCTCTCTTTGGCTGTTTTGTCTCCGCCATTGCTGTGCTGTCCAATTATTTATTTTTTTTTTTTTGTTATTGTGAATTTTCCCTAAAATTTTTAAATTAATATTTTAATTAGGCATTTTACCTAATTGGCAATTATTTTTAGATGAGAAGAAATGAAAATTAAAACAATTTTCAAAAATTATAAAAAAAAAAAACTTTTTTTCCATAAAGTTGTTATAAAATTAAAATTTGAAATATAATTGCGCGCTTTCCTCCCTCACGTATCCATCCGGTTCGAAATATTTAAAACAAATATTGTAGTATTTTTTTTTATTGAAACAACAACAATTTATTATTTTTTATTGAAAAATGCAAAATAATTTTTCAATTTTTATGAATTTTTATTTTTGAAGTGAATAGAAATTGATTGATTATAGAACTCGGTTTGAAATTTTGAAAGTTTTAGCTTTGAACTGTTTCCGCAATTTTTCTAACGAAATTTTCACAACTAAATATTATTTTTATTTTTTATAGAAAAAAAGTTTCATTTTTTACCGTTATTTGTACCCAATGGTAGTGTGGTGGTAAATCAAAATAACTGAAAGCTTTTCATCATTGTCGATATAACCTGATTCGATCAAAATAATAAAAAAATAAAAAAAAAAATGGAAAATTGCATAGGGAAAAAGTTTTTTTTTTTGTTTTTATATACATAGAGGGTATGTATTTTAATGAAATTTTTCGAATTTTATTTGAGTTGAGTTGAAATTTCATAAAAGTTTTCAAGTGTTTTTAAATAAAGAAAAAATATTTTTCAAATTAGTTTATTTTTTTTTTTATTTTTGGGCGAAATTCATTTTCGTAACGGTATTTTAAACACCCACCACAGTCAATTGACTATAATGTACCATATGTAAATTTAGTGTTGCCAAATTCCTTGAAGACTATTATAAAAAATTCTGATATATAATAATACGAGTTTTCGTTTTTTAGTTCAGAGCATAGATCTGAACGCATTCTGACTCAAATGAGCACGCTCTGATCAGAGCATGAACAGATAAGCTCCGAGAGCTCAGATTTAATACAAAAACACGGTTTGAGTAAACTGTCATTTTTATTTTTTTGTTGTTTTAAATGGTCATTTGTCAATAATCGAATTAAACCTGATTTATTATTGAATTGAAATTTACAAAAGTTAAGATTTATAAAAAACAAAAAAAAAAAAACAATTGAAAGCAAAAACATTGGTTGAAAACAATTGTTCGGATTGATTATTCTAAAATAACTGTCATAATACAGTAAGACCTATCCTATATCCATTTAAATATTAACTAAGAGCTATCCTCTTTAACCAATTAAATATTCGACTTTTTATGGTATGGTCTCAATTACTGGAATGCGGTATTTAAGTTGAAATGGTTAGATCTAATTTTCAATTGAGTTAGGTGCGGACACCTATTTCTGCGCACTTCTTTTTACTATCGGGACTGTAGTATGCTCAAGCATAATTACGACTGTTTTTGTTTTTTTCTCTTTCACAGAGGTGGCCCTAATATATCAAGGACGACATGTAGGCTTTTAGCCCTTTATGCCCTCCTCCACCCTCAACTTAGTCGACCCTTTTGATAAAGGCAAATAGGTTTGAGAATTCTATCCTGCAGAAGCTTTCTGAAATTATGTAGTACGTTTCCAACAACCTGAGTCACAGCCTTGAAAGAGCTAGGCACTCACCTACAACATGTGTGGAGGTTTCTTCCTCTTCAAGAGAGTGTCTACAGGTTAGATTGTCACTTAGTGCTAGTCTACACCTGTGCTTATTCATGTGGTTATGATCAGTAAGTATGCCCACCATCTTCCTACAGTCTACTCTATTGCAGGATTAGCAGGAAGTTGGTTATTTTGGAGACTTTGTGGCCTTCAATACACTCCCAAAGAATGTTTGTTTCCCTCTTCAGGGTGTTTTACGACTTTAATATAATCAGTAGTCATGCAGATAGATCGACGACATTTTTCGTTTATGAACATGTAGGAATACTACATTTCAGCAGCATACAATTAGTTTAGTAATTTTGTAATTCGACATTAATTATTACAAACTTATCCCAATCAGTTGGATAGGCAGAAGATTAGGAATCACGATTCAACCTGTAATAAGAACAAAAAGGAGTATTACTTGAAACCGGAAACACATTCAACCGGTGAAAAATGAATAGAATAAAAAATTAATGTTATCGACTACGAGCGAAAGGTCACAAATTGAGTGTCAACATCACAATAGGCAATCACAACCTGTAGTGAATATGTTTATATACCTCGGCTTGATTATAACATACCTAAAAGAAAAATGAAATCAGTGGTAGAAAGAAGAATAGGAATGTTTCTGGAGAACCACAATCTAGAAGTGGTGAATAAATTTAAATTAGCTCAACGATTACCAATAAATGTGAGGAGACAAAATAAAATTAATGACGAAGAAAATTTTGCAAACGAAAATTTAAATTATCTCTACAATAAAAATAAAAATGCTTGCACAGGAAATTAAACTTTAATTTTGTAATGCGCGCCCGCTCTGTTGTCAGCTCAGATAGTAAGAGTTGGACACTTTGAAGATATACGAAAGAAAAATATAATGTTGCATTGAGGGCTAGATTTAGATCGTGCCGGAAAATAAAAAGCAATCATGAGACTTACCAAATGTACGAGGAACAAAAGCTATGAAAGTATGTAACGATCAAAAGACATCGATAGACGGAGTATTTGAAAGTATATTTCAGAATCAGATTCCCTCAAAAATGTGGTATGCAAAAAAAAATTATATAAAAGTTTAACGATATGTCGTTTCTAATACTGACACGATATTGAACTGGCCTAATGTTGTAACAATTATATACTTCTACGCTTATTTACAATCCATCTTAATATATTAAAAATTTTGACAAAAACTTCTAATAGATATTCGGTAAATTTTTATGACAAATCTATACAATTTTGAGTAGTGTATTGGCTTGTGAGGGTACATTTCAACAGGTTTTACATTATCTTTGACAGCATTAGGTGGTAAACCTAGACGGAAGGTTCGCTGTTGAGAAACGTGAAACCACCAGTGGATTTGGCTGGTTTCCTAACCGAGTCCAATATCTTATGGTTGTAGCAGTTATTTCCTCTTTTACAGTTCTCTCTTGTAAGTCATTACTTATGTCTGAGTTTCGGACATACCAAGGCGCATTGACAATTGCTCTGAGTACCTTTGCTTGGAAATTTTCAATAATTTCTATATTTGAATTGCTTGTCGTACCTCACAGTTCGATACCGTAAATCCATATTGGTTTCAATATACTTTTATAGACTATGACCTTACTTTCTAGAGACAGTTGTAAATTTCTGCCAATTAGCCAGCATGAGTTGGAAAATTTTAGATGTAGTTGTTTACTTTTTGTTGCAATATGCTTTCTCCAGGTTAATTTTTGGTCCAAGTGAATCCCCAAATACTTGACCGAATCTCCGTTTGGTAACGTATTGTTATTGACTTTAACTGAAGGAAAGACTTCTTTCCTAGTGTTAAAAGCAATGTGGACAGATTTGATTTCGTTTGCTATAATTCTCGATTTTTTTTGACAGTTATTTATGTCATCTAAGTTTCTCTGAAGGTTAAAGGATGCCATTTGTGGGAAAATACTTCAAGCTAGAACTACTGCATCGTCTGCAAATGTTTTGTCTTATTGGTAAATCAGCAGTAAATAATAAATATAATACAGGTCCTAATACGCTCCCTTGTGGTACACCGGCTGAGATGTTCATTAATTGAGAATAATCGTTGTTAAATTTTACCATAAATTTACTGTTAGATAGATATGATTTTATTAATTGATAATGTTGATGAGGTAATTTTTCTTTCAGCTTATATAGAAGGCCTTCGTGCCAGATTTTATCGAATGCTTGAGTAATGTCTAAGAATGCTGCTGAGCAATATTTTTTGGATTCAAAATTTTTTGTTGTTTTTTCAACAACTCTCTGCATTTGTTCTCTTTTTGCATGTTGACTGTTTACTTGTGAGAATTGGCCTTAGTCTTTTCATGAGTAATTTTTCAAACAAATTTGAAAGTGTCGGTAATAAGCATATAGGTCTATATGAATTTACCTTGTTTAGATCTTTTCCAAGTTTAAATAATACTATGATTTGTGCAATTTTCCATTGTTCAGGGAAGTTGTTTGTTCTCAACAGAGCATTGAATACGTAAGTAACAAGAGTAGCGCAGTAGGTAAAGGGTCTACATTACAACCCAAAAGTCTTACGTTCAATTCCCGACGAAGACAGAAAAGATGCTTTCATTCAGTTCAGTATCCTTTTAGTATTCATTGGGATAAAATAAAGGGAATGGGGTAAACAAGAGCTAGTTTGAAAGCTTTGGTTATTACTAAATAATGTATGAAAGCGAAATTACTCTACAATAGATTATAGATTTCTACATTTAAATTAATAAATATTTATATAATAAAAATCTAAAGAAAAAAACTAATGCCAAATCATTGTGTAAAACATTTGTGGTGTTTATCCCATAGAATTGGAATTATATTATAAAAAAAAAAAACTCATGTATCATTCTTTATAACATAAAATACTGTAGCGGTGGTATCACCGCCCGGTTTAGAGAAAAACGAAGTAAGTGAATAGTAGTAGCAAAAGTTCGACTTGAATTACAGTACCGTCAAAATAAGAAGAAGAAAATTTTCTAACCCTCGAAATGAAAAAGTAGATACAAATCTATATCTAAAACCAGCAAATATTCAATTGGGCCTCTAGAAATGTACAATTCTAGTAAAAAATTTTGGGTATAAAATTTTAACACTATTCATACATATTCAGACATAAAATTACAACCAAGCTACAATACATATTCAGACATAAAATACAAAACCAAGCTATGTTAAAGGCCCAAAATTCTTAAGTTGATTCGGTCTTTATATAAATAAATATCTTATATATGTGATTTTAATATTATCTTCATTATTGTTCCCAATCGTGAATCTCAAATCCCATATAAATAAATTCAACATTATAGTTTCTATTAGTCAAGACTGATTATCCTAGTATAGTACTTTGACTGTACTGCATTTAGTTTGAGATATATAAATTTAAGATGAAGCTCAAAAAGCAAAATTGTTATCAGATTTCTGTTAAGCTTATCCAAAATTCTATAAATTAAGAAAATGGATAGCAGCTATAGCTTATATTAATTCTACATTTACTGACTTAATCAACTGCAGATATTTTAATGCCCTCTTTTATACTTTAATGTAACTCTTATAAGATATCCAGCTCTTATATAGCTCGTCAATTAATCTTTTCTTAAACTCAACTTTTTATATTTACAAAATGTTAGCCTAAGCATTATCATTCACATTTCCTCTACTCAAATTTCACATGCTATTCATTAATACACTATAAATTGGAAATAAAACAAAAAAAAAAAAAATACTGAACTCGAACTCAAACAATATACGAATATCCTTCCGAAATTTTCAAATTTCCACTACAAAAATCAACTATATGAAAACAATCTAAAGTACTTTTCAAATCAATACATGCAATTGGAAAACTTTCAAGCTTTATAAAAAACAAGTAGGCAAAATAATTGTTTTTGGTGTTTTTTTTTTTGCTTTTCATTTTGATATCATCAGTTCCAGTTACCTCGAACAAAAGAAGAACAAGGATAACAAACATTTGCATTTAAACTAGAATAAGTCATGCCTATATTACCGTAAAAAATTCAATACAAAGCAAATTATTTGGATTTTGGATTAAAGGAAATTTTTGAAGGATTTCTATTTTTGTATTCCATTTTATCAATATTCAAAATTTTTTTATTATGTTATTTCTATCTTTTTTTAATAAAATATCTTTACAGGACAATGAACCTTTTATTGATATTAAAAAAATTTTATTATATTTTTTAGTTAATGAATGAAAATTGTTCCATATGAATTAAAATAAATATGATGTTACCAAAAAATTCAATTATTCGAGTATGATGCATTCAAATCAATCAAACAGTTTTTTTTTATTTAACCCTTTTACCGCTCAAGTCTCTTATGAGGGATGAAGTTTAAAAAAATCTTTTTTAATTTTTTTATTTATTTATTATTTATTTATTTTAACAGTTAATCCTACAAATAAATCTGTAGGCCAATGTTATAAGTCCTTTTCCCTTTCGAAATGTGGGCCTTCTTATTAAATTATATTAATATTATTTGGTATATATTTTTGTATATTATATTATTATATTTATATTATTATTTTTTATTAGGTATATTATATCTTTATTAATTAATAAATTATATTTGAACCCACGGTTGTATTGAAAATTAAATTTTCAGTCATTTTCACCATATGAAATTTTTTTCGTTTCTCCCGGGGCTTGAACACGTGCTCCTTCGGTCATTACATTACTACATTCGAGTGCTTTACCACTCGGCTACTGAGACCAGTTTTAATGTTTTTGTTGTAAAATTTTTGATGTTGCCTTTACAAAACTGAACTTAAACTATCATACTAGAAAAAAGCAAAATGAAGACATTTTAAGCTTGTTTGACAATAATTGTAGTCAATGTATCTTTAAAAAGTGCTGTTTGATATGAATATAAGTTACATTAAAAATAGTGGGAGAACCATTTCATTCATATCCGTTCTGTACAGCAAAAAGAGTAATTGTTTTCATTCTATCACAATTCGGTCCAATTTGGTTTACGGTTGTTGTATCGTATTGATGTCACATAGCCTATACCACAAAATTTTAACCTTATCATAATATGACCCATTTCATAAACGGTAGGTTTCAAGTCCCGCTGTTGAAAAAAGAGTACAAAACAGAAGAGAAAAGAAGCATGATCCATTTAAGATTTGAATCATTTTCACAAATTGAAATTAGGAGGCTTTTCTATAACTTCATAAGCAACATCAGTATTTGAATGTGAAAATCGAAACAACCTGTCAAATTGAACTTTTCTCTGTCCGAACGAACTTTTCTCAGAATATGCCAAATCTCTTCTCTTTTCCTATGTCTCAGAAAATGCATAAAGATTAACCAATCAATAGTATTTTGCAAAACATAACAACAAACAATTTCTATCCAGGAATTTATCAAAATCGGATCATAGTGAATCCTTGTACACTTATAGTAAACACCACATCGAATTTGAGGGACAGAATATTTCATATTGAGTGGAACACCGAGATAACAAAAATAGAAATAAATTTCCATCTTATGCCCCAACGATGGGATTACACACAATGATTTAAAAAACAAATACAAATACTGTATAGTTAATATTTTATATTAATGATTTTCCAACTTATTACAAATATTACAAATTATTTTCTAAGCCATGGTACCAATTTCTGATTAATCATACTTATTGCATCCTTAAGGCAAGTATTCCGTTCTTCGATTTCTTGAAATATTTAAAATCCCATATATTTCCAAAATTTCTATTGATGATCCTGAATTAAATAAATTAAACAATTTTTATCTAATATTAATTTATTTATTTATTCTAAAGCTACACTGTTTACATTACTAGCAATATCTGATAACTTGGACCATTTATTCCAATCGAACCGATATTTGGTACCTTCTTTACTTTTCTTCTCCGATATTAATTGTATTTTTTTTTCACCTTCCTGTAGGAGTTCCTACAGTGATTATATTTTTTTGATCTTTTTATAATTTTAATCATTAAATTAAATTAAATTAAATTAATAAATTGATCATTTTAATTTTTTTCTGTTTTTATTGTGGATCAAACAATTATTTGATAATTAAATTAGCAACACTTACTATAATAGACTCTATTCTACTAAAGTTTGTAAACAAATGAAAGACAATAAAAAATAAACACTTTTCGATACATATAACACACATTTTGGGTTCAGATAACCATCAATCAAATAACCAAAATAGTAACAGTTTAGTATGTGTGCTACTACACGGTTGCTAAACAAATTAGAAACGAAAAAAAAAAGATTTTAACATCACACATTTCTTACACATTTCGATTATATTTTGGTCACAAAGTCTAAAATGTGTGGTATCTGTTTAAACACATTAAATAGACACGGGAAATCATCGGTTTAGTTACAAAACAGGAAAGTAACTTTTAAGAGAAAAAAAGAGTAGCATTTTAGAAATAATAGAATTAAATGTAACAATAATGTTACCATTCAAGTGTTGCTAATCTGTTTCTTAACCGTTTAGTAATAGTCACCGAAAAGGTATAGAAGTTACCAAAACGTTACCAAATTGCGTCAATATAGTAACATTTTGTCGCTTGAGTATTTTATAGCATTTTGTTGAATTATTAATGTAAAAAGAAGTAGCTAAAACTATTATATTAAGAGATGTAATAAAAATCCCGTATAATTATCCATGTAACATTACTACGTTGAGAGATATAACATAGTACGAAATTATTTTTCCCAGCAAGACTATGACATCTACGCTTTATCGAACTTTTGTTTTCCAATTATTCCATGTTAAAGTATTACATCTCAAGATGTTATTATGTTAATAAAAAACAAGGGTAAAAATAGAACTAGTACAATTCAAATATCTCGAACTAAACTAATTTTGAAATTAAACCTAGTCCAAAAATTAATAATATACCTTAAAATAATATGCTGACAAAAATTTGGATCATATTACGCATCAGCTAATGCTTTTAAAATAGATTCCAAATATGATAAAATTTTAAATTGCTTCTCCTGTAAAATTGACTTTTCTGACTTGTCATACTTTACTTTGGATAGTTCGATATACGCCCACATCATTCCAAAACTTTATAATCAATTTGAAGTCATAAAACATCAAATTTTAGCTTTTTCATGATTGATTACTTAAAGAAGTACACTGTAATCCAAATGTAATATTTATTACATTATGATCTGTACTTAAAAATAAGATTTTAAAAAATAATAAAATCGATTATAAATTGACTTACGATATATTTACCTACAATACCTACCTATCTCCATTTTAAATGACAATATCATAATTTAAAATGAAAAAATATTTCGATTATTATTTTTTAACCTTTGTAGTTAAAACGCAAGTTAAAAATTTTGTTTTTTACTTTGTTGAATTTTATTGTCTACTTACATTATAAGAAACATTACCTGAGGTAAATAATTTTTGTTTTTTGTCTTTTTGGCTTATTTCGATTTTATTTATTATCTTTCGAAATTTTGTTTGTTTTTTTTATTTCGATTTTATTTCAATTCCCGAATTATCGTTATTTTGAATGGAATTTAAAAATTGGTTTTTTTTTTTTTGTTTTTCAAAAATGTTCTCGTACATATAAAAAATTACTTTAAATAAAAAAAAATGTAAAGAATTTTTAAGTAATTGTAAACTATGCAACAAAATTGAAATAATTTTGTCTGTAGTAAAAATTTTGAATATTTGTACGCATTTTTGTAATGTATATACAAAAGATAAAAATTAATTCAAAGAATTGGAAACCATACAACAGAATAGCTAGGTTATTGAACGTTTTGTCTATTGTAAAATGGAACGCGTTTTATTTTCGCGTAGTTACAGAGAATTTTGTCTGTCTGGAAAGTAAACTCTAAAAATATACGGTTATTGATTTAAAATTATGAATTTATTTTTAATAGAAAAATATACTTAAATTAAATTAAATTTCTGTAGATATATATTTTTATTATTGAATTTGAATATCATACAATACATTTTTGGAAGATTGTACTAAGCTACATTTTGACAAATTTTCACAAAACGAAAAAAACTTCTCTTTCACTTATTTTTTGTATAATTTCAAATTATTATACTGATTTGAAAAGGGTTTTGAATTACATTCAGGACAGTATCCCCGAGATTTTACCCAAATTTAAATATCCCGGGAAATTATACTTGATTCCAAGGAAAAAAGTTAAATAATTTTAAACCATAATTCTTGAAAAAATTGTCAGAGTGTTCAAATTATTTCCTGTTAAAAATGCTATTTTACAAAGTTATATAAAGAATGAACATGGACGTGAGTTAAACTTACTTTTAGGCTTTAAAGTCAGGTGAACAACATGAAACCATGTTGGATCGGTTCCTCAAGATGCTCGATTGTATTTTGAAAACCTTAAACCGTTTAAATTGTTCCAGTTATTGAATCGATGATTTTAAACGACCACTTTAGGGTTTGTTAAATATTTTAAAACCTATTCAGATAGCTGGGGAAGCACTGAACAGAAGAGATTCAAATTTAATCACTACAGTGAAGATATTTTTATCTTTTTGTATAAAACCTTGGAAGGATACAATTCAAATATTGTGAAAGAATTATTGGAATCTACAAAAAAACGAGATATGGAAAGAAGAAACATTGATTTAGTATCTTTTATTGAAATATTTGCAAAATACAGATTCATATATACGTCAAATGAAAACAACACTGATGTTCCAATTTCCACAAAAATTGGGATAATAAAATTAATTAAAGAACTTATGTATAGAATTTTCAGCAAAAATAATATGGCTAGATATAGTGAAGAAGAAACAATCGAAGCATTTTTCAATTTGAAGCAATTTATTCTGACTGTGACATAGATATAGTGGAGGTAAATAAAAATCTCAACTCTACAAGCACTGAAGAAGCTCTGAAGAAACAATTGGTATTAGCAATAAACGAATCAATCTCAAACAATAAAACAATCTAGTACAACTAATTACAATAAAACTATTCCAAAGAAAATGCTAACTTTTGAAGGAATCGAAAATTTAACATCAAACTTATTGAAACTATTCACAGCGTTAAAAACAATTCAATCAACCTAGAGTAAAAACAGAGTAAAAGAGTTTTTTCTACTTCCTCGAATTTTTGTTCCAAAATGAAGGCAAATTTAATTGACAAATGACTTAACATTTTAACTTTCATAAAATCATACTTTTTAAGAAATAAATAACAATTATTAAACATTTAATTAATTATTATAAATACAGAATTTTTTTATTTTTTACATATTATAATATGTGATATATTAGATTTATATAACTATACCGTATAATATTATATAAAAACGTAATTTCATTATTACAAAAAGTTAAAGATAACTATGTAAATATTTTGGAAGTTTAGTTTTTGTTTAGACTTTGAGCAAAATATATTAGAAAACCCGGGTTTCAGGATTTCCCGGGAATTTTATTTGTTTAGGGGTCAATTCCCGGGATTGGTAAAAGGGTTCGGGAAAGCCATACTCTAAGTTAGTAAAATGCAAAATGTCGCTTAGCACATTTATGCTTTAAAAAAAAGAAAGAAAAATAAAAACAATTTTGCCGCTTAATTCAAAAATTTTATCTACAAAAAAAAATCAAAAAGGGATTTAAAAATTATTTCAAAAATAAATTATGTAAATAAATACAAACTCAAATATAATTTTAATAATTATAATATAGCTATAAATTTCAGCTAAAAATTTCAGCTATTCCGTAAACAAAAATAAAAACAAAATAAACAAGTCATCGTATCTTTCAAGAACTACATCTTCTTCATCAATTTCTGGTAACTGATTTTCTATTTCACCCACGGTATTTATAATTTCTTTGAATTCATTCTGATACCTTTCCGGAATGAATTGGTTTTTAAATAATAATAGACTTTTTTCTTCGAATCTTGAATCTCCGGAATGAAATTAGATGATGTATCTGCTTACGGTTTCGACCCAATTCTAGAGTAAAAAAAGTTAATATTCATGAGAGTTGGCATATTTCTTAATGTGACGATATTGTAGTAAAAATTAGAATTTAGTGAAGAACGTTTTTGGCTTGTGTCAATATTACTTTAAATTGTATGATAAAATTTATCATTATTTTTAGATTTATGTATTTATTTCAAAAGAAATAAGCACATTCCAAATAAATAATACAAATAAATTAAATTTTGCAATGCAAAAGTTCAATATTTACAAATTTTTGGGCCAAAAAGTGGAGTTGGCGGCTTGTTAAAATTTTTTTGAGCTAATATTGGAAGAGACAAACTTCTATTAAAAATTATATTAATTTTTGATTCTAAACGTCACTAGTAATTATATCATTTTACAAACAAAGATAAACTTTTAATGTGATTAGTGTAAAACATTAATTTTAATCAGGGTTTTACTCAAGATAAAGACCAAAATATAATATTTAACTAAGTTTTTTTAATAGTAAAATAGATGACTTTAGAAATGCTTTCAACAAATTAGCGCAAGTATTTGAACGATTAGAAATTTTTCAAAAACGTAATCTACATTAATTCATTTCAGACATTTTTTCTTAAATTCTATAATAATTAAAAAAGATTACATAAGGAGAAAAAAAATGATAACAAAGAATTGTTTTATAAAAAAAAATTATATTTTTGCAGCTTCCTCAATTTCTACCTCCACTTCATCTTCATCTAGCACATCTATGATAAAACCATGATAAAACTTATTTACCTGATGATACTTTTTGTGATGATAAGATTTAAGAAAGTCATACACTTATTAGTATTACTAGTGAAAGTGCTTTTAGGTTGAACTCAATGCTAGATCTTCTTAAAAAAGGAAGAAAAACGTAAAAAAAATTAAAATTTATGGAAACGAAATGTATCAAAAAGACTAAGAAATCTGGAAAGGAATACTACATGAATAGTGCAACTGTGAAAATACACAGCGAAAGAAAAATGGAAAACACATGCACTGAAAAATGTAAAATGAAATGTTTTATTAAATTTACTGAGGAACAGAGGCTGGAAATTTTTAAAATTGTTTGGGAATTAGGAAATGTTGAAAAACAGTGACAATTTATTAATAATTGTATGAATCCCATTAAACCCAAAAATCCCAAAAATATCGTTATGTTCTTGTTGATCGAAAACAGCCAGAAAGAAATTCAAATAATGCATTCTTTTTTCAACTAAACGGTGAGACAATCCGAGTATGCAAGCTATTTTTCTAATGTAAGCTTTCCAGACAAAACCTGGAATTTCTGAGAAAACAAAAAAGATCTTCTCGAACTTCTTGAAAAAACCATATTCTAAAGATATACACACCATTCTTTAAAAATTTATAGATAACCTGATTTCTTTTCAAATTTAATTTAATTAAGTTTTTGTTATTTTTTTTTAGCTTTAAGACCAAAATTAATTTTTGTTTTGCTCAAGAAGAGTATTTTATTTTATGTTAAAGTTATGTTACTTATTTTAATTTAAAACTAAAAATATTTTTATGATTTTTCGTGAAAAGATTTATGTTGAATTATTACCTAAAATAAAATTAAAATGTAAATAGTATATTTTTTTATACCTCCTTAACTATCTAAATATTCTAAAAGTTAAAAAAATATAATATAACTCTAAATATTTTAAATAGCTACCTATCGAGTTCGTAGTTCGTTAATGTTCATAGAATACAAGGTTTTCATTTGAAAGAGAAATATTATGTATTAGCCAGGATATAATAGTTTAAAACCTTAAATAGCGTGTAGCAAAAAACTATGCCGTTGTTTTTTTAAACAAGCGATATATTATTAAGTTATTCGTTATTATTAAATTATTTTTTATATTATATAACTTATTTTAACTTTTTTTTTAGATATAACAATATAACGTCAATTTAGAAAAAAACGAAACCATTATTTATTATTCTAATTTCAGATTTGTTGCTATTTTTTGATTATTAAAAAGGTTGTCAGAAATGTTAAGTTCGACTACTAGCGACTAAAATAGAAAATAGCCTTTTAAGCAGATGCAAAAACTCTAACCTAACACCTAAGAGTCATCAAATAAAAATTCGTACATCGATTAATATCAAGATAATGAAAAAATTGAGAATGAAATAATTAGCAATAGTATCGCTTCCCTTAGAGCTAAACTTGATCGCAAAACTCTAGAAGCATACTATCTTCATCTCAAACTAGCACAACAATATCCTAGAGAATTCCCCTTGTTCCTTATCAAAGTGAAAGTGGCAGAAGAATGCGAGAGCGAAAGAAAGAGGAAACTGCTTGAAAGGAAATTCAACTTACTTCAGGAAAAACAACAGGTTGACACAAAACCTAAAGTTCACGTGCAGCAAATTGGAAATTTCGTGGTGAATCAGTCCTCTCAGACCTTCACCGAAGATCAAATGGTGCTACTTAACAACGGACTTAATTACGCGATACCAAATGAAACTGATGTCGAAAAACTTATTGTAGACTTAGAAGCAGGAATCAACACGTACAATCCAACGTTGCCCATTACAACAGAACAAAAGCAGCTTATAAGAGCCACCACAGCAAAAGTCATTAAAGAAAAGATGTCGATTGACTATGAGAATAAAAAGGTAATCAGAAATGAGAAAAAAGTCATCAGAGACATCAAGACGAAACCAGTATACTTTGTCAAGGCTGATAAAGGCAACGCACTGGTAATTTTAAACAAAGAAGATTACGATAATAGGATGCAGGAGAAGATCACGAACGGACCTTACAGGAAATTAAGAAACGATCCTCTTCAACAGTTCATCAAGCGAGTAGACAGCACTATCAAGGAATGCCGACAAGTAATAGGAGTCAACAAACTTAAGGTCCCCAATCCAGCACTTCCTAGAATTAAAGGACTTCCTAAAATTCACAAACCAGGGAATGAGATGAGAGAAATTGTGACAGCAGATATGTCTCCAACATATAAAATAGCCAAATGGTTAGTGGAGGAGTTTCGTAATATGGATAAGCAGTTCAAAACCCAATCAGTGAAAAACTCTAAGGAACTTGCTCAAGAATTAAAATCAATGGGAGGACTTAACGAAGACGAGGTCATGGTCTCTTTTGACGTAAAATCGCTTTTTCCCAGTATCCCAGTCAAAGAGGCTATTATTCTGGTAGAAGAATGGTTACTACAACAAGAAACTGGACCACAGTGGAGGACAAAAGTAAAACAGTACATAAAACTGATCCGGCTTTGCATGGAAGAAAATTATTTCACCTTTAGAGGAAATTTCTACAAGCAATTGAAGGGAGCTCCAATGGGAAATCCCCTTTCTCCATTCATCAGTGAAATTTTCATGGCTAAATTGGAGTCAGATTTAGCAGCAGAAGAACGGTTACCAAGATTTTGGAAAAGATACGTAGATGATATTTTTGCTGTAATAAAGGAAAGGAGCTTAGAATCAACCTTAACTACTCTTAACGGGCTCCACAGGAATATACAGTTTACTGTCGAAGTAGAAAAAGAAGGCCAACTACCATTCTTAGATCTACTGTTAAGTAAAACAGGAACATCTCTAGAACTAGAGATTTACAGGAAACCTACAGATACTGACAGGGTCATCCCGAATACCTCTAACCACTCCTATCAACATAAGATGGCATCGTTCAACCACATGATCCATCGAATGTTAACACTTCCCATCTCCCAAAAAGGTTTAGTAAAAGAAACTAAACACATATTTGAAATTGCGAGAATAAACGGATATCCGGAAAAAACCGTCACGGCCTTACTTAGTAAACGGAAAAGAAGTTTACAACGGAATTCCCTCACTAACCTACTCACTGATCAACAACCCATAAGAAGAGTAGCATTGGAGTTTAGCAAGATTTCTCTCCCACTCAGAACGAAATTAAGAAAACACGGTTTAGATATCGTATATAGCAGTAGAACTAACCAACTCAAGTCTGTTCTAGGTTCAACTAAAGACCCAATCGAACAAATGGAAAAATCAGGTGTATATAAGGTAACTTGCAGTCATTGCAACAAAGTTTATATTGGGCAAACTAGGAGAAACATGCAAACGCGACTCAATGAACACCTGAAGGAAGCAGAACTGGCTAAAAAGAAGAACTCAACAGAGTTCCGATCCAAAGTAGCAGAACACATCATCCAGGAGAATCATAGCATTTCGAAAGAAGACATTGTAATGATAAATTACATTAGAGATTCTAGGAAACTAGATTCAGCTGAAAGCATCGAAATTTACAAAACTAAAAATGACTCACTCCTAAATAAAGACCAAGGCAATGGATATTCTTCTTTATTTAAATTTTTAGTGAAATACAATAAAACAAATAACACCACCCCTACCTGTCACCCTAACGTCGGAAAAATTATTTTAAATACCAATAATAAAATAAATAAAAATATTTTTATTCAACCTCCTACCTGTGCTAATTCATTGGATAATAAACAACCATGCAGCTGCGAGAAACATCAAATTGTTTGTTTTTGATAATCAGATTTGTTTTTAGTGATATGTTTAGATTTATGGAATAAAAGTCGAGTTTCCTTTCACTAATCATTTGTATTTATTTTGCAAATATCGATATTTCGGAAGCAACTTACTTCCTTCATCAGTGCTTTGCGACTAATTAATATTTACACTAATCCTTACATATAATTATATAATTTGAACCCTCAATAATATGCTCATTTTGTTAACAATAGTAATTCCTTAATAGTGCTACCTAATCTATAGTGTTTTAGTTTTTTTTTTTTTTTTTTTTTTTTTTTTTTTTTTTTTTTTTTGTATATTTATTGCATTTAAACTAGTCTTACGCAATAACCCGTATTCTAGTATTTATGATCTTAATTCTACCTGAACCTGATTTTTAATTTTAAAGTAATCTAAATAATGGCGAGAATCCACTACCTATATCATTATTAAGTCTGTTGTTAACAGGTTCTCTAGATATTGCCAGGCTTTCATACATATCTAGTTTATTATTTTTGTTTACCTCTTTTATTAATTTTAAACTATTCTTATTTATATGATGTTCTTCTTCAACTATATGTTGCGCTACAGCTGACCTAAAATTCGTGTAGTTTCTTTTCCTCGCCAATTGTGCTTCCCTCATATGTTCCTGGAATCTAACTGTAATTAACCTCTTGGATTGTCCTATGTAAGTTTTTGTGCAATCTTGGCATGATATTTTGTATATACCACTTACTTCTTCTATGCTTTTCTTATCTTTAGCAGATCCTAACAGATTACATAATTTGAGATTTCTGCTAGTAGTGACTACATTTAAGTTGTATTTCTTAAATATATTGCTAAATTTTTTTGTGTATGCGGAATGTGCTACACAGATTCGTTTTGGCTTCTCCATATTTTTGTTTTGTTCGAATAAACTTACATAGGACAATCCAAGAGGTTAATTATAGTTAGATTCCAGGAACATATGAGGGAAGCACAATTGGCGAGGAAAAGAAACTACACGAATTTTAGGTCAGCTGTAGCGCAACATATAGTTGAAGAAGAACATCATATAAATAAGAATAGTTTAAAATTAATAAAAGAGGTAAACAAAAATAATAAACTAGATATGTATGAAAGCCTGGCAATATCTAGAGAACCTGTTAACAACAGACTTAATAATGATATAGGTAGTGGATTCTCGCCATTATTTAGATTACTTTAAAATTAAAAATCAGGTTCAAGTAAAATTAAGATCATAAATACTAGAATAAGGGTTATTGCGTAAGACTAGTTTAAATGCAAAAAAAAAAAAAAAAAAAAAAAACTAAAACACTATAGATAGGTAGCACTATTAAGGAATTACTATTGTTAACAAAATGAGCATATTATTGAGGGTTCAAATTATATAATTATATGTAAGGATTAGTGTAAATATTAATTAGTCGCAAAGCACTGATGAAGGAAGTAAGTTGCTTCCGAAATATCGATATTTGCAAAATAAATATAAATGATTATTGAAAGGAAACTCGACTTTTATTCCATAAATCAAATTGTTACCTGTACGAATAAAATAAATAAGACAATTTTAGATTTCTTTCCTCAGTCGAGTACAAAACACTGAAGAAGTCTGCAAGTAGTAGACGAAATACGCGTATCTGTGTGATAAGCATATCAGTAAAATTAAAAGGAAAATATTCGACTATTTTCACTGTTATAGAAAATAGCCTTATTTCGACGACAACGAAAATGTGGTTGAGCGATTGTAGTTGGAATTGTGAGCATATACATAAGAGCGTATGTATTTTAATTTTTTCGTCGCGAATTTTTCGTCGGTAGTCGCAATTATGGTTACCGTTTAAAAATACTTACCCTAAAAGAGTTAATGACAATACCGATGATGATGACTCTTTCCATTATTATTTTTTTTAACCAACACAAATATATAATACTAACACTTTCAGAACTTTAACAAAACTAAAAAAAATATTAAAATGCAATATCCTTTCCTCATATGGTTTTTTACAATATACGTTCGCTGGCTTATGTTGTTGGCTGAAAACTAGCTCAATTTATTTATCATAGGTTTCAGATATATTATATATCCATATAAAATTGCTAATGAGTAAATAAAATATATGGATATTGATGAAAAAAGTATAAAGTTTTTATTATTTCGTTTTCAGACTACTATCAAAACAAAATATATGAAAATGGACGAAATTTCTAAAACAATTTTTATTTTTACATTTGGACATAGCCTTCATATCATTATCAAGACTATATAAAATATCATAATGTAAATGGACTAATTAAAAATTACGGAAAACTTAAAAAATTTTAGTCCATAACATCGGGTCATTAAGATGTTTTATTTAAGAAATTACAATAAAATTTTTGAAAACTTCATACAAATTTTTGGACATCAACCAGAAAATTGGGTTTATTCCAATTTAGAATTTAAAAACGTTTAAAAAGTGAAAATGTCCGAATCTACAAAACTAAAATAGATAATTAGGAACGGGTAACAAAAAATTAAAGAGCATCCCAAAAAATCTAACATTTTACCGACGTTATGGTCAGAAAAGTCCAAAAATTTAAAAAATTACAAAAATGTAAATGGTTCCGTTCAATGCACGCCATGCACCATTTTTGTCCAAAAAAAAAATTAAAACTCTTACAATCTGCCTTTGTCTGCATTTTTTTATCATAATTCATAGTAATGCATTCAACTCATAATTCGAGTAATGCTGAATAAATCTCTCTATAATTAAAAACGGAAAACACGCTCATGTTGACAAAACAATTTTTATTTATGATTCTCATTAAGCGTAATTTAAAAATAAATTATTAAGTTTCCACATGACGAACACGACATTTTTTATTGCCACTAGAGACTGATGATTATATTTTGTAACTAACTACATAACTACTAACTGTAACTATACTTAATTCAATTTATCTTAATTTTTATAATTTCATCAAGATCAATTTGTTAAAAATTTTCTTTCAAAATTCATTGCAAATATTTAGGGAAGATTTATAAATAAGTGCACTTATACTTTTGCATAACAGTTGTATGGGATATGTGATATTTAACTTTAGGTTAATAACATTTAAATTAAACTTTTATTTTCATCAAGTTTTTCGAATTATCTTAACTTAAATTTGTGGAAAAAAAAAATCAATAAAATATTTTTGTATATAATCTATCTATTTATTCTATATAATTGATTATCAACAGAACAACTTTACAACATACAAACCCACTTTAACATACACGCTTATATCTGCTGTGTACCAGTACAAGATTTATTTCAATTTTGATTTATGAAGTTGCACTGTTTTAGCGATGACAATCATAATGGGCAACATCGGCAGCACTAATCTCCACAACTGCAGCACCAAAAAGCTTCAAATAAATGTTAACATATGCTCCAGGCCCTTATCTTTCTAGAATATATAACTGAATATATATATATATATATAACTGAATATATATATATATATATATATATATATAATAGATCAACAGATTAAAGGGTTTTTTATATAAAAAAAATCAAAACAACAAGGATATCTTCAAATGTCCTTTTCGTCCTTAAATGTTAAGATGCGCCACTAAAGATATATATTTTTGGAAAGCTAGGCATTCCAGCTATCCTTGGGATCATTACGTCCTACACCAGTACAACATCTCTAGAATTCCCTCAAAATGTTGTCAACAGTTATTTTTCTTTCATCAATGATGAATTGTATTTTTTAATTTAATATAAAAATTCGTCACAAATATACCATGAATACGATGGCGTATAACGATATTGAAGAGCTGCTATTCATGATATTTACCAAAATTAATATTTAGATATTAAAATATACAACTAAAAACTAAACTAAAACAGAAACCATCTTATCAAATACTTTTATTATTACAAAATAAATTTCGGACAACTTCCCATCTTATAAAAATATTTATTTAAAAGTTTACAAACATTTACAATAATTTTTTTTGTTTTTTTTTTTTAACAAATTCTCTTATCGTTTTATGAACAGATAAATTGAAATTTTATATTTTATTTTCAATTTCATTTTTAATTCAAAATTAAATGTTTTCGTAGTCCTTCAAAATAAATAAAAGGACCAAAGAAAGAAAAAAAAACAAGATGAGTACAATAAGAAGTTGATTGAAATTGAGAAACTTGAACTAGATTTTTAAATTTATTGTTCTTTTTTGTTTTTTTATTTTAACTTATTATTATACTATTATTGAAATATCTTTAGAGTATTTTTTTTTTTTTGAAATGCAATAATAAAAAAAAACATTGAAAATCTTGAAAATTTTCTGTATTATTTTTTTTTTCTTGTTTTTGTTCAATTTTCATTTTCTTACCAATTGAAATAAATTGGAGAGTATTAAAACTGAAAAAAAAAAAGAAAAATAGTCAAAGAAAAGTCAATAGAATGAAGTTCTTGGAATTTATCTCTACTACCATTATGTCTTGATCTTTTCTTTTCTTTTGATTTTAATAAAGATTTGGAAAAATTATTATTTTATTTTGTTATACTTTTTATTTTTTGTTTGTTTTTTTTTCTCTTGATTTTGTTATTCTCATCATCCGGTGAGATTAATACATTTTAACTCTGAACAGCATCCCACAACCAATCTTTATGGTAAAAAGGATTCGTTTATATATATTTTGTTTTTTTAGATCTTTTTTATTATAATTTTTTTTTTTTTTGTTGTGTTTTGTGTTTTTATTTTTTAATATAAAACACCGATGACGATGTGAAAATTTCATGGAATAAAAATAAAAATAGGTATGTACAAAAAAAAAAAATTGTTATCGTATTGACAGCATGTTAAAAGATATCAGATATTATATTTTAAGTAAGTCAATTGTCGTGAGATTTGTTCTAATAGAGATTCCAAATTGTTTCGTTAGGCTTGTTAAGATATCGGTTCTTTGCAACATTCAAAATTATTCGATTCTAAATTGATTAAATTCATTTCTTTCTTATAAAACCATTAATTACCATTATCAGCATTTTATTTTTCTTCAGCTGCCTATCCACTACTAGATGTCTGTGATCAAATTTATGAATCACTCTCTATCTTATACCGCGTGCATTAGTTCTGGCACCGTTTGGAGCACCGTCCATTGCCTGATATTTCTTAGCCATGACATTTGTTTTCTGACAACACATCTTTTGTCAATTTTACCTTGCAGAATCAGTTGTAGAATACGATATTTGTAATTTCGCATCATATATAAAAATTGTTTTTCTGCGGTTGAGTGTCAATAACAACTCTACATATTCTACTTACAACCTCACTATTGTTCACTTGATCTACCCACGGTATATTCACAGTATTCTACAGTATACCCACATATTTCAAACGTTTCAAGCTTATTCATGGTCGTTATTTTTAGTGTTCACGCTTCTACACCATAGAGAAGTATCGACCACACGTATTATTTAACGAATCGAATTTTTGTTTCGACCTGGATATCACAGTTAAATAGAAGTTTTTTGTATTTTACAAAACTGCTACGTGCATATTTCCATATCTGAGTTCCAGTTTTCATTTAGCCATAAATCCTAGATATTTAAAACTGGGGTTTCGTTCAATTATGGTGTTATTTATAGTTAATGTTGTTGATTGTGTTGGTCCTAGAAATAACCATACATTTGGCTTTCGTTATTGCCGTTTATTCGTATTATGCTGTTTCGTTATTGCCGTTTTAAATATATTAATATTAAAAGCCGAAAAGCTTGCTACGATCGTTTATCGTATAATGGTAGCTATATTATCAACAATTAGTGTTGAATCATCTGCGTATATTATGTTGTTGATATTAACACCATTTACTTTTACTCCAATATCTATGTTTTGTTCATTTTTGTTTACTCAAATATTGCTTAGGAGTACAGATTAAACAATACGAAACTGTGTCATCATCTCCTCTTCCAATATTCCAATATCTTTTATAATGAATTAATATAGGCTTTTTGGTTCCAATACAAGTTCTTGATAGACTGAATTCTTGATAGAATTTCTTTTTGATCTATATTAAAGTTTTGGATCAAAATTTGGAGACCAAGACCTTCTATAATATAAAGCCTAATTGTGTACTCCTAATTGTAGTTTCACATTTCTTATAGATTTAGAAGTGAATAACTTTTAAAAATATTTTTAATGTCGGGCTCATTAATTTATTACACTTATAAGTCGAGCATTGTTACATTTTTTGCATTTGATTTTTTGATCAATGTTGATTTTAGCCATTCTTCTGGGTACATTCCAGCATCGTAGATTTGATTAAAGATTCAAAGATGGTTGGATTGTCATCATCAACTAAGTCAAGCTATTCTAAGGGTATTTCATTAGACCCAGTAGTTAAGTTATTTTTTACCGTGTTAATAGCTTTCCTTATTTGTTCCTTTGTTATCGAAGAACCTGAGAGTCTTGATTGCGATAATGTGGGAACATAGGTTCTATTTAGATTATTGAATATAATCATTATCTTTGTATTGTTATCATTTCATTTGGAGCCTAGGACATACTTTTTTAGTGAGGTTTATTTTCAAATTATCAATTCAAGCGTTTTGTGATAGCTCTGCTATTCGTCATGTATTTTTTTTCTTTCAATTCTTAGGTATAAACATTTTTTTAGAATATTTTCATTGTATTGGTACTTACAGTCAAGATTTATTCCGTACATTATTTTATTAAATATACAAAATTCATATTAACATAAATATAATTAATTAAATTTCATAATAAATATTTTTTTTTACCATTTTAGATTTAAAACAAAATAAATAAATAAAACTGCCGTGCCAAAATAGTTAAAAGTAATAAATCAAATAAATTTGTTGGTATTTTGAAATCAGTCAAACCAAAACCTTAAACAAAACAATCAAACCCATCTTGCACAATTCGATTTGGATATCAAATAGTTTAAAAGAGTATATTTTATTTTACTTATTATACTCATTGAAATTAATTTTTAAATCTAATTTATAAGCGGTACTGAAAATGAAAAACCAAACACTAAACTATAATCAATATTAACCTTCTGTCTCTACTCTGTTTTAATTTTCCATCTCTCTGTCCAATGCGAACCTCCTAGACATCAACATGACAATATTTCTTCAACTATTATCTGTAATTTTAAATTTTCAATACTTAACTAAATTTTTAACTAATTTTTCATAAATTACCTGTTAGAATATTATACCCACGACCTTTTAAAATTATCTGTGAGTTTTACATCTGAACGAAAATTTTGCATTAATTTTATTTGAAATTCATTAATAATTTTCACATACGATTCTAATAGTGTTATTAAGATTAAATAGTAATTACTGTGCTTAAGATAGTGTCTCGACATGCAAGTACTTCTTGAAAACTGGTACCACGGTAATATCAAATAATTTTGCAAGTTGTTTGCAATTTTACTAACTTATAATAATCATGCCAGTCCAATACTGTTGATAGCTGCGAGAGTTTATATTATGTGCAGTCCAGTCACTATGTCTGCACTTGTGACAAAGAAACACCCCTACTCCAAATTGATTATTATGAACTGAATGACAACAATTTCAAGTTCATGAAAAATAAAAATTCTGAGCCCAATAAATAAAAGTAGGTATGCTGACAATACTATGACTACAATGTAACAATGTTTTAGTTTACATTTTTTTCTTTGTTTTTGTTTTTTTTTTATTTTTTGTAATTTTATATATTTGCATTTACTTTCATCACATTTCATACCAATGAATGTCCTAAGTACATTCGGCACTTAGTACTGAATTGTATTCTGTATACACTTAACAGTAGAAAATGAAAAAAGAAAAAAGAGAAATCTAAGGCGGAAGGTGGAATATTTTTTTTAAGGATATTTTCGCTGATATTGTTTATCTTTTTTTATGTAGTATATGTAAATGTATATTTATTATGTTAAAAAAAAATAACGGGAATAAACAAATTTCCCTGCAGAGTAATTCAGCGTTTTTTTTTTTGTACTGTTATTTGGTTTTTTTTTTATATATTTTGATGTTACTTTTAAATGAAAAAGAGAAAAAGTGGCTCCTTTGGGAAATTTGTACCTACCATCAGTTTGATGTTTTCTTTTTATAAGTTTGTTTATTTTTCTTGTATTTCGTTTTTTTTTTTTTTAATATTTTTTTTTTATTGTAATTGTTTTGTTTTTTCTTTTCATATTTTTATTTTGAATTACAATAATAAAAAACCAAGACAAAAATAAAAACTAAGATGAAAAACAAGTTTGTATTAAATTTTAAATTAAGTTATAGACAGTGACGAGTCATTTATTTAAGTAAGGTTTTTATAAAATAGAAAAATTTATAGAAATCAATGTTAGCTAAATGAAATGGGGTATATATGTATAATTTGAAATGAATTTGTTCAAATTTTGATACATAACGTCAACATTTGAAAAGGACATTAGATGTTCGAGTATCTCTGAATAATATTTTGTGCATCAGTTAACGAGTAATATTTTAGCTTATAGCTTCAGGCTAATAATAATAGAAGAGTATATTCTAATGAAAATTATGTAATGAAATTTATTAGATTTTTTTTCTGAATTGAGTAGACTCACCTGTTCTTCTGAAGGAGACTGTGTACCCGCGTAGAATCTAATGAATATATACCAAGGATATCTGATGTCCCTACCTTTCCAAAAATACATCTTTAATAGCACACCTTCTTTTCGCATCATTAGGTACTACACCAACTTCGTCAGAATACCCGAATCACCTAAATGGGATTTTAAATCAAGTTCAATTTCATCTTTATAATAATCATTAACCAAAGGATAGTTCAAGGATTAAACTAAAATGTTTTTTTAGGATATTTACGAAATGTAAAGTTTTAGCGACATCTTTATTAATATACCGTTAACAATTTCCGCTAATCCAAGCAAATACTTCCATTTTTTTAAAAGAAGGGCACTTCTATATCTCAACACATGGGTGGTTATAACATGCTAAAAAATATTTGTAGGAAAATAAGCTGCTATAAAATTATAAATAAACTACTAAATAGTCAGTCATAAAAGATATTAAAATTAGTTCGTAATTTTTGCGAGTCTATAGATGACTTCTAAAATATATAATAGACCCACACGAAATCAATTTCAAACTGATAACTTTTAAAAACTCTGTTAATTGACTTTTAGAAGACAGAAGAAAATTTTTGAAATACATTGAAACTTTTAATGGGGAATATAGAAACGTTGATAAGGTTTGGAACAGAACGTACTATGTCAAACTCAGGAAGCTGCATACTTAGGGCGACGTTATTAAGAGACTTAATGTCAATACGTGGCGCAGTAGGTAGAGCGTCTTAACGTCGTAACGGTGGCGCAGTAGGTAGAGCGCCTGCCTTTCAACCGAAAGGCCTCAGGTACGATTCCCGACGAAGGCAAAAAATTATTTCTTGATTTTTCAATCTGGTCCAGTACCCTTTATCATTGGGATAAAATAAATGATAAATAGTTGAGAGTTTTGGTTATCACTAAAAGTAAAATTAAACTATGCTATTATGAAGGCTAAGTACTCTACTATAGATATAGTTTTCTATATTTAAATGAGTCTATACCACAAAAATTCTACAGAAAAAGTTATTGTATTTGATTGTGTATTCCAAATCACTGTGTAAAAGCAGTTAGGATGTTCATCCCATAGACTTGGAATTATATAAAAAAAAAAGACAACGTTGGTACGGGCACATTTAAAGTCCAGATCAGAAAATACAATGTCAAACCTACAAAGATGCATACTTAGGGCGACGTAATTAAGAAACTTACTGTCAGAAGACATCGTTGGGTCGGGCGTTTAGAGTATGAATAATAAAATGTCATTTGTCCTGACATAAACATGTTAACCCAACCAAACCTTTATTAGAAAGAAAAAATTTTAACAGATGTAAATCAGTGTCATTAACTCCAATAGCAAAGAAACTGCCTCTGGCGAGTGGAAATGCACAGAGATTATAAATCAGGTTCAGAACCTACATAGTATTTATAATCGATTCATAATTATAACTAAGAAGATAAGTGTATCACACATTACTAATAATTTAATTATTAGTTCAAAAAACCAATAACAACGTAAATTAAATTCGCTTCGCTCAACTATTTTTTGTCAAATGAAACACAATTGTAGCGAAACGAAAGCATTTTAAAAGCGTATATGAATACGAATACTATGAATAATATTGTAAATTGTATCAAGAATAAGGTTTCTACGAGTATCCATGCATAATATTACACGCTGGAGGGCGCAGTAAGTAGAGCGCCTACCTTTCAATCGAAAGGTTCCAAGTTCGACTTCCGAAGAAGCAAAAAAAAATGCTTTATGGGGTTTTCGTTCTGGTGCAGTTACCTTTGTCATTGGGATAAAATAAATGACAAAAAATAATTGAGTATAATCTCGTAACAACTTAAATAAAATGGAGCTATTTTATTTAAGAAGGCTTAATTATTGACAATAGCAGTAGTTTTCCACATTTAATGAGTAGATAAGCGGTAATTTGTTAAAATAAATACTCGAAATATTGTAGAAAAGGTGATTCTACCTAAGTTACTGTCAAGAGTGTAAAAAAAAATAATATTTGGTAGCTAAGGCTTCAGACAGCAAAACAAAATTAGCATTATACAAGATTTTTAACATATGAATAACACGTAGGGGTATCTTTCTTCAGTTTGGTAAACATTTCTCAATAAATAATGTTTATTCTATTTTAATTTTTCATTACCAATAACGTTTTCGTTTTGAGATCCCGTAACTATATCGTTCTTGGAAATTGCTTCGAATATTCCAACTTTTTCTACTAAGACTGAGTTGTCCCTGCCAAAATTGATATAATATATTTTTACAAAAAAATTCTACTTACATTTTAATGTATTTTTGTGTTTTTTACTTTTTATTAAAATATAAAAAAAAAAAAAATTGTACTTACCGCGTACTACAAACGCACTTCCAAAAAAAAAACCAGAACAAAATCAAAATAAAAAAACCTTGAAGTTATGAAATTTTGATGTATGAACAAATTTTACGATCATTTAATTTAAAAGACATGTTATTGTATTTTATACAATATAATCCACCAAAAAATAGTGGTTTTTGTTTGTAAATTCATACATACATACATACATACATCAAATATTATACAATATAATACAATATTAATATTTCGTTAGAATGTACGTCTTGTAAATCTACAAAAATAAAATAAAATGAGTATATTATATACATAATAACAAGAAACTAATTTATTTTGAAAATAACAAAAATGAGATTCAAAGCAATTTAAATTTTCATTTTAAAGATAAACACTCGAAAATAATTTGAACTCATTTTACATTTTCAAGTAATTTTCACAATTTTTTTTTTTTTATTTTAATAAGTAAAAATTTATTAGTTACATAAATATTACATTTACAATTTTTTAAATTTTTACAAAAGTAAAATGTAAATGTATAAATATTAAAAGTAATATAATAATATTTACATGCATGAATTCAAAATTAGTGTAGGAGGATTAAAAGATTTGAAGTGTTTGACTAAAACAATATATGTTTGTATGTATGTGTGTATGTTTAACGAGAGAAAAAAAATAAAAAATGTACATTTTACATTTACTTTGATAATATCATTATTATTTTTTTTGTTTAAAAAGTTTTATTTCTAAACAACAACAACAAGTACAACATATTACATCATTCAATTCCTTATGGCATTAGAATAATAACAATAATAATATATAACAACAGAAACTCATTTTGATTTTATTTTGGATGTTACTGTTCAGGTAACTGCGTAAAACTTTTTTTTGGAATTTTTAAATCTCTCTTATGAATTCATGACTCCTAAGTAAAAAATTATGTACTTAATGTAAAAACAAAAAAAAAAAAAAACTAAAGCAATTATTTTAATAATATTTAAAATACTTTAGAGTCCATTAGTGATATTATTACTTAGTATATATTGACAACATTTTTAAGGTAGATGTAAGTTAAACCGTAGTGTGTATATCAAAATTGAAAAATGTAGTCGTGAAGCCTATATTGAAGAAAAATAAATATAAAATTTTGACAAAATCAATTCTGCCTGCAAAATAAATAACTATACCTACAGTTAAACCAACTTTATATAAAAGATGTGCAAACGAAGGTAACATGTGTTCAGTTGGTGATCAGTGGTGTATACAAATGTATATGTGTGTGCATGTGTGAGTAAATAAAAAATATAGAGCAAAGTATGAAATATTTAAATAATAAGAAGTTGTTTTTTGTCTGTTTTTTTTTTCTGTTTTGTAACTTTATTGACATTTCAGGTAGCATTGAACATTACTTAGTTACATTATATGTTATACATTTTAACCGATATTCTGATCGTCAACCACTCGGATTTTTGCCAGTTTAAAACTTGAAGTAACAGGAAAATGTGTTTTTAATCACATGCCCACCAGATTTTCAATCCATATTTCGCTGGCGTATCTTAATGTATTGAATCATCTTTGCTCTTGCACGGTATGGAAATAGTTGTGCATCGATGGTAATTGCATCATGTGGTTTCTATTCGCGACTCAAGTTCTACTTCAAAATTAGCCAAATCTCAGGTACAGGTGTAGCTATATCACTTTGCAATCTATATATGCTCTTGTGTTTCTATTATCAAATAATATAATAAAAGCGTGTTTTTTTTTTTTTTTTCTATGGAGGTGGCCCTAATATGTCAGAGCCGGCTTGTGGGCTTTTTAGCCCTTTATACCGTCCTCCACCCCTCAACTTAGTCGACCCTTTTGATAAAGCCCAATAGGTTTGGGGGATCTATCCTGCAGAAGTTTTCTGAGGTTAAGTAGTGCGTTTCCAGCAGCCTGAGTCTCAGCCTTGAAAGAGCTAAGCACTCTCCTACAACGTGTGTGGAGGTTTCTTCCTCTTCCAGACAGTGTCTACAGGTTGGGTCGTCACTTAGTGCTAGTCTACACATGTGTTTATTCATGTGGTTATGACCAGTAAGTATGCCCACCATCTTCCTACAGTCTCCTCTATTGAGAGTTAGCAGGAAGTTGGTTATTTTGGTGTTTATGCTTGGTGCATATATTTTGGAGACCCTGTGGCCTTCCATACGCTCCCAAAGAATATTTGCTTCCCTTTTCAGGGTGTTTTCTATTGATAGTTTAATATTACCAATAGATATACCAACTGCTGGTTCCGGGCCATAAATGTTTCCCGCCGATGATCTGGCTAGTTCGTCAGCCTTCTAATTTCCAGTCAGGCCACTATGACCCGGTATCCAGATCAGTTGTACCTTGTTTCGGAGCCCTATGAGGTTTAGGGCTTTCGAACATTCTCCCACCAATCTAGATTTGATTATGTTACTTTCAAGAGCTTTTAAGGCAGCCTGACTGTCACTAAAGATTCTAATAACTCTTTTATTATATTCACTGCTGCGTTTATGGCAAAGACTTCAGCCTGGAAGACTGTGCAGTGTTTGCCAAGAGGGAACTGGAGTTCAAAAGCGTGTTACTTATTGAAAGTCTTTGTGTGACATAGTTGATGCTCTACGATAAAAAGATTGTTTGTTTTCCACAATAAATTAGTATATTGCACATCAGTTCCAGTGACACCAGCAGCAATTAATAAAGCAATATATACATCTAATTTCGTTTGTATAAAATCTTTCCCCACCTTTTGTTTCTTAGTAGGATAATTTCTATTGTAATTTTCAAAAACAGATTTGACTTCTCTGTTTATTTCAGAAACAATTATGAAACTAATTTCTGAATTTAAAAATCAGTGAAATACTTCAATAGGACAAGAATTTTTGTCAATTGAACCACCATCGTGTAGTCGTAAGATGTTGCACGAATTTTACCGTTCGGTGGATCTGTTTTTGACTATTTTGTAAGATCTTTTCCATAAAAATACAAATCACGTTGTAACATTGGCAATTCGCTTCCAAAAACTACTGGGTATTTATGCAGAAACTGTTGCTTGTTCTAAATGTTGTGGTCCTCTACCTACTTGAACCACAACATTATTAACTTCATCTTGTTTATCTTCTTCATCATCTTCATTATTACTTGGAATACTAGAATTAATTTCAAATAGCACTCCTTCTTCTGCATTTGATCATTGTCTTCACATGCTCCTCGGTACTGCCTCAGATTCATCTTTGTGCAATCCAACTAATTCGTTTGCATTTGCAAGAGCATTTGCAATACGTTCTAAAAAATCTTGTTGACATATTGCACCACTTTGTCTAAGATTGTAAACCATATCTATTTCATCGTCGAAAATATTTGGATCTGGTACATCATTTCTATAACATCAATTGCAAATAATTGAAAACAACACTCAAAATTATAAGACTGTATTAGATTCAAAATATTCTACAATTGCAAAAATTATACTTTTCGGGCTGAATAAATTAGACAACTTTTATTGATGATGATAGACAGAAGCTTACTAACTAACTGATCAGCATTTAGTTTAAATTGATAATTGTCAATAAAATAAGAAAAAGGACAACAAAAATTCAAAAAGGCATGAATTTGGTATGACATTGTATGAAATTATACCATGGTCTGGCCAGGCCATAGGGGTACCGGAATGGATTATACAAATATATATATAAAATATACACTTTTTTGTTTTACTACGCGTAGAATTGTTCAGTTTAGGAATTCATGAAATATAAGCTCGAAACCATAAAAATTAAGTACACAAAATTAAGTTCAAAATTCGATTTGGTCTGGCCAGAACTCGGATCTCACACAAGGTTTAAGAATTAACACTGCTTAAGAATGCTTAGTTCCTGACAATAGTAGTAGTTTTCCATATTTTATGATGATATGCGAGTAATTTGATAAATAATTGTTCGAAATATTATTGTAAATGTTGTAGTATAAACTTGCAGTACCTTAGTTAATAAAACATGAAAAGAAGATTCTACCTAAGTTACTGTCAAGAGCACAGAAAAAAAAAAGTTATTAAAAGTTATGCCAAAGGTAAAAGCCATTTAACTATTCACCCATAACCGTGTATCAAATTGACTAGCTCAACTTATTACTGATAGAACGTAAACTGTAAACCGCCGTCACAAACGTGAAATTAACAATAGTATTTCAAGTTTGAGTTTTCTCCTTTTTATCTTAATTTAAGTATCTTAGAAGTGTTTCCCATATAAAATTCAATGAAACCCGCTTTTTGTTTTTAAATGGTACTGGAATATGCTACAAGCCCTAGTGAAATGTATTTAAAAACAAAAATTTAAAACTCTAGGTATGTTTTTATTTAATTCCAAGTCTATGGGATTAACACCCTAACTGCTTTTATACAGATATTTCGCATACACAATTACATACTATATCTTTAGAATTTTTTATAATATGTTTAATAATTATTTAAATGTGGAAAACTGAGTAATTTTGCTTTCATAATAGCATCCATTATATTTGGTAATGATACCCAAAGCTCTCAACTATTTTATCATTTATTATCTCAATGACAAAAAGGCTACTGGACCAGATTGAAAAACTCATAAAGTAGTTTTTTTTCTTTACCGTAAATCTAACCTGTGACCTTTCGGTTAAAAGGCTGGCGTTTTACCTATTGCGTCACCCAGTTTGTATGTGTCACTAATTTTATTAATTATCTTGATCGATTTCGGTTATTAAACCATCATCAGAAGACTGATAAAATAATTATATTTGTGTTAATATTATTTATAGTATTTTTTACATAGCTTTTATTTATTATAATATTACGAGGGCTAAATAAATATCAAAAGATTTCTTTGTTTTAGATCTGTCTGGTCGTTCGTCAGATTTTTCTTCACTATTTTTTTTTTGTTATACCGATTTTTTTTTGATGAAATTGAGTACTTCATAGTCTTATTAGATTGAATTTGGGAATAATTATTCCACAGTTGAGAAAGTGCCTTAGATTTCATAAATTACAAATGCAGAATTTCATAAAAAAAAATTACAGCTTGTTGGGAAATGTTTCTGAATATAAGCCAAGTGTAGTACAAAAGTTTATAAATTGAAACATCATTCTTATGAATTGTTCAAAAGTTACACTGAAAATTGTTACAAGTTTGTCAAAGAATAAAGTATAATTTAAAATATTCATAAAATTAATCCTGTTGAAAGTGCTCATCGACGTCTCCATTGCCCTGCAACCCCATCAGTGAGGAAAATAAAATCCGTTGGCTTCTACCTACGCTATATATCTTCAGTTACGGCCATATATTAATTTTTCCTTTGCTGCGGCTAAAACTGTTATTTACCATTCTGTGGATATATACTTCTGTGTATGTCTTTCGAACTCTGTGGAATGTGGATACATATAGATTTCGCATAGGCCGGGAATAAAATCCTTCCGTTCTGAGCTTGACACTTACTTGTTTCACTAAAAGTTTTATTCTCTTTAATATGAAAAAACGCTGACGCGTAATCGATAGTTTCCCCTTAAAATATTGGTTTGCAATTTTTCTGACAGATTTTCTGAGATTATTTCAGACCTAGCACCATTTTACTTACAGGATTTCAACGTCTTTTAATTTTTAGTTTGTTTTCTGCCTTAATTTTCTGTTGAAAATGGATTGCGAACTCTCCTAATAAATAATTTCCCAATATACACGCGGTTTACTCTATGAAAGGCTTTTTTCAAGTCCACAAAAACGAAATATAGCGGTGCTTTGAATAAATTCAATGGATTGTTCAAAAATGATTCACAATATGCTGATGTGGTTCCCGCACGGGTGGCCGTTTATTTTGATTTAAAACTTTACGAGGTTCACAATTTACAAATTTGCAGCGATTCTAATTAACAACTTACACAATATATTTTATAAGTATTATTATTCTCTTGGATAGTCGAAACAAAATTTTTATAATTTGAATTTTGTAAGTGTCACAAAAATCTTATAAAAAAATAACAATAATTACATTTTCAGTATGTTATATTTTATTTTCCTTAATTTTTGTTTTTTTTTTCTCATTTACAAAATTTGTAATTCTTTTCAAGAATATTCTTTAGTTATCTCATGTGTGTATAAAATAGCATAGATAGATATCTTATAAAATAATAATGATAATGATAAAAATAAAAATAAAATGTGAATTATTTCACATGGCATATACACGTGCCCAAGTGGGTGAAAATTATCTAATCTTTTGTAACTTAAATTTTTCTACTATTCCCTTCAAGCTTTCAAATTCAAAAGCAAAATGAAGTCACAAAAATAAATAACAAATGAAAAAAAAAAAATAAATAAATTATTAGAACAATTTCCAAGGAAACCTCCTTTTTAAATGAGCTTTTCTACGTGCACAATTTACTTGAAAAATTTAGTAGTCAACCACCCCTAATTCTTTGCACCTGTATTTATTATGTGAACTGTAATAAATTAATATGAAAAAACAACTTTCTTTTCTTTTAATTAAGTTTTTTTACCAGTAAAAATATTATTATACAATAGTATGTGCCCATAAGGGTGTCCAAGAAATTCAGTTAGATAGTGTAGTAGTAATTAACTCCATACCGACAAAATACGGTTTGATTTGTAATGAAGCCATTAATACCTCTGAACTTTTATTGTATTTTACATTTTACTTATTATACATTTTTTAGTTCGCTTTTCTGTACCTTAAGCGATGAACTGATTTTGACAAAGAGCTCAGCAACTAATAATTGGTCAAATGCATAAAAATGAGCTTAAGCTCAAAGTCTGAGCAAACGTGTTCAAGCAAGAATGAATTGTAGAAAAAATCGAATGCTAAAACTTGATTACTTACACAAAAAAATAAACTAACCGTAGAAATTATAAAAGGTTATTTATCAGTCAAGATCGTCCTCTTTGAGCAAATGATCCAAATCTAAGTGCAATCACAAGCTTTTCTTAAAAATGTGAGATTTTTTTTTCATGTCCTTGACAGTTACTTAGAATCACCTTTTCGTACTTAATTAAGTACGGTACTGCAAGTTTATATTGCTATATCTACAATGTTTTTCGGACATTTATTTATCAAATTACTGGCTTATCAACTAATTAAATGTGGAAAATTATTAGAGTTAAACTCAATTTTGTGTATATTCTACCAAATAATTTATGATACTGCTTGTTACAGTGTCAAATAGGTATACTAATTTTAAAATATGTTTGATTATGGCTTAAACTACCAATGACAAATAAAACATAACAAAAAAAAAGTACGTGTATCAAATTTTAAGTATGAGTTGACCATATCCATATACATTAATTCTAAAAATACTTGAATGGAATATCCTTTTTTTGCTAATCTTTCTTATTGTCCTTCATGTTTCCTTTATTAAACAAATTATAGATTCGCACACGGCAAATACAACCAAACCAATAATATTTATTTATTATAACAGATATATATATATATATATATATATATATATATATATATATATCAGGCACGAAGCGTCCATATATTGAGTTGAATGAGTGCTTCCCCAAATGAAATATTATTTATTATTTTTTACAGCTTAGTATAAAATTTATATTTAGTTTAATATAAAAATTACTTAACTACAAAAATTCAAAACAAATGAAAAAAAAATTTCAATCAAAAATTATATGCATAGATATTAACTACATTACGTATGTTTAGAAAATAATGCCTATATAAACATCATTATTTTCTATTATTCTTTCAATCATACAAGCCAACAAGAGATATTCAACAACCACAAATTTAAAATATTTGAAAATAATGCCTATTAAAAATCATTATTCTCTTACCAATATGCTATAATAATTATACATTGCAAAAAAATGTAATGACAAATGAAATATCATTCTCCTCAGCTCTCTTCACATTTAAAATATACATACACTCAAACACACTGTCTCTATTTAGTTTCCTAGCAACAACAACAAAATAACAAATGAAGCGACAATAAAATAAAATCTTAGAAGGAAAAAAATTTAATTTGAATGAGTGGCTGATATTCATTCCAAATCTACCTGATATAATTAGAAAATATCTGATAGAAAATAGATTATCTAGGGAAACAACAACAAAATATCGCATGACACAAAATGAATTTACAAATAAAAAAAATAGCAGGGAATGAATTATTTGTATGCATTATTGTGGTTGTTGACTTGAATGAGAATTAATATTTATATAAATAATGTATGTAGTTTTGGGTTTCTTTTAGAGAATAGTATTGATTTCTGTTAAGTAATTCTGTAGTTTTTTGTTACTGGATGCTACATTGTTTATTTTCAACCATAATTTTGTTTTGTGCAGTTTTGAAACAATTAATTTGTTAACAAATTTAAAAATTTAAAACATTTTGTTTTTTATTATTTATAAATAATTATAATAGAAAATTGTAATTGTGTTATTGAAAGAACAAATAATTTTCTGCTGGAAGTTTTGAGGAAAAATTATTAATTGTTAAGGATGGTAAACCAATGCTTGATCTACTAATAACAACAACAATAAAACGGTGTAATCAGCATTTTTCAGTAAAATCTTATAATTCGTATACGTTGTATTTTCCAACATAAATATAGAAAATTCATATTCACACTTTTTTTACATTGCTTTCTTAAAGTCAGAGCTTAAATTAAAGTTATATTTTCAGATGAAAATTTAAATAGCAAACACAGTATTTGCGAAATATTAACATTTTTAATTGAAACAGAATTAAAGAATTCTTTTAATAAATATTCCCAACTTTGTAAATTTATAATAACACTTCATAATAACTACTTCAGTTGAGCGATTGTTTTTCCTAAACAGAATTGAAACTACTTTGAGAAGTAGATTTGAGCAACTTTGACTGTCGAAATTAGCAAAAATTTCAATAGAAAAAGAAAAGCCAAAGCAAACTGACGCTTTCTTTTATAGTGCTTCCCCAGTTGAAAATTCCAGGCCCCGTCACTGATATATATATATATCATATATATAACATATAAATCTGCATTCCAACTACAGGTCCTTTTCGTTTTTCGGAATATAGGCATTTTTTACATAGCAATATTATTTTAGTATAAGTTATTTTGTAAATTGTATAATAATTATATTATTCTTACAAATCAATATATTTTTAATATACATTTTTTCACCCTGTATCACCATGTATACAAATAAATTAATACAAAACTCATTTTAGACAATATTTTTATTTTCTTATTAAAATTAAAATTTCAAAGTAAAACAAAAATTAAAATTTTTCTTTATTTTGAATTTTTGTTTAAATATGTGGGCGTGTGTAGTAGGGGACAATTATTTTAAAATATTTCTACATGATAATATTATTACGTCTATTTAAATGAGTATTGTATATAAAATTTACAGGTGCATCATTTCATATTTTTTTTTAAGTTTGAGGTCAAACCCATTGGTGAGTTTTATATATTAATTTTTTTCTCGTTAGAAGAGTTTAATTCCGTAAATAACCAGATAGTATCTAATAACTCCTACAGGATGCATATAAAGACATAGAACTGGAGCCAAATTACTATGAGCCAAATATCTCTTTATCTGAAAGGTTTAACTTGTTTTTTTTTTCCAAAATCATTAAATTAGTAACAGAAATATTAACTTTCCCTATCTACCTAACTCTATCTGCCAACAATTCTCTAATTCACAAAATTTTACTAAATCACGAATTGATAAAACTGCAAACCTATTATTAGAATGAACTCTTCTGAACGTCTTCATTAGACTATGTTTTATGGTTCACTTCGACGCTTCAGTGTTATTGACATACAAAATTTCGTAACAATTTTGTAACAGATCAGATTGAAAGCAGCAAAGTTCTACAAAGGATGGTATACACGAAATGGAAACAGTAAAAGAGCTCTGAGATGCCATCGATATTGGTTCTATTTTCTATTAGAACAGTGAACATGATCTTTAAAGACTCATCCTCATATTCCCCAACAACAGCAAAGCAAAAACGACAAAACGTTTATTTGTATAAAAATCGCTAATAAAAAAGGTCATCAATGATAGGCGAATAGAATAAGTTACGCATATCTTACCCTCTAAGCTATGTATTTTATGAACTTTTCAGCTTATGTGTATTTGTTTTTGGTTGTACGTACTATTCCTGGGGAGTTAGGTTAATTTTTGGAATGGTTGAATTCGCAGATTTTTGTTATGCTGTTGTTGATCTAATACCTGCACAGCTTTTATTTTATATAATTACCCACGGGATTTGAAATCGTGTCCCATTCAAAATAGAATTTATCTTTTCTATTTGATTTCATTTTATACCGTTATAAAACTCTTTTGAACTTTACTAATATATTCAATGTCCCTAAACATTTTAATAACCATTGCGCATTACCATTGTACCGATTTATGTTAAAAATTTTATTGAATATTCATACATTTTGTTCAGATATTTGGCTGGGCCGGTGAAGTGATTGTTTCAGTTGCTTCTGGGAAATCAATTATCACTTTTTTTTTTTATGATCTTAGGTTTTTGACAGTAATTTAGGCAAAATTACCTTTTCGTGCTTAATTAAGTACGGTACTGCAATTTTACAATATCTACAATAATTCGAGCATTTTATTTTAACAAATTACTGGCTTATCTACTCATTAAATGTGGAAAACTACTACTATTGTCAGAAACTAAGCCTTCTTAAATAGAATAGTTTTATTTTATTTAATTTGTTACCAGATTAACTCTCAATTATCTTTTGTCATTTATTATATCCCAATGGCAAAGGGTACTAGACCAGCTCGAAAAACCAATGAAGCATTTTTTTTTTTTGCTTCATCGGGAATCGAACTCGGGACCTTTATGTTGAAAGGCAGGCGCTCTACCTACTACGCGACCCAGCGTGTAGTGCACTTAGTTGTGCTTTTTGATCTTCATTAACCCATTTATTATTATTTAAATTTATTAACGCAAATAACTCAGTATTAAATCCAACTTTTGCGATAATTTGTTTGAGCACAGCTTTTAGTACTCTACTTTTTTTATGTTCTTATCTGTAATATAGCTAAAATTATTTTTTTGTTTGAGTACAACGGTACTGTAATTTTACTTCATATTTGTAATGTGTAATGTTTTTCGTGTTATTTAATTAAAATTATTTTTTTAATCAAAATTCTGACTTTATCAACTCATTAAATGTGGAAAACTAACAACTCATAAAAAGTGGAAAATAAGAACTAAGTTTTCTGAATAGCATTAGTTCTATCTAAGTTAATACCAAATTATTTTTTGTCATTTATTTTATCTGAATGACAAATTGTACGCTTTGGTTTAGTCAAGTCGGAAAATTCGTATAGCATTTTTTTTGCTTCGTCGGGAATCGAATCTGGAACTCTTCTGTTGAAAGGCAGGTGCTCTACCTGCTATTATATCCAGCGAGTTGTTATTGTTATAGTTATTGTACTATTTCAGTTTCCTAATCATTTCTAAGTCATTTTTAGTGCTGATAAAATCTACTCGTAAACCTAAGATTGCTTTAATAGAATTTGGTTTCTAGATATTGTTTAAAAAACTAAACTGACATTGTAATTTACAAAAAAATTAAAACAAATGAAAAATATTCTTAAAATAGTATTGAGAGTATTACAAAACTCTACTGACTAAACAATTTGTATTCAAAACTTTTACTATTAGTAACTGTGAGAACTGAACAAGCAGATGTCCTTCAAAAAGAAATGCGAAGAGTCAATAAATATGATTACAATTTTTCTCTATCTACAAAGAATTTTTTCCAAGTGTAAAAACTACAGAAACCCCAAAAATATTGAATAGTTGGCAAGGATTTACGCAGTCTAAAGCTTTTATCAAACTAAGTATCCAAAGACTGAATCAGGTAATCAGAGGGAGACTGGCCTCAATGTCAGAATGGTGGTTTAATCTATTTAACAAGCATCTGTTCAAGATTAGTAGATCGAGCACAAACAGTTGCAGGATACACCAGCATAGACATATGTAGATAGGTAGTAGTGACTGCCAGCAGAACGGTGACATACTTAGACCGGATGTGTACATTGTGATACCACGAACAGCTTCATCCTCCTCCTCCTCTTTACACATTCTGCAAAAGTCATTTGAGAGGAGTCCCAGTCTTTTGGCATGTTTACCAATCAGACAATGACCCGAAATGACCCCTGTGTGACCACCTTTTCAGAGTTAGTAGGTTAAGGGGTCGTGTCAGATTCAGCATAGGATAGATTTACTTGGTTATGTTGCAATCTGGTCTAACTGACCATCTGAAATTTGAAACTTTTATTGCATCTTTGCGAATAAATTTCAGGTAACGAGAGGTGCACTCAGATTGTTCTTTCCAGAAGGATTTCTAATATAGTACCTTCTCTAGCAAATTGATCTGCAATGCAGTTACCCGAAATATCACTGTGTTCTGGCACCCATCGTAACAATATGTTGAACAGATCCGCTAGTTCGTCCAAAGAACTGCTTCAGGCCAACACGGTTTTGAGTTGATGGTTACCTTGCTTTAATTGTGGCCTCACTGTCTGTGAGTATACAGATATTTCTAACCGATAATATGCTGGATCTCAGCCAGTCTGAGACTTCTTTTATTGCCATCACCTCTACAATGCCTAGGTAGGCTGAATGATAGACTCATATTTCGGTTTTCCAAGTAGACTCCACCCCCACTATGTCATTCAGTTTTGAACCATCAGTGTAAAGGTCTATGTGTTCCATGGTTAGAACCGTGCTACTCTTTCAACTTTCCCTAGACGGAATATCGATTTGACATGATCTGTATAAAAGTCAGATCTAGGTTTTCTGGAATAAATTTCTTGTATTCCATACACCAGCATAGAACTCACCATTAAAGAAAACTGTGAGAACATATAAAGGAAGTGCCAGCTTCAGGATGGCAGAATCGAATTTATATTTCTTTACCAGAATTGAATCCCAACCTTAATGTTAAAGTTGAAGATAATAGACTCGAATACCAGACTTACCAGAAACGAATTCCAATATTTTATTATGATTTGCTAATGTTTAAATATTTTTTTATTACAATGTGGTAGTAGGTACAGCATAACAAGGAAATTGTTTAACTCTAAATGTACGTTTTTGACATGAATATTTTTATTTGCCTTAAATCATATTTACTTTCTTTTGCTTGGTATGTAAAATATTAAGTATGTACAGACTACCTACACATACTAAATTAAACTTGTAAATTTATTACTATATACCTAACTCTAACAATTCTTTTGATGATGAAGATTTTTTTTTTTTTTTTGTAAAATTTCTTAAAAAATTTATTATAAAAGTTTTATTATAATAATTGTGTGTAAATTTCTAGCACGTCCTTAAAAAATTTATATTCATATTTTTTTATCTTAATTTGTTTTTTTCCATATCTAACAGAGAGTACCTAGGAGATTTGAAACTGGTAAAAGAAAAAAAATTCTTTGAAATTCAAAGTTTATAAAGTTTTTCTCATATGTAAATGAGTTTATCACTTGCGGCGATTTTACATAAAAATTTTATTTCCTAAAGATAATATCGTACATAAATATTAGACAGGAGTACATGTACCATGTATGAGTTTTTCCAGCAATTCCTAATTGTAATTACAAAATTATAAAAGTTACTTAATAAAAATTATATTATATATATATTAAAATAATAATAATGAAAATTGTGAGTTTAGAAAGTAAAATGAAAGTAAAAAAAAAAATGTTTTACTGAGTTTCGCTTCAGAGTGAATATTTGAATTTCAAAAAAATATTTTTTTTTTTTTTTTAGAATTTCTTATCTTTTAAGATAACATGATATAATTAATTGTCAGTTGATACGGTAGAGGTACTGCTATTTAGATTATTTCCTTTATAATGGTGTGTGTATTTAATTACAGCAACAGGGAATTATTTCAGTAACATTTCAGATTAATCTGATGAAGATATAAATCATATTATAATTGATATTTAGTCGTAGTTCTTTCATGAGAACGCCATCGGGCAATTTAATCCTTTTAAACAGAAACGGCTATATTCAAAACCGGTTGTCATGTGTTTCTATGAAAATGAAAATATAAATTTGAAGCTAAAATAGATGAAGTGGAAATTGTCATTCAAATAGAAATTAAACAAATATGCAGCACAACATCAGCGTCAAAAATGGAAAAATAATGCGAGGACCACAATATTTAGGTATGTTAAAGCTGCAACACATATTTAATGTAACTAACACAGCATATGGAAATATTGCCAAAAAATATGATGCTTTGTCAGAACTTTTAATACCTCTAACAATAATTATATAATTTATTACCCCTGCAACAAATAAGCATATAAGCTAATTGCCTATTTGGTGCACCAATACCATCATAAATAATATGATCAAGTTCACTTAGTACTTCTTTGTAGCATTACAATTCAGCTGATGATCCAGTGCAAATTTTGTTTAATATTGCGTAAAACTGATTAACAAATTTTGCTAAATGTTGTTTAAAATTTGCTTTTAAACTGATGATATACAATTATAACCCCATTTCGATTCACATACACTCCATGTTAGAACAGAACCTAATGATGCTATAAAATATCGTACACTATCTATCTAGTTCCCTTTTGGGGTCTGCTTTGAAATTTTTGGATATTTATATGGCAGTATGGTCTCAAGAAGAAAATCCCCAGTTAGCCAACATCCGCAATGACAAAACACCCAAAGATAAAATTCGAACCTGAGTATGGCTATTAAAACATACAAAACCAATGTGAAGCCATAAAAAGGAATTTTTCAATAATTTTAACTAAAAAATTATTAAATTCTAAGCAGATATTGAAATCTGGATATAGACTTATGGAATCGAGTTGTAAAAGAAATTATCAGTGTTTCTAATCTTGATTTGAATTTTGTACAAATGTTAAAATAAAATTAGGATTTCAATCAAAAAATTGATTCATAATTTGCAATTACATGAAGTATAGAGGTAACAAACCAATGCATCAAAGTATATAAAGAAAAATCAAGAAAGAACATAAAATCTATAAAATACCTGATTATCGAACAAGAAAGTATACTTATATTCTTCTCTTTCTATCTACCTTACTCAGGAAATACATTTTTCCTTTCTTTTCTATATATATTCACGTGTTGTTGTTACATTGACCTGACACAATATGTCCTGCAATTCAAATCCTGTTGACCCTATATTATATTATACTTTAAACTTATCTATACCCATATAATATTAAGTCTGATACATGCCCTGCATATCGAAGCCTGTTGAGGTTATATATACTCTAAAGCTGTATTAGGCCATATCATATGTTAGGTCTACGGAGCAAATTCATCCCATAAAAACCTCAGCTTCCGCATATTTTTTCTTTTGTAGAACAACATAACACGTCTTAATAGATTGCATATTTTTAATTTCAGAAATGGTGGTTGAGTGACAATAGTAATAAAATAATTATTATGATATTCAATGAAATATTTTCAATAAAACGAATCGAAATTAAATTATACAGAAAATAGTTATTAAAATTTAAAAATCGATTGTAAATGTGGCTTATCGAAACAAGTAAAAAAGTTAGGTGGTGCAGAGTATGAAAATATTCCACATCTATAAAGTCATTCTATTTATATTCATAATCCTTTTATTTATATCTTTTTTTTTGTTTATACGATTATAGTTTTTTTTATTTATTCCCTTTTTATTTTTCATTATTTTTATAATTATTTTCCTCTGAATATTTTTTGTACAATCATTTCCTTTTTTATTTCTAGTATAGTAACTGGTGTAATACCTATCTTCAAATATTTTCATTTAATTTACTTTTAAGTTACCGTTTTTAAATTTTTTATTGGATTATGTTTTTGCTTGTTCATATTTTGGTTTTATTAAAAAAAATTCGTTTATAATTTTTATTTTGATTATCTATTATTTTTTATTTTATGTTCTGTTATGATATTTCATTATTTTGGTTTATATTATTTTTTCTATTCTAATATTTTATCGTTAATTTTTAAGTATTTTGTTAATTTTATTTTAAAATAAATTTTTACCTTTATAATTTAATTTAAATAATAATAATAACGCGTTAAGTTAGTATGCCCTATTCTTATTAACAATATAAGAATAGGGCACATTAACTTAACACATAAATTTATATTTGAAAAAACAACACCTCCAACACCTTTACTGTCGATATCTGTTGGTATCCATGTTAAAAAACAAGTAAAAAATATTAAATGTTAAAATAAACAAGGTGGAATAAAATAAAATATTTCATTTATAATAACTTCATATAATTGTTATGTATAAGAAAAATTAAAATATTGAATTATTTTATACAGAAAAAAACAAAAAAAAATAAAATTGTATTCTAAGAATAAAATATTATGTACCTAATTAGACGTGGCCTGAAAAAACCTATAATGTGTTCGAAGGTCACTTAAATAAAGTTATAAAAAATATAATATTATTTGTTTTGAATAAAATAAATCCAAAATTATATTCAGGAATTGTTTCGTTCATCGTAATACTACTAGAACTCATCAGTAGGTATTTATAATGTTAAACTACCTATACTACTCCTGATTTTCATTATGATTGATTTTATAACTTACTAGTAGGAACGGCCCATGCTCACGCAGGGTTTAATCATTTAAATAAATTTTATCACAAAATTATACCTTAACTTAGGTATCTAAACCAACTCTCTTTCATAAAAGAAATAATAGACGTATCATAGAGAAAAAAGAGATAATAGATCACGCGGCAATTGGATGTGTTCACATTGAATTGCAATTGCAGTCAACAAAATCTGTTGCAAAAACTATCTCTTAGTGTTTATATTATGTCATGAATTGCAATTGCATCTTCATAATATGTGCGCGTAAATGTTATCATTCCAATTTTTTTTATCAGTTATTCAGTTCATCAACGTTTTGAATTTTCTATTCTGTAATTTTGATATTTTTATTTTGACAATTTAAAAAATTTATTTGTAGCCAATATTTATTTATATTAAAGTGTAGCAAAAAAAAATTATTTATTTTCCTAAATCATTGCTACATATTTAAATTTAATACATAATATAGACATTTTGAATATTGAAAAGATAATTTTGTGAATTTTGAAAAGACTATTCACTGTTTTCATTAATCCTACATTCATACGTTTATTTGAAATAACTTAATTACCCTTCAATTTTATATACAAAAAAATTTCACATTGGTAACACTCGCTCTCTTTATGTAAGTGCTCAACTTAAATGACAATTTATTTAGACGTTGTTGTATATTTATGTTGACAAACACCAGCGCAACAACTCAGTGATTGATGCGTTAACACTTTAAATGTTTTCTATGTATTACTCTAAGAGTTTGATTCTGAACTTGGTAACATCGAACATTATATAAATTAGCCATATTTTATATTTAAATATGATTCTGAAATTTTTATGTTTATGTTTATTTTTAGTTTTTATTAAAACTGTACCACAAAAACTAAAAAAAAAACATAACTAATTTGCAATATGTATTTGCATCAAATTTTTTTTTTTTTTTTATTTTCAATAATTTGCCTTAATTTTTTATTTTTAATTTTTTAATTGATGATTTCGCCGAGAAAAAAATAATATGCATTCGTAGCTATAATAATAAAAAAATCTGTTTTGAAAGAAAAAAAACAAAAACAATTTGAACTCATCCAATCATCTAAGTATTTCATTTTTGTTTTACATTCCAGGCCAGAAGATTGGTTCAATGGTTGTTATATGAATAATATATCATATTATATTATATACCTACATATAATTGGCTTAATTATAATTGTTTAATATAATATTTAATAGTTTTGATGTAGGTATGTATAGGTAAAAACTTTTTTTTTTAACTCATTTTTGGTGTACCTATGCCTATACCTATATCATTTATTATCAATTATTATTATTTTATAAGCACATTCATGTACTTGCACTCTTCTAACACGTAGAAAAAAGTTCAATATCAATTTTAGTTAGATGTGCATTAAAAAAAATTTGTATACCTTTTACTTCTTTCCTTTTATTTCTTGTGTAAATAAAAAAAATAACAATAATAAACAAAAAACTGAAAAAAATTTTGCTAACCCATTCAACGTATCACCTTTCTCGCTCTGGTATATGGTTGCAAAAAAAAAACGTAAGCAAACAAGAGAAAGATATAAGAGCTTAATATGATATTCATATGCATAATAAATACTCTTATTTTCAAATTTTTCTGATTTTGTGAATTAGTTTATTTGCTTGTTTTCTCCTGCTCTCCTATTACTATTGTTTTATGAACCAACGACGCAATCTCATATTTATCAAAAAAAAAAATCAATTAAAAATAAAACAATAGTTTGTTGTTCTTTTTTTTACTTTTTCCTTTTTATTTTTTCATTATTATTATTATTTAATATTTATTCATTAGCCAAATGCAAAAACAAAATAATTATTATGACCATATATGTAGGTAATATATATATTCATATTCATCCATATATATATAGAAACCACGCCTCAAAATAATATTTGCTGCAAGTGTGGATTGTGAAATGAGAATTTAAAATTTTGTTTGGTGTTGTTGTTGTTGTTGTTTTTTTTTGCAATATTCATTTTTTATATATTGTATGTATTTTGTTATAATTGTATTCAAAAAATAAAAAGTTTACTTTTTCTTCTTTTCTGAGAGCCCAGTAATTCATCGTTTCACCAACGAACTACACAAACCTATTTGTTTTAAGATATGATTGATTAAAAGATGTCGTCAATAAGACATCTGTGAGTTATAAAAATCGACCAAAATTTCATTGTAAAATGTATTTTTACAAAAAAAAAAACTTTAAAATATTTATAATTATATAAATTTATTCTCTTTCCAATCTTACATCCTATAATGGTTTCAAGACTTCAACTGAACACCTATTTATAACAATGATCAATATTCAAAAAATTTTAATTTAACCCTACACTGCATGATTTTTTATTTGTTATCGAAAAAAATGTTTTTCGAAGGGAAAGTATAATAAAATAAATATAGAATAATATACATAGAATAATAAAAAAAAATTACAAATTTGGTAAATATCAAGAGATTTTAATGTGTATCACCAGTGGATACACTATGCAGCACACTCCACCCATAAACCTATTGTATTCTTTAACTATATTCGGGCAATCTACAGTAACCATTTCTCTCAGCTTCTTATCAAATCGTTAAGCTGTTATATTCCCATGAACGTTGAAATCAAATTTACGAGTTTATTATCTTTCGAAACTGTCGTGACAATATCAATGCCATCAATAGATGCGACGTATTCTGTAGTGGTACCCCGTTTTTCCTTCTCAATTCGTTTTCATTAGGTAGCTTGCAATTTGGAAGACGATTTCTTCGAACTGTTCCAAACGCATATATACCATATTTTGCCAATTCTACAAGTAATGGTAACGTTGTGTAATAGTTATCAAAATATATGCGATAGTTTTTCATGTTTTGGAACATTGCGTAATAATCTGATAATAATGTTAGCTGAACAGCCCAGATCTGGTTCATATGATAGCCGCTTGGTCGGATCGTTTTCTTGCCCGGCATAAATTTCGAAATTATAGGAAAACCCGGAAATTCCCCTTAAAACAAATAGCTTATAACCCCATTTATGAGGTTTGTCTGGTAGATATTGCTTCAGATAACTCCTGGCTTTGGTTGAACATAATTGTTCGTCAATTGACATACACTCTTCATAAGGTATGCTTTGAAATTTTTCTAAAAGATACGTTATAAGAGGGCGTATTTTAAACAAATGGTCATGCTGTGAGCTATTCCTTGGAAGCATTTCGGTGTTGTCATTGAAATGAATAAATTTTTCTCATTTTCTCAAAACGATTTACAGTCATTGTCTCTTGTATTAAATTATTTCCTATGACTGGTGACCAATATTTTCGTGTGTCAAAGATACAAATAACAGACATCAATACACAAATTCCAATATACTGACTGACTTCAGTTTTATTTATCTTGAATGGATGTTCAGAATGTAGTTGCGACAAATACAATATAGTTTGTTCGACAATATGTTCTAAAAGTTCATCAGTCCAAAGATATTTAAAAAATTCATACGGAGTTTTCAGATTTAATATACTAGTTGGTAGATTTATGGTTCCTTTGAAGCTGAGTTCATCTGATTTATTTGGGAATTCTTTTTGATTCCATACAACTTTTGCGTATTTATTTTTTAAATCTTTCGCAGTCGTTTTTGGGTCAACAAAGCTACTGCTAGTACTAGGAATGTTCTTTATAGTTTCAGTTTAATCATTTTCAATATCAAACAAATCGCCATTGTTTTCAATTGGTGGTAAAATTATAGGATTCCGATCGAACTCATATTCTGATTCACAATCAAATTCATCTTCACTTTCGTCCCATGTATTCAGAATAACCAAAATATCTTTTTCATTTAGATTATTCATTTCCACTGTCAAGTTATATAAAATATTGTAAAATTATATGTATTTGATTATTTATAAAATATTTATTGAGTAAATATGACTTGTTTCCCACGTGCATTTCCAATATATTTTTATACGTCAATTGGTACTAACAAAAATGCAAAACTGCATGGTGTATCAACTGTGATACATAAAATTAAAATCGATTTACAAAGTAAATATATAAGACTAATGGCATAAAATGTAATTTTCTAATAAATAAAACATATTATTATTAAAATTAAATCTTACTTACCTTTTTTTTATAAAAAATATGAAACCTGAAACTGATTTTCTTCTAACACTCTCGACACTTGCACAAGTACGAAGAACACTTTCATAGAATGGACTCATAATACAAATATAACAAAAACTAAATAAATGGACTTGGGTTTTATTATGAGAGAATGATTAATAGAACATAATGTGAGAGAAATATATTAAGAAAAGATCACGAGTTTAGTTGTTATTATAAGAAGAAGTTTATGTATCACCAGTGATACACTATGAAGTGTAGGGTTAAATGCTGTAAGGGATTATTATATGCAATAAATAGTTCTTCTGTTTTTCTATAAAACCTATCATATATGTCCCAAATTTCAGTTGTATAACATTAAAAAAAATGTTCTAAACCCAAAGCTTAGATCATAGTTTAAAATATAAATATTAAATATTTTTTCTTTCCAAATATTCCACCTTCTGAACAACATTCATATCACAATACATTATTCTCAATTTGTTTTTATAAATTTCAAAATATGATAGTTAAAATCTCAATTCTAATCCGCAACACCTTTAAAATGCATTTTTTTTTTTTTTTGCTTTTTGAATGCATTAATATAAAAACAAATTATTATTGCATTGTGAATTTTCAAGGCTTAAAAATGTGATAATCGTAATGGTATAAAAAAAAATCCCTACTCTAAAATAAACTTTAATAAATTCATAGCCCTCAAAAGTTATTTTTTGTTTTGTGTTGTTTTTGGTGTTTTTTTTTTTTTTTCAATGCATGGAAATGCAACGATTTAAAGTTGAAAATAGAAAAAAAAAAAAAATTCATAAAAATGAAGTATAATGGAATTCAAATACATTTACAATAATCCGACATGCACTTATCTTTTAAATATTTTTTATTGTTCTTATTTTTGTTCAAGGATAAAAGAAATTACACATGAATGCATGTTATGAGAATAATAATAATAAATACATACATGAATTGAAGCACACAATAATATAAAATAAAAATTTTAAATTCTGAAATTATCCTTAGATTGTCGTTTCCTTACTACTTATTGAATATTGTGTAAGTGGCAGTTTAGTTAGTTCTTTACTCTATACCTACTATATTATTATTATGTATACGGAACAGAGGATACATACAATATATGGATGTACATTAATATATAAATATTTTGTGTATATTTAAATAAATGAGAAGAAAAGAAAAAAATATGAAAAAAAAAAAAAAATTGGTAAAATTTTAAGGAGATAAACAATAAGATGTAAAACATTGAACAATACATAAACTCTGATTACATAACGCAGTTCGGAATTCAGAACGCATTTATTTTTTTTTATTTTATATTCAAATTCAAATAAATAAGTATAATTATTCTTATTCTCTAAATAAATATTTTTTGATTGGAACTGCGGTCCAAATTGAGGTTTATGAGTTATCCTGTATGAATATCCTTTAAGTTGTTCTTGGAAGCTATTATCTAGTATCTTAGCAAAAATGCTACGGCAGCTGTTACAGATAAAAAAATTTAAATCTTAATGCTACAGCTGGTCCATTATGATATAATTTTCCATAAGGAGAATCTCACATCCGTTTCAAATGCAGTGCACATCGAAGCTTGTTACGCCTTTATACGCACTTTATACTTCTGCATTTGCCACAGATCGTTATTGAACTTTATTCTTAAACCATTTTTTTTCACAAATCGGACCCGTTATGTAACTTAATATTTTGTTTTTCAAATACATAAAATTTTTCTTCAATTGGCTTACTTTTTCTTTTATTTTCCAGGTTTTTTTTATTTTGTTATTTTATTATTTTTTTATTTATAAGATCTTTATTATGGGCTTATCAACCACGTGGGTTTTGTCAAGCCCTCATTCTTTAAAGTTTTTTACATAATTATCTTAAGTTTATTTCATTATTATTTTTTAACATAATGTTGTTTTGTTATTTTATACTGCAATAATTGTATATGGTACGTTCGTTAGTAAAAGATATAAGATGGTGTTTATTAAATATTTGAACTAAATCTAATAAAACGAATGCCTTTTAAATAGCGTAAGTTGTTTGTAATTTTGTATATAAATACCAGCGTATAGGCTTACGAAAATTATAACCCAAACACTAATCTACTAAGCTTATCATACCTAGAGGCATTTTTATTTTTTCACAATTCATTCATAAAATGATATCTTTAGGATAGTTTGTGCATAAAATAAATAAATAAATTAATAAAAATACGGACAGGTCGAGAAGACAAGACATTATGCACATCATTCAACATTGTTATTATGTAAGAAGAAATGGGGATAACAGGTTTTGAACCCTGTCATAAGTTCGTAAGTGATTGGAATAGTTACAACAAATGAAAAATTGTATCAACAGGAGAGATGTATTACCAACCATGTTGCAGTTATGAGGCCTGCAAAAATGTCTTGCTTAGGATTTTATCAATAATGAATATCATGCCGCAACTATATCAGAAACGAAAATAAAACCAAAAAATTGAGCTCATTGAAGTCATCTTCTAATGCATTTTCAACTTATATTCGAAGCATTTTTGTTCAAATGTCAAATATTAGTAAATTTTTATTAATAAAATGTCATTTACAAAAAGTAACGGTATTAGCGTAACTTTATTTTAATGTGTTAAATTGTATTTAACTGCGATGTTTCATATGTTATTTAACATTTCGACATTGAACAATAATGTTTAAGAGAGCAAAAATCCTAAATAAGTAAATACGACCAAATGGCGGTGATCTATGCCTGGTGTTATGTGCGACAAGAAATTCCCGTACAAGCTAGAAAAGCAAAATATAGAAGATAGCCGTCAAATTGAAGGTAATTCATAGAACAGAAAGTAGAACATTAAATAATACACATGAACAAAAGCTAGGACCGTAGTGAAATATCATTTCTTAAGATCTAGCTTTTCCAAATCTTTTCTTTCGAAATCTTGCTTTTCTCAACCTATCATTTTAATTTATTTGCCATAATTATTATATTTATGTATAATCGGTGTTGAATACAAAAAACGGGTATCTTCTTTTTCCTAAATGACATATAGGTTCAACAGGCTTCGCCACAAAAATGCAAATATTTAGATGCAATAGAATTAAACAAGATAGAAAATAAAGTTAGAGTAGCGAGTAACGGATATCAAAGAAAACCTACTGAAAATGGTTATGGGTGGGTGGGTGTTATAACAGTGCAAAATACATTTAAAAATCAGCAAGAGACCAGGTAGGTCTGCAGCTAGACACCATTAAAAAACTTATGAATTTTTGTGTTTGACACAATGTAAATATGGAGGCAACCCCAGTTGCATTTTCTTGGTGTTTCAAAATTCAGAGAACAAACTCTAAATAGCAACCATGGCCATGATGTAGATGTTATCTGATGGTGTAAGAATTAATGTATAAAGTTAAAATAGAATCGTAAATATAAACGCGTAAATTTAAAAGACATAATTACATAAAATCGAAAATGAGGATAAAATATTCTAGCCCACGGAAGAGATTACAAAGGTGATATTATGATGATGAAAATCGATTTGTATATAGGCGATATAAATTTCAAGTTTATCTAAATCAAATACTCGAGATACCTTTTATCAAGGATACAAAGCATTATCTAAAAGAAGGTAATACCTCTCAAATTTTTTAACTAACTTTAAAATAATAAAAAAAATGTATTCACTGAAATTAAATCCATCACATCTAATTTTTTTGTTTTTTAAATCCCAATACTGAAAGTCTTAAGATGCCGAAAACCCTTTCAGAATAAATAAGAATTTGTTTAAAATTTTGTATTTGTTGTTTCTTTTTTTTTTTTTTTTGAATAATTTTACATGTAATAGAAAACAAAGAACTAAAAAATGTTTCTTCCATTCCATTACTTATCCAGCAACAACAAAAACAACAACAATATTAACAAATAGAGTTTTACAACATAATACAACATATTTTTTTCGTAGTTGTTATTATTGTTTTTTTGTTTTGTTTTTTATTATGGTGAAAATAAAATATGAAAATAGATTTGTTTATGAAAATGGAAAACAATTTTCAGTTTTCCTTCAGTGGGACTCATTCATCATTTTGATATGCACATCAATTTTAAAAATAAAAAAAAAAAAACATGAAAATACAAAAATAAAAAAAAAAAAAAACAAAAACAACTTAATACTGAAGGTATTGTTGCGTCTTCATTTAATCTCATAAATTTATCTTAAGTTATGACATGAATAAGTAAAATATCTAATCAAAGAGTGAAAGAGAAAGATGTCACACCCATTTTTTCTTTACTCATCATAATAATATTATTATTCTACATAGTTTTATTGCCAGTATAGTGATTCCTTAAAAATAAATCTATAGAGTCATAGTAGAGAGCGAGAGAAAGAGATAGTAAAGCAAGGACCAGTTTGAATTGAATTGAATTGAAATGTGAGTTAAATTTGTATTCTTCTTAAAACCTAGATAGCAGAATAAAGAAATGAAATTATGAGACTTACAATATGAACGACATTTTTCTATTTAATTTTAAATACATCAGAGATATTTTATTGGTTTTTGAAAGTCAAGAATTTATATTCGTGATGGAATGATGAAGCAAAGCTGAGGATTTTTTTAATATTTTATTATTTTTTTTTTTTTTTTTTTGTTTTTATAACGAATGAATGTTAAATAATTGTTTTTATGTAAATTTATTATTATTCATCCTTAAAAAGTTTTTCATTTAAATTGAGTATAAATAAAAATTAATAATAAAAAAAAAAAAAAAATAAAAGTGAATTAATTATAGAAATTGTTATGTTTGTTAATAATAACAGGAAAAACAATTTTTAAGAGGAGATAAACACTTACATATACATATATATATACATATTTTTTGTAATTATTAATGATCGTAAGATCCTGAGTGTTTTGATGATTTATTCAAATCTATATATATATATTTTTTTTAAATTTATATTTTTAATGTTCCAGGAAACCAGTACAAAATCAAAATGCTATCTCTAAGAAAATAGAATACCAAGGAATAGGTAAAAACAAGGAAAACAAATTGAAAAAAAAAATAAACCTGTAACTAGATGAGGGTTTTATATAACCCTATTGAAATAACTACTGAATAGTCAAAGAGCATGTAACAGAATAAATTATAGAAAACTTATTTTACTGTAAAATTTGACTACGCTATGAACTCTAGGTAATACACTTTAAAATAATAAATCAGAAAATTCAAAACTAAACTATAGGTTTGTTTAACAATTCAATTTTATATATTGGTTATGTACCGGAATAGGTGATATAGTAAAAAATTAAGCTTAAATTAAATTGTGAAGCAAATCTAGTATCTTATTGTTACTGGTTGTACTGTTATGCGAAAGGTATATTAGTTATACAGAAAACTGCTATACATATCAGTTGTGTAAAGCAAAAATAAGTATTACAGAAAACAAATCAGTTTTATAAATTATCAAGATTCTGTTTGATATCATCATCATATCTTAATGCAAATAGATAGTTTGAGATTGTGTCTTTGGTTCATAAAACGAAACTAACAGGAGATCAGCGGAAAACAAGCAAACCAATTCACAAAATTTAAAAAAAAAATAACGTTTTACTCGTATTTTTAATTTTTTTTTAAATTTATAATTAAATAGCGAAAGTCCTAAAAGAATTGTCACATAATTAAAGAAAATTTATTTTTCTTCAAAAAATATTCTTGAAAGACTATACGGCGATCAGTTCTTCAGAAGTTATGACTTATTTTGTCACTACACTTCCTGTTTTGTGTTGCAGCAATTTTTTTTATTTACATTTATTTTCAGTATATGCATTTTTATTTTTTTCATAAAAAAAAAAATCATTTAGACGTAGGTTACGATAGGAAAGGAACGTAGTACTTACTTTACTTTTGTACTTGATTTTTTTTTTTTCTAATGAACATACAAATTCGAAACTGAATTTTTGAAGAATGTATTAGAAGAATGAACCAGAAATTTGTAAACCATGATCATATCATATTATAATATCATTTCGCTCTGCCTATTACGCTAATACTACGGAAACATTGTTGCGAGATTTTCAACTAAAATTTAGCTGCCTCACAAATTGTAGTTCATCCCGTCCACTTACTTATTACAGCCATAAAATCTTTTAACAGGTGAGCAAATTGCTTATGTTACATACGAAATTAAACAAAAATAAAAATTTAACAAAAATATCAAACCGGTTGGGCCAAAATTGCCATTGGACTGGCAATAAAGCAAAATAGAAAAAATCATTAGACATTTTGTCTTTATTAAATTTATGATGCAAAATTATTTAATTGGTGGGTAACTAACTTAAATAAATTCAGAAATGTAGGATTAAATACAACAACAAAAATCGGTTTAAAACAAACCGATGATGAACTGATGAAAAAATTAGAATGATAACATTTACACAAACATATCAAAATGAAATTGCTATTGATGACATAATTTCAACTCTGAGAGCTGGCTTTTGCAACAGAGTTTTTTAGCCAACACATCCTATTACCGCGCGATCTACTATTTTCGAATATTTGCTTGAAAAAATTTAATAAAATGTACAAATTGGTCACAAATTATGAAGAAGGATAACTACAAACATTATTTTGTTATATTTTCTTTCTGCTAGTACTAAAGCCGTTGTTGTCTAATATATTTTTCAATATGTTAAGTTTCGATTGTCAATCAGCAATCACTATTTCAAATAACTAGAATGTAACTGTGCCAACTATTTTTTTTTTTTTACGTTCTTGACAGTAACGTAGGTAGGAATCAGCTTTTCGTGCTTAGTACTGCTATATAAATTAAAGTATTTCCAAATAGTCAAACTCAGTTTTTGAATAATAAGGTTTTAAGTCAAGAAATCAAGTACATTATTTTTATCTGAATTTGCTTCTTTAATTCTCTTAGTATGGTTGAAAAATTTGCAAGAATTGCCAAACTTTACATTAAAAACAAAATGTAAAGTTTATCAAACTAATAAAATAGTACTTGCTTCATAATAAAATTGACAGTGATTAAGATCTTGAATTCTACCTAAAAATACAAGTAACAAAATAAGTGAATTCTACCACCCAAACTTCTGAATTTTCAAACAATATCCTAAAAGTTTTTAATTAACTAAATTTAACCAAAACCAGATTCGATTTTTTTTGGGTACAAATTGATGGGTAATATTTGTATTTGATGATGTTCATTATGCGAATACAGAGTAATATGCCACTGATTACTAGCACTTGGTCAAACTGTAACCTATGCCGTCGACGTATCGGTATTACAATGCAGTGAAAGAGGGTACAAAGGTGCCAACATATACGTAATTTCAGAAAGTCAAGCTGCCTTGAAAGCTCTAACATTCCAATTTTTAAATCAAAGCTTATCTAGCTGTTACAAAAGCTTAATAAAGCTAGAATTACTCTTATGCGGACTCCTGAGCATAAAGGAATACAAGGTAATGAGAAGTAGACGTTCTTGCAAAAATAAGCAGAAAAAGTGAATTATTATGACCAGAGCCAAGTATTACTCGTTCAAACGCCTACCTACAAATAATTGTTTCCAAGTTGGACAGTACAGAAACTCAAAACATATGGGATAAAGTATGCAACGATTGAATCAAGTAGACAAGGAGACTATATACAATGCCAGGGCACTGGCATAGCTTATCACAGGTCATGACTCATTTAACAAGCATTTGTTCAAGATTGGTAGATCGAGCATAGATGGAAGCAGATTTGGCTTAGAACAGGAATCACATTCTATTTGTTGCGATGCTGTCGTAACAAACATAAATATTTTTAGGAATACACATCGCCTGATTTCAAAATTGAAATCAAAGCAATAATAGCGCTCATCAAGGATATAGACCTACAATTCTGAGATAATACACAGGGGGTAGTACAATAGATCTTAAGAGATAAAAAAAAGTTTTCATGAAACAATGCAAATAAAATGTCCAATTTTTATATAGTATATTTTTTTTAATTTGGTAAATCTTTTGATATAGAATAACTAAGAGAGAATGTAGAGAAATTCTACCCTCAATTCTCATTAGAACCTTGAAATTTAAATAATTTTATTAATTGTGTAATACTATTGATTACAATACAACAATAAATTTAATATTAAATTTTTAAATTTCGATTTAAAAAAATTGGAAATTAATTTTGAAATCTATGGAACCGAAACTAATTTGGAAAAATATGTTCATAACTTTCCAATTCCCAAAACAGTATTTTTAAAAATTTTAATCTCTCTTTTTTGACAAAAAAAAGGAAAAATATGTTTTTATTTTTTTTTTTTTCAATAAAATTTAACCTCTAAATATACATATATATATATATATTTTTAATCATAATTCAAGTCATAAAATATCCTTAGGCATTTAATGTCTGGACTCCACCTAAAAATGTGACAATGCAATACCAACAAAATAATATTACGACATTATTCCACCAGCAGATATGATAAACTCTATTAAAAAAAATTTCTAACCTCAATATTTGTTGTCTTAAGAAATTATATTTTATTTTCAAATAAATAAAAAAAAAAAAATGAATAAAAATAAATAAAAAAAAAATTAAACAAAAAAACATATTGCAAAAATATATTAAAACCCCCATCCAATAAGAGAAAAAAAAAAAACAAAAACAATAGTCAACATCATCTTCATCATTTTCCAATGTTAAAATGGTATCGCCCCATTTGGCATTCTAATATTCACAGTAATCTCATACACTCCTTCTGTACGTGAAGGATTCTTGATAATAATATAATATGTATATTGAACAAATACAAATCATATTATATCTATATATTATCTACATATTATATAGCTTTTATATGAACAGGATATTGTCAGTGTATTTTCATATAATATTGTTATTGCAACATAGAAGCATCAGGAATCTAATTTTAAGCTAAAACAAAAAAAAAAAAATAAACCGAAAAAAAACTAATTTTATTTCTGCAAATAATTTGTTTGTACAAAAGGATCTCATTTTTTTGTTGTTATTGTTTTGTTGCTAAATTTTCTTGTGATTTTCTTATACAAAAGTCTCATAACAAATAACTTTGTAATTTGTATTCAAGTCATATACAAATATATTTTCAAGTCATCCTTTTTTTGTGTGCTTCTTTTTGTTTTTGTTTTTTTTTTACTAGAAAGCCTCTTCTAACTGACTTCTTTAACTATTTAACTGATATATCCTTGTAATAACAAATTGTATTAGAGAAACATATGGAAAGAATATTTAAGAAAATATTTATATGCACGTGTGTAATTTTATATAATATATATATATATATATATATGTATATAATATATATATATATTTATAAAATATATATACACATATGTAGGTATATATATGTATTTACATATATATATAAATATATATATATATAATACATATATATATTTATAAAATATATATATACATATGTATTTATTTATATTTATTTTACATATATCTATATATATACAAAGGAAATAGGAAAACAACAGCGGAAGAGGAAAAATTTCTTCTGTTTTGGAAAAATTTGAAAAAATTATCCGTTATATACAATCTTCTCTCCACCTACTTTTCTTTTTCTCACTCAATTCATTTTTAGTGAATTCTCTATTTTTTTATTTTACACAAAAAATGTCAGTTGTTATTATTTTGTTTTTTATTTACAATGTGACTTAAAGAAATTTGTTTTGTTTTTTTTTTTTATAAATCGTAAATATTGATAGAATGTTAATAAAAAATATGTTAACCCTTTGCGACCTTAACAATTTTTGCTCTGAATTAAAACAAAAATGAAAAAATTTTCAAATTAAGAAATAGAAATAGCTCTAGATCAAAAGAGATATAAAAATAAAACCGAAATTTGTAATCTATTACACTGTATGTACCTTAAATCTCAATAATACAGGTAGGCAATTTGCCAAAACGTCAACAATTTGACGATCATGTCAATCACGTTAATCACTTTCATTTGCAACTGATAGTCATATGCAATTAAAGCAATTCTCGTCTTTGAAGTTTTGGAGTTTTAAAACAGCATACAATTTCATATTTAATAATTCATTTTCATACTTTAGGGTGCTATTCCCATTCACAACACAACCTAAAAATAGGTTGTAATTGACAACTTTGTTGTCTTTCTCTATTCTGATTCACAACACAACCTAATTATCTGTTAAAACAACACAACATAATTTTTAAGTTTATGTTTAAGTTGTCTGAGACAACTAAAACACAACTGGTTAGAGGTGTTTATACATATAATGTTAGAATAGGAACTGCATATAACTTCTATTTATAATATAATTTTATTTTAATTGAAGCCTTAGAGTTTTTTTTTTTAACTTGTCTTTAGTACAATGGCTCATAAGCACGATGCAAACAAAAGGTTCGGCGTCCCAAGTGTCGGGACCGAAGACCTTGAACTTTTTTTTTGTTTTTGTCATCAGAACAATGGTTCTTAAATGTGACGAAGACAATAGGTCCGGGGTCCAAGGGATTGGGGCCGAAACTCTATATCACGGGCTTAAATTGTATTTTTCTGGGAAAAGGTTATTAATAATTATTTTAAATAATTTTTAAAAAATTTTCGGATTGGTCCGCGGTTCAGAAGTCGGGACCGAAGACCGAAGGCCTTGGGGCCACATTTGTTTTATGTATTTTCTATAAAAAAAACATTATATACAGGAAGAAATCTTTATTACAAAAGTTATAAATTATTCTTGAAGAAGTTTGCTATGTAGCTGGTGCAAAAAAATATATTAAGTCGTCTATCCAACCCTAGAGCAGTGAAAAAAATGTTAAAGTCGCTGTGGAGCAGATAGGTTCAAAAGTAGTTGACCTAAGACGAGTTGCAACAGATGAAGTAATACCTATGAATACTGTCATTATACGTCAACGGTGTCATATTTGTCCTCGATCTCCTGATGTTAAAACACGAACATTATGTTGCATTTGTAAAGAAGCATTTTGTGTAGTACGTTACAAAGAAATCGAGGTTCCAACATCGGACCAAGGTTAAACTTAGGATATTTTTCTTGGTTTTTGTTGTGATTGAATTGAATTTTGTACTTAAGTTTTGTTTAGTTTTATCTGAATTATATTTCTTTTGCTTTATTTCGTCAATAATATCAATATTCAAAAAAAAATAGTTTCAAATATATTATAGAAAATATATGAAAATACATATCAGACTCTGTAACCCCAAAAATGTTGCTAGAAACAAAATGCACTCGAACCACCAACATAGTCTAAGTATAAGAAAATTAATGTAACTGTAAAAGTATTTATGTATAAAATTTATAACCTTTAATGCCATTAACCTACAAGAAGTGGATCATGTGAATTAGTATTACAAATCATGATCATTGTCAGCCCTTGTGACCCCAAAAATAAGGCGGAAACAATTTCCCTCCACTATCTATTCAGCCATATTCTTTGATGTTTTCAAATGCAGTATTAAAATTTAATAAGAAGCGGAAATATAAAAAACATTGTACTGGAGATTCAACAATAGCTCATTGCGATATTACTGGGTTACAATAAACATATTATTATTCTTCTTAATTTCACTACCCATAATACCAACTAAAAAAAATTTTATTATATATTTTCAATTCAAATTCCAATTAGACGCTCTTAAATGTTTAACCTCAATTTTAACTTAGAGTTACTCAAATCTACAACAACTTGTGAATGTTGAGACTTTAAAGCTACATAATTGAGGTATAAGAATCAAAATTGAACAGAATATATCTTTCAGCTTTAATGTCTAGAAGTTTAAATATCTATAAATTAGTTGTAAAATATTCTGTTTATATTATAAAAAATAATGTAAATTTCGTGGGAGAGCAGGAACGAATGAAGTAGAATTTTAGAACATAATTTTATTTATAAGGGCTTCTGCATAAAGAACGGTAACAGTAGCATGGCATTTCGAAGCTCAATACCCTACTATAACTTTCGACTAATCAAATTTCAAGGGTTCAAGTGCAACATGGATTTTATTACTTCGTGAAACCTTTTCATTACTTTATGAAAACTGTTTCAGGTCAAACTGAACTGCGTAATTAATACAAATAAATTAGGAAATTAATTATGTTGAAAAATTAATACTGTTCATCAGTCATTTAGTTTTGTAATAATATCATATCTAACTTAATTTTACTTAATTATAATTATCATATCAAAAAATCAAAGGGACCTACAGAACAAAGTCAACAGATTACAGGAAGAAGCAAAGAAATCGGGACTGGAATTAAATATCGAGAAAACCAAAGCAATGAGGACAAACAATAGTTACAGTGAGCCAATAACAGTGAGTGGACAACAGATAGAATACGTAGAAGAATTCAACTACCTGGGGTGCATTATAACATCAAGAGGAGGTGCAACAGAAGATGTCAACAGCCGTATAAATAAGGCAAGAAGAACATTTGGGAGCCTAATGAAGATATGGCGGAGCAACCAAATATCGAGAACAACAAAGCTAACAATATTCAGAGCATGTGTTAAGTCAACATTAATATATGGCAGTGAAACATGGCTCACTTCGGTCAGAATCAAACAGAAGCTACAAGTATTCATCAACAAGTGCTTGAGAATTATATGCAGAATATTCTGGCCGGCAAGAATTAGCAACGAAGATTTATGGATGATAACTGGAGAAGAACCTATCAACAGACAGATAAATAGGAAAAAATGGAAATGGATAGGTCATACACTAAGGAAATCAGAAAGTGATATAGCAAGAAGAGCTCTAGAGTGGAATCCACAAGGACAAAGGAGACCCGGCAGACCATACAACACATGGAGACGCACAATCGATCAAGAATTAACAGTCAACAATTATACCTGGGACGATATTAAGGAAGTAGTACTCAACAGAGAGGAATGGAGGTTCACTATCGAAGCCCTATGCTACCACGCGGAGTAATAGGAGAAAAAAAAAAAAAAAAAAAAAAAAAAAAAAAAAAAAAAAAATAATTATCATTGTGAATGTAATGTAATATAGTTTAGGAATTTATTGAGTCAAAATAAATAATCTTACAGTTTGCTATTGTGAAAAAGGCTAAATATCAGCAATAATGTACAAGTTACAATGGTGTTATAAGTTTACTAAAAGGCTTGAACTCCCATCAAATGATTTATCTTGTAAAGATAATGCACAAATGATGAAGCTATCCTACGTCTTTTCTGCACGCTTTGTAAGATTCATTCATTCATTTATTTATTTATTTTTATGTATGTTATACAATTAGACGATTAGTATCTACAATGTGTATAATCAAGTTAGGTGAATAGAAAATCATTGAAATATTATAACTAAAAAGAAATAAATACAATAGAAAATAGGAAACAGAAACTTAAACTAAAATATACAAAATTAAATAAAACTAAGATGAAAAAAATTAATAAGAAAATCTGAGAATATAATTACAATATGTCAAAAATTAAATCACTGGTTACAAACTCTTAAAATAATCGAAACAGAGTCGACTAAATGAACACGCCTTATGGCACGTAGGAGCACGCCTTATGGCAATCGGAAGTGAATTCCACAAAGATACTACCTTAGCAAAAAAAGACCAGTGTCTCAATCTACAATGATGGCGAAGGATATTTACTGAGATAGATCTCAGCGATCTACCGAAGTCAAGTTTATTATAAATATAAGAAGGAAACCCGAATACCATTGAATAGAAGGCAGACATATTTAAAATTTAAGTAATCATTAAATGTGCTCTCTAGAATGCACTTAGAGACATCAGAGATGCTGACATATCTGCGATGGTTAGTGACATACCTTGTACATGCATTGAAGATAACATTTAATCTTGAACTATCATTAGCACTCATTGATGAGTATACAACATCACAATACAAAAAGTGTTGCAAGATGAGTGACTTAACAAGTTTACATTTCCCTTTTCCTTCCTCCTTCCCTTTTACCATCCTCTTTTCCTAATTTTCCCTTCCCATCCTAGCCAAACGTAGCAATCGGTATAAAAGGTCCTCACGTAGTGTTTCGGCTATGTATACAAAAAAAATTTAGTTTTTAAAGGAATGACGGCGGAAAACTTCAAAGTTTACGATACACTCTGTTAGCAATACAAATAATATGCCCCGACCAACTTAAAGTTTTGTTAAATATAACACCCAGATTTTTGGCATGATTCACATGGGACAATACTATTGTTAAGTTTCAAAGGTGGAAAATTATAAGGAAGATCTTTCGAATATATAACAATAGCTTGTGATTTGGTGGGATTCAGCATGAGTTGGTTAGTTGAAGTCCAAAGCAAGACAGCTTCAAGCTCAACATTCTATTTACCAATATAATGTTCAATCTGATCGAAGGGGGCAACTAATGTAAATCTGCGCATCGTCGGCATAAAGACGACAATTAGCTTCATTTAAGCAACTCAGAATATCATTGATAAATACGCTGAACAGTAAAGGCCCTAATACAGATAAGATAAGATAACAGCACATTTAAGAGCCTATTTCCTGAAATCACTGTGCATTTTGACTGATTTCAAAATTAGATATCGACATACATCAAATTATTCAAACCTCATATAAATTTACTGTATAGAATAAAGGATGGGAACCTTTTGTAGGTTTAATTGTATTGATTCGTCAAACCAAATACCTACACCTACCGGCCTACGTAGAATTGTAGATAAAAAATAATTAATTATATTTTAAAATTAATAAAAAAAACTACTTACATACTTACTTATTTATATGGCAAACAGATCATGTAGGTCTAGGGTCTTATTCATCAATGTCCTGCATTTTTATCGATCACGGGACCGCTTTTCTCAGTTAATGATATAAAATTGATTCATATCTGCCGATACTTTTTCTCTCGTACCTTCGCGTCTGGATTCGAAAATTTTCTTGGCTGCAGCATTTTTGTTCATCTGCTGTAGGTTTTCGAGCCACTGTAGTCTCATGACTTTAATTTTTGTGACTACGTTTATTGTAGTTTACGTTATGATTCGGTAGTTTGTTATGTCAATATTATAGCTTCAAAGGAATTCCTTGGGTAAAGCTATATTTTACTTCGTAAGAATGTTTAAAGCGTATGGCTTTGTCAAACAATTTTTAGAGTTCTGTTCTGCATATAATTAAAAAAAAACTACAACATTTTAAAAAGCAAAGACGGGATTTGATTAGTAATAGATAATTAAGATAATAGTACTTATGATTGCAAAACAGGATCCCTGAACTGCAAGACTTTTCTCCCTTACTTATTGGGTTGAAAAACTTTTATATTACAACAACATGTTGTAAATTACTTTTAAATTAGGTACCCTTTTAAAGTAGAGTAATCAAACACTTATACGGTATTCTTCAACTCACATTGTCAGACTCCGCTTCTACGAAAAGAAAAATAAAAAAAACTATACAAAAAAATAACAAAAATTCAAAAAGGAAAATTTGTTTCGAGTAAATTTTTTTTTTTTTCAAATGCAATTTTTTGTTTCAAACAATTTTTACAAAATTTAGTAATTTTATAACATTAAAATCGAATATTTTTTCGATAGAAAACAAAACAGTAAAAAATAAATAAAAATGAAAATATCCTGAAATAGGTATCCTTAAAAAAATGTTTACTATCTGATAAGACTTAAATAAACATAAAAAAAAACAGGAACAAAACTAAAACACACACCGTTTGCTTACTCTTATCCATACTTCATGATAATAAATTGAACAAAAAAAAAAAAAAATAGTGGCAAAGAAAAAATCAATTGAAATCTGTAGCAAATAAAAAATAAATATAAAATTAAAAACAAAAGAATGCAAACGGAATACAATATAAAAAAATTTAAAATAAAATATCCTGCTGTTACTGCCTTTTTCAGAATGTTATTTTCATATCTAATATTATATCATAATATAATTTAGTTTAATATACAATATGTAAGTATATATTACAATATGGGCTTTTGTTATATATTAACTAAAATAATATTACTAAATTTGAAATTCTCTTACAGTTAAGCTAGGTAGATAGGTAGGTATATATAAAGTTATACCATTTCAAAATCCAGCTGTTCTAACAACAGTAAATAATGATATTGTTATTACTGTTACAATAGTAATACAATATTATAATGTTATACTGTTATGGTGAGTACTACTTGTTACAGTGTTGTTATTGTTAGATACTGTTATTGTGATTTTTTTTTCAGTTTTACTGTTTTGTTTTTGAATATAAGTTTTACGTGATTTGAATTAACATTAAATATATACACACAAATAAATACATTATTATGTATACAGTCTTATAAACAACGCGATATTACTATAGTAAATAAATAGAATTTTATAGAAGGATATCATCATATCCTTTTTATTTTAAAAGGATGTTAATAAGAAATATATACTTAATTAGGATTTATTCACATTAAAATTCCATAATACACGATTTAGTTTTATTACAATCATTTATTTTTGCTTATTTTTTCTTCTTGTTGTTGTTTAATTTGTAAATCAAAAATTGCAATACTAATTTTCTCAAAACACATTTTTGTGCGTTTGTCTTTGAATTGATATTACTAGTTTTTGATATCCCTAGTGATATTTCAGAGCTAGAAGATGTGACGGTAGTTCCTTTGCAGACGATACAGATAATTTACAGTTGGTAAAAATATAAATAAATCTACAAATAAATAACAGCTAAGAACAAAACCTAGATTTGATGCAAAATGTGGAGAATTAAAATGAATGAAACAAAATCCATTCACATTAACTTTACGAAAAAAAAATGTAGTCGGATATTCCAGTAAGAATAAACAATATTGTTGTATATCAAAATTATGTAAAATATCTTGGTATGACGCTTGAGCAAAGCTAAGATGGAAAGAGCACGCCAACAAAAAAATACTAGAACTAGATCTGAAATATAAACAGTTGTATTGGCTAATTGGACGGACATCTACGCTTTCGACGTATAACAAAATTTTGATCTACAACCAAATATTGAAGATAAGTGCTAAACAATTTAATATTCAAACTATCCAAAAGTTGCAAAACAAAGTATTGCAAAATATTGTTAATGCCCCCCCTCCAGTGGTTTGTTCGCAATAACGATGTTTATAATGATCTCAGGATCCCTTTCATACGGTACACGAAAATTGGCTGTACGCTATCGTCGTTTAAACATGTCAATGTCGAATTTTCGCGTTTTGCTAATAATCAAAACTTTGCTTAAGACAACTTAAACGAATGAAACCGTTTGAACTATGTTAGATTAAAATCTTTTATCTCTTAAGAGCACCTAATGGATTCTTGTTTGACCAAAGCTATCTGAAGAAAAGACCTAAAATTTTATTAATACGGCTAGTCTTAAAGACTAGTTTTAATTTTAACAAAAGGATGGGGTTTTTGATGCGTTACAGTCGGCACAGTCTTTCACTTCGTTCTTCCCCGGCACATATAGAATAGAATGATGATTTTGATAATTTTCTTCTATCTGAAAAAAAAAAATCTTTGAATTGGAATAATTAGACTGTTGAAAAAGATTACTGTGGTTTTTTTTGCTATAAGATTACTTTAAAATTACTTTGAAAATTAAAGTCAGAAAAGGGTATTTGTAGAACTGTATTCTACACGATTCAGTTGCATGATTATCTATATCTCATATTTTGTTTTTAATACGTTAAGTTATCCCGATTACGTTAATGTACTCTTGTTTTCTTTTCTACGTGAATATGTAACAAATAAATAGTTATTTTGCACCAATGAGTTCCTTTACGTGAATGTGTAATAAAAGTAGTTGTTCTGCACCTCCGAATAGATATCATCACGGTTTGAATCCAATGATGCGGCAATGTCCGGCACTATATTACCATTTCTAAATATACAGCGTTCTTGAGTCACAATATGATATTATTGAACAATTGATTTCGTTAATTCGAGAATATCAGTTATCTGTGTCGAACTGTAAGGCTTTTAATTGGCATAATAAATTCCCTTACAATACAAGTTAAGTTCACAGCAGTCGTTGTGCTCTGACGAATCTTCAATATATTCATTTTACAAGAAGTCATTCATTTTTAAATTATTTTTTCTTACGAATTCTTCACTTGTACAATTTTCTAAATAATTATATTGTAAATTTTTTCCATAAATACTCTTAGGTTAATTTCATTTTGTTATTCGAACTTACATGTCGCAAGTAGATATTGCCGCAATATCGATTAAATTATTCACCGAATATTTTGTGTTCTCATTTTTTTCCCTCTCTCGGAGCGATCCGTCTTGATCCAAAATAAAATTAAAGAAGGGAATTAAAATCAAACCCTGTCTGAAATTTTCTCCAATAACTATATTAGTACAGTTAATGCTGTTAATGTAGACTTGAGGACAAAATATGATAATTATGTTTGTTGAGACCGGTGCTAATAAGATAATACAAAAAAGTACCTACTCAAGTACATTCTAGTCTGTAAACTATATTAAAAATTAAACCAAAATATTGTTGTACTACCAGTAAAAATAAATAACGACTTAAATACAACAACAAAAAAATTTTAATAGAAACGGCAACTGACATAACGATTTTATTTTCATTTTCTACCATTAATTCTTATTAATAATAAGTGTATTTTAATAAAAATTAAGTAACACGTCATTATACAACTAGCTATTAGTTTTCATTAATTCATTTTGCTTTTTATGTGATTAGCAAATTAACATCATATTTTCTTCCATTAATTTTCGATTTTATGCCTCTAAAGGAAATGTATATTCTACTTATCTTTTCTTTAATAATTTTTTAAATTAAATTAAAATTTATAGAGAAGCAAAATTATATTCCTAAATATTATTCTTAATTAAGATAAGACACTATTTTACGGATTATTATCGAATATAATACTAAAAGGAACGTGAATTCCAATAAAATCGATTAAACTAAAATGTCGTGAATTTTTTTTTAATTAAAATTCACTAGATGATAATAATAATGGTAAATTAGGAAAAACTATCAGGGACGAAGCGACAAAATTAAATTTACGTACTTAATTTTATTTATGAGCTTACAATTTTTTACATGACAATATTTTTTTGTTTAATTTATTTGTTTTCTATTTAATTGTTTAATCAAAGTTTTGTTTCGTCCCCCACGAAATCCGGGACGAAACAAAAATATCATTTCGCAAACTCTTTTCTGGAAGTCTATTAGAGTCATGGATTTTTAAAATATCGCATTCTTAAAATCATATTTTTAAAACCCCCGTTTTTCAATTTAATTTTGGATCAATACAGAATTTCTTTTTTTAAAATATCATTTTGATTTTAAATCCAAACGCATCGACTAAGTTCTAACTACCTTTGCTCTGATTTATTGAAAACTAGTTTTTCTTGTCTATACGTAAATGTATACGACAAAACTCAATAAAAATATAATAAAATAGAAATATAAAAAAAAAAAAAATTTCTGAGGTTTCCACCACAAGGCACCTGCGCCAATTTATGTTATCATGCTTTTTCTGATGGCAGATAAACTTAACAAAAATAACAAAAAAAGATATTTTTCTGTATTTTCTAAGACAAAAGCGAAATTTTAATTATTTACAAATTTAAAAATGTAGATTTTAATAAAATAGATTTTTAACGTTCAAGTATGTTAATACAAGTATTGCAAAGTTCTATCTGAACAATAATTATGCTAACATATTATTATTATATGGGATTGTTCCTTTTATTACTATTATTTCTAGAATTTATTTTGTTCCCATGTCCAGGTTAGCCTTCACATAAATTTGATTGAATATTTATCAATAATTTAACCATTTAAGTGTATGAATCCAGTAAAATAACTGTTTGTAATCTATTACTTAATTTTTTTAAATTTCATTTATATAAATGTTTTTTTTTTTTAAATATTCATGTTTTTTGTTTTGCCCATGTGTGAATTGAATTCCAATAATTTTTCAATAAATTCCAAGAGTTTTTCATTTTGTGTAATGCAACATTCATTATTATTTTTACATAGGTATATGTATGTAATTAAAGGAAGTTTATATTTCTATAAAAAGAAGGCCAGGCTCCGTCAAATAGTTTTTTAAAAATCATTTCCTAATTTTTTAGTAGGTACACCTTTTTTAGATTTTCAAAATAAAAATATTCGAAAAAATTTGTAGCAAAAAATCGTATCTCTGTCGTTTCGTGTAGGAACCGAAAACCTTAAATTTTTTTTTTGTCATCAGTCCGGAGTCCAGACAATAGGTCCGGAGTTCAAGGAATTGGGGCCGAAACTCTATATATCACGTGATTCCAAATATATTTTTCTGGAAAAGGGTTTTAATTATTTATTAATACTATAATACTATTATTAATTATTATAAATAATTTTTTTTAAAATTTCAGATTGGTCCGACGGTTCGAAAGTCGAGACCAACACCCTTGAACAAAAAAAAAAAAAAAAAAAAAATTTCTTTATACTTATCTTGATACGTAATGAACGTTATTGAGATCTTGGCTTTTGGACAATTTTTTTGTTCAAGATGTTTGCTTCCGACTTCTGAACCGCGAACCTATCCGAAATTTTTTTAAAAATTATGTATAATAATTATTAATAACCTTTTTTCAGAAAAAATATAGTTTAAACACCTGATATAGAGTTTCTGTCCTGTGAGTTTCTGGACCCCGGATCTATTGTCTTCATCACACTTAAGGACTATAGTACTGGTAACAACAAAAAGAAAAAAAATCAAAGTGTTCGGTCCCGACACTTGTACGCCGGACTTCTTGTTTTATAGTCGAGGGTTGTAGCCCCAAGTCGCCACTACTCATTTATTGGAACCATGTTTTTACCGACGGTAGGCAAACGCATACGGCACAGTAATTTTTTTAAATATGAAATTTTGTCCATATGTGATTTTGTCTCTATGTAATTTTGTCCATATGTAGTTTAGTCTTGTGTTCTTTTTGTCCCGACACCGAGAAGAAAATTATATTCACCGCAAATGCTCGGGTCTGTCTTGGTTTATGCATATTATCATAATTTTTTCATCTAATTTGCACTTTATTTTTCTGTGTAAAAATTGGCTTTGGGGCTATTTTAAATATAATTTTCCCGCTCAACTTTTTTTTTGTTTCTAAACTTTAAACCGCTTTAATTTCTTAAACATAGAATTTAGAGCTTAAATATGATTTTTTCATCAACTTTTTTTCCCATTTTTAAACGTTCATATATTTTTATATATAACTTTAAGGGTGAAATATAATTTTTCAATACACATTTCTTTTTGCCCAACTTTCGAAACTAATAAGTGAAGTAAAGTTGAATTATTTTATTATGAAGGTAAAGTCAATCCAAAATAGATGTACAAATAGATTCAGTTAATCCTATTTTAACTAATAGCGTTAATACTAAAAATTCAAATAAATAACTTAATATGTATTTGGTAAGACTCTGCGCAAGCCACTACGAGGCTAATTCGATTGGGTGTTCACTCAACTCAAGACAATAGGCAATAAAAAATTAAATCAAAAAATTACAGTTTTACATATACAATTTTTTACTTTATCAAAACGATTATAAATTGTAAATCGGCAAATATTGATTTAAGGGCTTAAATACAATAATATGAATTTTTTTTTAAAATCAATTTTTGTTTTATTAACACAACTTAAACAATTTTTTTGTATTATACTTAAACAATACAAATTAAATAAACAAACACATATAATCAAAACCAAAATAAAGAAAAAAATCAACAAACCAAATTCCTGTTCTATATATTTTCCAAGGATGTACGAATGCATAATGTATATACACATAAATTTCAATTGAATTAAATTCCCAGTCATTATATACTTAATTATGTCCATGTTGGATTAAATTTGACCTACGACAATATTTTTATGAATATATAAACATCTACATAACTACACAAATACTTATCTATGTACATAATATTAAAATTAAAATTTTCCGAACTCTACATCATTTTTATTATTAAGGATTCTTTGAATGAATGTTTGTATATAGGTACTACAATATACAAACCCCCGCATATATCGTTAAAAAAAAACGATCATTTAAAAGCACGTACAATATTGGAATGTTACTCTTGGATATCACTCTTTTGACCAATAAATTCAATAGATATAGTATAATATATCAATAAGATACATATATGCATATATATATAGGCTTTTTAAGAACATACAAAGCGAAAATAAAAATAAAAATAATATATAATATAATATTATGTGTAAAATGAAACTGTGTATGTGTTTGTGAGAGTGTAAATTTGTATTATAATCGCATTAAATACAAAACTGAAAATGCAATCAAATCTACAATGTGCACGTAATTTGTTTGAGGAATTTTTTAATCCATGTACACACATGAATACGTATTATTATACAAATGGAATGGAAGCAATAATAAATAGAGTGTTTCAAGAAAGAGTCACCAAAATTCTATGCTTTATGTAAAATAAATGCACATAATTTTTGCAATACTAATTACAAAGAACGGCACTATCATACTTTAACACTCTTATTAAGTCATTTATTTATTTTTTCTTTGTTCATTTTCATTCCTATACGACCAAGTAAACCCGAAAAGACAATACATTTTCTTTTGGTTTTGTATTCTGCAGGTACTAGAGGCTTACCAGTTTTTTGTCATATGTATTAACTCTATGGCGGTCCTTCGCACTAGAAGTGGTAGTTGGTTTGTCCAATATGTCGCAGTTCCTTGTTCTTCGTCCAATGATTCTACCTTAAACCAGTAGTCCTTTAATTTTTCCAATCACCTAGAAATTTGCCCAAAATATGTCAAATGGGAATGGTTCATTTGTTTTAGGAGTCTGCATTTCACATTCACATCGTTTAGAATTGAAGTTTTCCTATTTAGTCGAGTTAAATGGGTATATGAGTTTAATGTTAGAATTCATTAGACTAGATCACCCAATCATAAATTGTTATAATTACAGTTATTATGTACATTTAATAGTATTGGATCAACTAAGTATTTAAAGAAGAATCAACTACATCAAAAATAGTACAGTCATCTCATTTGAGAATTTATAATCAAACAGGAACCAATTATACTGCATATACTATTATTCACTTATAATATCTTCAGTATTATTTCCATTGCCCCAGTTTCCTTACCATAGAAGAGTATCGACCTCACGTATAGCATTTAATGATCCGCATTTTTATTTGGATATTGATATCACGATTATATAGAATTTTTATTTTGCACGTTATATTGAACAAAACTGGTACGAGCATATTCTATTCGGCGTTTTATATCCATATTTGAGCTCCAGTTTTGATTTAACCAACCGCCTAGATATTATTTAAAATTGGAGACTAGTTCACATTATGGTGTTGTTTATGGTTAATATTATGCTATTGAATATTGTGTTGGACTTAGAAATAGCCATATATTTGGTTTTATTTATATTTATTTGAGTTTGCCCCAATCGTTTATCGAATTTAAAAGTTATTGAAGATCAGCTATACATCAAAGATTAAAATAACGAAGAAGAAAACAAATAAAAGTTTAATTATAACGCTAACTGACTCTCAAAATTAAAAAATATGAAGTATTAACGCACTCAAAAGCATTTAATAAATTTATTTTTCAGCCACCCTGTATTATGTGTGTTTACAAGTGAAATCGAAATAAATAATAAAATGAATAATATTAAAATTATATTGGTGTGTATTATACATACAAATACAAGAGATATCCTGGTATCATATTTAAAATTATTTTTTGTTTTACATATTCAACACATATACAAATACAACAATAGTTTATATTTAAATATATTAAAAATATATTTTATACATATATTATACATATATTATGTACATATATTATGTAATCAGCGATTTCAAATTGATTTTGGATTATGTTACGCAGCAGCAGTAATCAGTATTCAGCAACAAACAATATAAAATTTTATGAAATTATTTTAATGATTGATGTTTCCGATGTCCTGTCTGTTATAGGAATACAGCTTCTGACATAAAAACATATGATAATATTAAATAATTTTATTTAATAATTTTTAAAAATTCATATTGTATTATAGTGTTTTTATTTCCGCCTGTCTTTAATATTTCAAATTCCGGGATACTAACATGCAGCTATTTTTGTTTCTGTTGAATTTTTATTATAGCTATTTATAATTTATTTTAAAGTTCTTTCTTTAAATTAAATTTTTGTGCAATCATTAAAAATGAATATACTAAAAAATTTTAAAAATATTTTTGTTTTTGACCTCGACATTTTAGTTTTTGTTTGAATTTATATTATTTGATAGTATTTGGACTTCGTCAATAATATAATACCCTCACGTATTTGGATATTCACAAAGAATTTTCATATTAATTTTCTTACTATATTTGCTATACCATACTTTGTACAATATTATAATATGTATGTATTTATTTCGACATATACATACTTCTATATAATATGTTTATATAGATTGAAATTATTTTATTTCGTTTAATTTTTTTTTTGTTTTAAATAATTGTCAACAAAATTTACAAACAAATCTCTTTCGATTATTTGATATGATTTTTCACTTTAAAGCTTAAATTTCAATTTATTTTAATACCTAGATGTATACTTAAAATAAAAAATTTCCTTTTTCACTGATTCTGTTTTATTGTTTTTATCGAGAGTAAAATGAATTCATGAAAATTTTCTGTTTTTAATTAAAGGATGTTTGTTATATAACTGACTGAGTACAATAACAAACGTTATTAAAAAAAAAATTTTAAACAAAAATTTTAATTTTAAAATTTTTGTATGACATTTTCTGTTCACTAAAAACAACATAAAAAACCAAAAAAATTATGTTTTGAATTTATATTTTACAATTAAATAATTTTTAACTAAAATGAGTTTTTATTGAAATAAATATTAATTGAAATGAAATTTTGAATTACCTTAGGACATCTAAACAATTTTTGTATACATTGATAGTTTTTATCAATTAAAAACTAAATAAATTCTGTATGGAAAATCCAGTTAAGTTCACTTGACGACGGTTACGGTATTTAACGCCAATGCGTTAGTGTTTTTGTTTTTTATATTGTGTCCATTTTTGATGTAAATTGGGTAATATTTGACGAAGTTATTGCCCACAACAAAACTATTTTAGTGCAATAATTTTCAGTATGTGGATTTTGGTAAAATCAGTATTTTACACTTATTTTTCTTTTCCAAATACAAAAAATTATAATCTACAAAATTTTATTTTAGAAAAACCCTATAATGGCTAAAGACGTTTTTTTGTGAAACTAAATCACTCTCTTGCTTTAAAAAAATAATTTAGTTAAAAATATTTATGAGATTTTAACTAATTTTTCCAAAGTAGTCAACAACAATGATACAAACTTAATGGACGTTAACATTTTCACTAAATTCAAATTGTTGCATTTGTAGAAAACAAAAAATTGGGAATTATTTTTTGTACTTAATTTTCTATTCCAATTTTATACCTCACATATTATGATTATAATATGCATACATTATTTTCCAAATTTAATACAAAAAAAAAAATAAGTATACTTAAATGTCTTTTCTTCACAAGGTCAATTCAGAAATATCAGTTAAATGTTAAAATTGCTTATTTTTTGATATGGTGACCTTATTTAGATACTGTTCGAATAATTTCAGGTTCATATCATTCAAAACCACTGTTATTCATTATTGCTATCAATGATGTGGCTTCTATAATTTGTAATAGCGATATGAAAATTTACAAATAGCGATTTGAAAATTTACGATGATGATATGAAGATTTTCAAAAAAATAACGTCGTAGCAAGATGTTTATATGCTTCAAGATGATCTAGATAAATTTTATACTTGATGCATTAATAACAATCTTTTACTAAACATTAATAAATGTGCACTCATGTGTTATACACGTCGAACCCAACCATTTAGCTTTAGATATATTCTAAACAATAAAACTTTAGAAAAGGTTAATTCAATTAAGAACTTAGGAGTTTATTTCGATGATAAACTATTATTAAAACTCCACTACGATAATATCGTTGATAAAGCTATGTATGCATGCAAATAACATTGTATACATGCCTCGTTAGAATATGCATGTCAGGTCTGGCCTCGATTTTATAATTCACATGTACAAAGAAGAGAAGCTGTTAAAAAAAAAAATTTTAAGGTTTGCACTACACAGTTTGCCTTGGGATGATCATACAAGACTTCCTCCATATGAGCATAGGAGCATCTCTACCTTAAGTCTATGTGGAAAAGACAGGAAGTAGCTGATGTTTTATTTGTTTTCGAAATTATTGAAGGCTGTATTATTTGCCCTTCAAATTAAAATAAAATTATCATTAACACAAATACTCGTTTACGTCACTCAAATCTATTTACATTAACATTACGCAGAACAAATTATGGTAAATATGAACCTATTAATGGAATGTTAATATTTAGTACTAAATATAAGAATAGTATAAATTTTTCAGTATCTATCCTTTAAGACGAAAGTTATATGCAATTAATAGAATATTTTGCTAACTATTTTTGTATTTTGATTTTTGAATAAATACTAAGTAAATTTAGATTGTCCAATTCTGAACCTCCCACCTCATTTTGTGAAGAAATAAGGTCGATTATGCAATTAGCATGTAAACCGCACCAAACAGTGCATTATCTGGATGTATTAAATTTTGTAGAATCTCTTGTAGATTGATCTCAACCAATATTTTAGAATTTTGTTTATTTACGTAACCATTTAAGTAACAATGACTCTTATAGCTGAACATAATTTTGTTTCTGAACAAATCAGTTTCTAATTGCTCCATAGCTCAATCGATTATTTTCGAAACAACGACGTATATGATGGTCTTGTGGCTTTACTTTCTTCACATAGTAGATATTATGTGGGTGTAGGTCAAGATATACTTATGCAAATTTTTTCCATGTATTGGACAGATAGTATGTATAACCTATTGGTAATAATAATATAAATGTACAATTCAGAGCGTAAAATTTTCTTCCGAGAAAAATTTTATCACGATATTATATGAAATCGATTCCTCGTTATAAAAAGTATATTTTACCAAAGAATATTTACCCATATTCCTGCGACCGACGACGAATCGATAACAATCTCCATACTTTCGTTTAAAACGGCTGTATTTTCTTCAAAAATTGCCGTTTCTTTCTTCGCGTATCCCGTTTCGACGTTTTTCTCTTATTGCATCATTTAGAAAGTACCTATGTGGTACATTCTATGTTAATGATATCTATGATGTGTATGTACATATGGAATTTATTTAGACAGTATATGGTATAAAAACGGATGGCATACCTATGAAATTTCGCGGATCGATTACAAATTTTCAAAGTTAATTTAGATAATTTGGTAACGTTGTTCAAAGGTCAGTCTATTCAATGTACCAGAATATGCTGATTATATAATATTTCAAAAAGTTATTGCAATATAATAGCTCATTTGACAGGTAGCCCTTTCGTAAAGTCTGTCTCAGAAAAAAAAACCCACATTATATTCCATTATAAGTTCTTAGATTCTCATTCTATTCATTAAAACCAAATTCTCCTACTTTTCTTCTTATTTAAATTAATTTAATTCAATTGTTCTTAAATATTCGATATTCTTTAAGCCCCATTTAATTTTTTTTTTTTTAATTTACCATTTCAGTAAGTTAAACTATATACCAACACAATAATAAATTCATCAAATTTACCAATTCATCGTTACAATCAAAATTCATAATTTAAATCTGTGTACAAAGAAAATTATAACACTATTTAGATGATTACATCTAACCAAAAATCACCACAAGCGAACAAACAAATATCAAAGGGATTTAAAAATAAAATACAAAAATATTATAACAACATCACAACCCGTTATAAAATAATATGACGTGCTCAGAAAATAAAAATCATATGAATAATAATATTTTAAAGCTTTCATAAGTTTTATATTTCTTTCTTTGTTGAAACAAAATATCAAAAGAAAAGGATTTTCTCTACAATTGATATAAACAAAGTGAAAAAAAAAAACAAAAAATAATAACAAATAAAATTCTACATGTCACTTAAAAAGTAAAAACACAACCTTTAATCTAGTTTTCTTTTTCATTTTTGTGTTTTTTAAATATACTCACATAACATATATCCTACTACCAACTGAATATATATATTTTTTTCATACTATGATGATGAACACAAATACAAAAGTAATGAATGACATGGAGGTGTTCAAATTAATTTAAGCACAAAATTTAATTTACATTTTAGCCTAAAATAAACCTGTAGCACTACTCATTTAACAAAATGATAATACAATTTTCTACTACTCGTAGTAACATGTTATACAATATTGTTGTAGAAAATACAACGTGGATGAATCAACAATGGGTTAATAAGAACAAAGGAATTAAACAATTTTTGGTGAGGTTTTTTTTTTGTGTTTTGTATCCAGAAACACAGATTTGAAATTATAATTTTTTTTTTTTACTTGATTTAATTTTCTAAATTACAAAAAACAGGTTCAGAGCAGAAAATCGATAAGAAATTGATATAGTAATAAAAATTTACAAGCTAACATAACAATATAAGACTGTTTTTAGCTGTACAATAAAAACAGTAAAAACATTTTAAAATGTTTGACGGATGGGCTTCTCGAAGATTTTGTAATTAGTACAATATTCCACTTTGCAAATGGACATTGGAACAAAAAAATTATTTGGCAAATAAACGTTTAGTAAAATGAAGGCCAGAACTTTCGGCAAACGACAAAACAACAAACAATTCAAGTACAGTATAGCGTTTTTGTCGGCGGCTGTCACACATTGAAAACTTTGTTTTTATTAGCAAAGTAAAGAGAAACAAGAAAGCATAAAACCGTTTAGAAAAGAACCCTTGTGTCATAAAATCTTAAATATCAATATATGGTTTACTTGTTCTGTCAGACCTAATATTCTGTAAAAGAGGATTATTTTGATTTTGAATCTAAAATATCTCCTAATTCAAGGTCTCATATATATCCTATCTGTATCATAAAAACATTTCCTAAATAGATATTGAAGTTATAGAATTGTTGAGCTAAGAAAAAATTTCACAACTAACCAAAAATGAACACTTGATCTGTCAAATTATCAGTTGCGAAATTTTTTTGCTAAGTGTTTATTTTAATAAAGGTTATTTTGCCAAATGCTTATTTTTTTAAGTAGATTTTTCAAAATGATCATTATTCAAATTATAAGTAGTATATTAATGGTACCATAAAGGTACCATGGTATATTTGACATCCGCCGATCTTGATTTAAAACAAAAAATATTTGTTAGCTTTTAAAGCTATATATTTATTCAATTTCTAATTTAACTTTACAGGATGTTCAAAAAATGTATTCTTCGGCTTAACACGATTAAGTGGAGTTTGCTAAAAAGTCGGACTGAAATACTCTCTCAATTTGAAGTTTAAATAATTTTTGTACACTGACACTAAAATTTTTGTTGTTTGGACATTCACATTGAAAAATCTGGAAAATTTAAATTTTCTGTAGAGACGGCAAAAAAAAAATATTATCAATCGACGCATTCCAATTGCATATTTAGTATACAAACCAAACCATCGGTTTTTCTTTCTGATGAATAAGTTTAAATCTTGGTTTTTCATACCCAAATTTAGGCTTCAGCGGATTACTCGAAAACTGAAAGTCTTATACTCGTTCGATAATAAAAAGTACCGTTAGTTATTGGCATAAATTTAACAAAAAAATATATGAAGGAAATATTGATTCGGCTTCCATATTTTCGTCTGGATATTTGTTAGAAACTATATTGCTAATTCAATACTTCTGGACCTTCAGTAGGTTGAATTTAAAAATATACTCCTATCACGAAAAATTTTAAATTTCATAAAATACTCCGACGATTCACCAGTTGAAAGATTTTTAGGTCGAAAACTCACCTCTCAACTTACCTCTATATAAAAGTGTAATAGTATAATAGGACATTTCCAAAAATCTTATACGTTTTTCTTCTTCTAAAAACTACCTATTAAATTCTAATAACCTACTCAACCTCATAATAAATCCATACATGTACTTAATTCTATCTTATCTTTAATTTACTTTTGGAAGAAGAATTATATATTTTCTAATCTATTTTAGTGTGAATTTACTATAACCCGAAAAAAACCAGTAAGTTTAAAATCCCCAAATAACTTGAAGTTAAAAATTCCAAAAATAAAATTTTTTATCAGATTTCAGAGATACAAATCTTAAACATTTTCCCTTTTTCAATCTATGTTTTTTAATGTGACGTACCATTTCCGTTAGGAGTAAGAATACAAGCTAATATTCTAACTCTACGTCAAGCGATTTTGATAAGCAGACTCTTTCGGAATATAATACATGACTAGTATTAATGCGATATATAGTATCAAAGGATATTAATATACTTTGAATACCCAACTAAATGCCTACCCGTATGATGGAGGTAGTGATTATGTTGCCCGACTACTAATCAAAAAGTCAATTGGTCAAATCCCGCTAGGGCCCTAGATATTCAAAAATGCTTTTTGTCAATATTCATTTCAAATTAATTGTATTAATAAATTTGCTTATCACTTAAAATAAATTGATACTACGGCTATAATTACTATAATTATCCGCCCTATGCCACACGGATGAGGTTGCAGGACATTGATGATGATGATGATGGTGAATTAGCTTTACAATAAATTGATGTGGTATCCCACATTTAAATTCGCAGGTATATTATTATATTTTCAAAATAAAATACTATTGTATGTAATTGCGTATGTTACGTTTCTGCAAAAAAGTTGGTTAAGACGTTCATCCCGCAGTGTTGCAATTTAAAAAAAAAACACATCTTGTCGAGATTGAAGCCATGAGAGTTAAACATTTAGTTAGTTGTTATAAAAAAAATTGGTAAATAAGAAAATGTTCGTAAAATGAACTACTTGCACCATTGTCTAAAACATTACCGTAAAACCGTTTGATTTATGTGGGCCTTTACTCCACCCAACGTGTAATATAAACGATAAATTGATATTTATTTTATATTTAAATCAACTACATTAAAGACACCAAAATTACTGATTAGTAAACTGCAACTGTTGAATTATTCGACAACGTTCATAACTATATACTAATTTTGTTACTATGAAGCTATTTTGTGTCTGAAGCCCTAGCTACCAAATACATATTATGCGTTCATATTCGTAGAAGCTAAATTCTATATACATATTCATATGAATATTCATATATAAAAATGTACAGCATAAATATCAACTAACACAATTAAATAACAACAATAATAACGAAAAAACAATTCATTATAAAAGAAGGAATGAGAAGTGAGAGAATTAATATGGAAGTAGATGTAGGTAGAATATAGTGAGAAATTTTAATACATTATGATGAGAGATGACACATAATATTTACTTTACATTATTTTTCGTGTTTTGAGTTAATAATTCAATTAGTAATGTTTGAAACATATTACATAAGTAATTAAGAGATGAAAAAAATTACTGATGAATTGAAGAAGATTGCCACTTTTTGTTTTATGTAGTATAAAAGTATTATGCTCTTTCAGGAAATTTGTTAAATTGATAAATAACAAAATGTTCATAAAAATAACTGCTTGCACCACTTTCTAAAACATATTGCAAAACCGTTTGATTTATCTGACCACAACCGTTCTTCTCATCATATTTGATTTTGTGTGTCAAACAGTTAAAATTTATCTTTTAACCTACAAAACCTATTCTAAATTACAATTCTTTCCAACACGTGTTAACCCATATTTAAATTATTCATTTTTCAATTCGATAAAATGTTATATCACCATCAAAATAAAAGTAACATATACAAAATATATTCACATTAAAATACACAATTAAAAAGCTGTATACTAATATTAATCCTTAAAAATTAAAACAAACAAAGGTAAAAAAAAAATAACAATAACAATAAAAACAAAAAAAAAAATGAAAAATGACAATAATAATTATAATCCAAATGATTTCTAACTGTAGATAGGCAAAATATTGAGAATTTAAGTCATCATCATCGTTATTATTATTTTCTCTTTTTTACACGTTTTATGCCTGTTGATTCCTCCTCTATGTTTTCATATACGTACATTACACATCTATTATTAAGCACACACTCTGTACAATTCGTATGATTACTATACAGAGAATATTTGTTTCATTAAACTTCAGATCAGAGACTCTTTTTTTCATATTATTCATAAGAATAAAGGTAGGTAAGTATAATAATAAGAATAGAGGTATTGGTAGGTTTTTTTTTTTGTTCTTTTTCTTACTAGGTAGAGTAAGAATTTCTTTTGTAGTGTTTTTTTGTTATTTTTTTGTTTTGTTAAAATCTTTTACAATATTTTCTTTAGTCTTTATGTCTATAAAATATTCTACTGAATGATATTTCAAACACTTTGTGATGATAATTATTGATACAATAGAAATTTTCATTTTTATACACGAGTACTATACATTATTACGTACATCTATGTATAGAAATGTGTGAAAGTTAATATCCTTGAGATTCATTTTAATCGTGTGTGGATTTTGTGTTAAAATTATTTTTTTTTATATTATTTTCTATTTTTTTTTTTTTTGCATTATTATTTTTATTTTATTTACATATCCATAATATATATAAATATATATATATTATATATATGTGTGTGTATAATTGTATTTTATTATAATATTTTCAATTTGACTGCTTTTAGGAGAGTTCAGAAGCCTCAAGGATATCATTATGATAAGTGAGAGAAAATGCTTTTAGGGTAAATAATTTCAATAAAACTGAATATCATCAAATAATAAAAGTGTTGGCATGCTTTGAATAATTTAATATACACATATATATTTATATATATATATATATACATGTAGATGCATACGCGCGTATTCATTCATAGAATAAAAATATGAATAAAAACAAAAATAATAATAATAGATAATAATAATGATAATAAAACCAAGAATAAATAAATAAAAACGTTTAAAAATTATTGTTATGAGATGGTGGCGCTTTAAAAATATAATTTGACTTTTGTTTTAGGAAATAATATTATAATAATGTATAAATTTAAATATGTGTATTTAAAAAAAAATTTTATTTAAATTATTTACATTGCTGGTATTAGAAATGTAAGAATTAAAATAATTTAAAAACCTTATTGCGTATGAATCAACTTGGTAGTAAACTTTTCTGAATGTATGTATTATAAAAGGTCCTGGTATTGCGTAAGCGAATAGAATTGAAATATTGAAATGGCCTGTTTTACCACATCGAGAAAAAAATAAAAATGTAGGTATCAAGCCGGTTGAACTCAAACGATGGACATCTAAATTCAGTATGTTGTATTAAATAAAGAAAATGCATTGTAATTTAGTTTTCCGATGAAGAAAAAAAAAACAATAATTACAAAAATAAAATTTTTTCTGAAAAGACTTGCTTTTTCGGCGGCTATTTAAAAATTTTCGTACAAATATTAACAGCATTAAAGAGAGAAAATAAATAAGATAATTTCAAGCTTCCTTAAAAAATTATATAATGGCCATAATCTCAAGCAGCAAGAAAGAATAGTAGCTAAAATGTTGAATATACGAAAAACAAGAACAAACTGAACTTTCTAAGACTAAAATCAAGGAGTGCCTATTCACATTAATGTTTAAAATATTAGCGTAGACTTTTAAATTGAGCAAAATAGAGTATTCTTTTTAGAGTTGATTTTTTGAAAGCTTTTTTTTTTAATTTAACTTTTATTATGTGCCTAATATACAAACTTAAAACTATCTCAGCCTATAAGAAGTTGAAAAAAACGGCTTTGATGACTAGCTTCCATTAACATTTAAATTAATTTTAAATTTTTATGTTAATTCTAATTGCTAATTAATTTGTGTTTTGATCATTCATAATGTTTATTGTATGCTTGCATACTACTTTCTTATTATAAAATATGTTATAAAAATAAGGCTGAGAAAATCAATATTATGTCTTGTTATTTTAAATAAAACCATACCCATACCAAGCTAAACTAAATTAATATAATAATTAGCCCTATCTAAGCTAACTTAGCCTATAACTTATATATGTTATAATAGTTTTATACCTATTACTAACTGAATGTGCTTTTTAACCACCAATATGTTCTTTTAATGTTTTTGCCTCTGTCTGGTATGGACATATTAAATTTAAAATTATCTCCATTACTATTGCCCAGTTCATATTATATCGCTTTACACGACGCGGTCCGTCCACTATAGTGATATAGTATGAGGACATGATTTTTAAGAAATATAAAATGCTCGTGGGCTAAAAATCCGTATGCAAAGTTTTTTTTTATGAACTACTCATTGTGGTAAAATATTATGAGATATTAAACCATTTTCCGGAGTATTTTGTCCTTTTTCATAATGTTGACGAACGAGATTTATCATAAAACTGTCGATTCTATTTATGTTTGATTTCATGTACAAATATTTATTTGAATAAAAATGTTTGTAATCGGATTCGGGCAACCATTTTTATTGATTTTCCCAGTGCTGCTTTAAAAATTTATATTGCATATATTTAGGGGTAATTGGTTTGTTTTTATTCTCTTAGTTTTTTTCTTTATCACAGTTCAGTTCGTTAATTAATAAAAAATAAAATATCGTAACAGTAAACTTAAAAAATAATACTTAATCTAATTTATATTATAAAATATATTTTAGTTGTACATTATTTAACTTTTTTATATTTAACATTGTTTTTTTATATTTCCGATTTTTAATTTTAATTTGTTTTATTTTGATTTCATAAACAAAATATTAACTTAACCAAGTATTCAAGTATTCAAGTATTAACTTAACCAAAAAAAAATCATTTATTTTTCCTAACGAATTCGGTATCGACCGCACTATTAATCCCGATTAGCACTAAAGTATTGATAAACGAATTCGGTATCGACTACACTATTAATCTCGATTATCACAATTTCAACAAGAATATTTTTTTTATTGTTGGTTGGACCTAGGATTTTGAAAGTTGGAATTCCTATATTTTAATAAATAATACCTAATTATATTTCTTCTAAAGTTGAGAAGATCCAATTTTTCAGAGCAACAAAACCGATGTAACTTCCATGCATTTACCACAGCCATGTCCATGTATGTAAAAAGAGGCCACCACCATTTTTTGCCACGTATAGTAATTCTCTATAGTTAGACAGTGATTGATCAAACAAATCAACTCCACCCATTCCTGAATATAATTTTTGAACAATAACCGATGTGGAATGTCAATCTTCGTTTTTTGTGTCATAATTTGGTTCAATTGTGGCATTTTGGTTCAATTGGGTCATAATTTGTTACCATTGTACATGGTTTATTGTCGTTCCATCTCACATAGAAGATTTTTTTTTTTTTTTTTTTTTTTTTTTTTAAATTCACTATTTTTATTTTTCCGTATTTTCTTAATCTATGATAATATAATATAATTCATATAGTAGGTATATACAAATAATAAAATTAATCTTATAGCTAAAAGTTATATTAATTCAAAATTATATCTGTACAATACAAATTCATTTAGTATTAATTAATAGAGAAAAAAAAATAAAAAATAAAAATAGTTAGTCACCATTCTGTTGCATACAGCAAGAATCGAATGATGCTTATTTCTTTAAAAAAAAAAATCAACAAATAACCTTAGTGGGGAAAGTGCAAAAGAGAAATTAAAATTTAAATACAAAGAGAAAATAAAAAATAAAAAATACAAAATTTAAAATAATTTTATGCAGTGCAATATTAAGTAAATATGATAAAAGTTGAAAAAAATTGTACTTAAGCTAATCATGAAAATAGACACCATATATAAATCACAAGAACTTCAAAAATCTTACTCAGCTAAACAACAACTCTTAATAACTCCTCACTACTATCAAAATTAATTTCCAAAAGCCAAGCTTTCAATAATTTTAAGAAATTCGATAAAATCTAATTAATACGATCTAATTTGCCTGATGTGGTCAGGAAGTTTATTAAAAATTCTAGGTGCTACAATATCATAGAAATGACAAAAATGACTTTTCCTACAACGTGGAACATGAACCAAATTACGATAATTAACTCTCAAGTTATACCTATTAGTATATCTAACATCTAAATATCCAGACTTCATAAAAAACATTTTTAAAGTTTTATAGTAAAATAAATTTCTAATGGGAAGTATTTTTAATTTAAAAAATAAAGGAAAAGACGGACAAGTACGTCTTTTCCCGCAAATTATTCGAATAGCATGTTTTTGTGACGCAAGTAATTGACTAATCTTAGTAAAGTATGCTCCTCCCCAACAAGTAATACCATAATGAATTTTTGAATGAAAAAGCGCATAATAAACGGAGCACATAATTTTTTCCGAACAGTATAGACTTAGATGATAAAGCTGTCTAATAATATTACGGAGATAATTCTTCAAATAGCAAGCGTGATCATTCCAATCCAATCTGGAGTCAACCCATAAGCCAAGATATTTGAACGATTTTACAAATTCAACTAAAAAACAGTTATTATCACATTGGATAGTACCACCAAAACAGTTATTAGTGCAGTCTATTGGAAAGTTGGCGCAATTGGGAGCATGATAATAAATATCAAAGTTATCACAGGAAGGATTATAGATACCAAAATTCATATGCTTAGTTTTGCAGCTTATTACTAATTTATGTTTATTAAACCAGTGTCTAATTAAATCCAGATCAAAGTTCATGCATGCAGCTATCTCAAAATTGTTCTTACAAGTATATGTAAACGCAGTGTCATCTGCAAATGCGGTTACCATCCCTCTAAAATGTTGCAAAAAAAGCGAGTTAATATAAATTAGGAACAAGATAGGTCCAAGTACAGAGCCCTGAGGAACACCACAGGATAGATTAAGTATGGCACTATAAATATTCCCAATTCTGACTTTCTGTCTTCTACCGGCCAAATATGACCTAAGCCATTTATAAATAAAACCTCTAAAACCAGCATTATATAGTTTATTTAATAAAATATGATGATCCACAAGATCAAAGGCCTTAGTTATATCAACAAATAATGCTGAGGATACTTTACCCTCATTTAATGCACCATATATCTCTCCACAGAATTTAAGTAACGCACTTTCTGTTGATTTGCCTTTCAAGAAGCCAAATTGATTTTCACTGAAGAAGTTGGTTTTGTTGAGAAAATATAAAAATCTCCGTTTCATTGCTTTTTCAAAGATCTTCGAGAAAGAGGATAGGAGAGATATAGGTCTATAATTGTTAACATCCAGTGTATCGCCTTTCTTGAATAAGGGAATAACTTCAGCAATTTTTAGTTTCTCAGGAAATTGCCTGAATTGATTTCATAATTTTTTTCAAATCGATAATCTAATGATCCCCTTTCCATTTTTTAAAAATCTTTACTGAATATCATTGGGCATTTCTTACTACGATTTTCGCGTACAGAAATTCCTGGAATATCTTGTGGTAAATCGAACTTATTCAGATCATCATCATCATCAAAATCCTCCTCATCTGTTAAAATATGTGGCTCCGGTGGTATAATTGCACAATCCAATTCTTCCAAATCATCATGCAAAAAATAGTCCATAAATTCTTGTAGCCCTCTAAAGTTATTTTTACTTATAAAACGTTCTTCGACCATAATAATATTAATCTGTTTCAATGCAGAAAAAAACATAGCAGAAATATAATTTTTTTTACGTGAGCCCATTGTGCCAAAATTAGTACACCAAACAAAAAATAAATAGAATACTTACTAAATGAAACTTTACTTTACTTTAAATGGCTGTTCTTAATTATTTTTAATATCACTTTGATCAATAAACCGTTTTTGGGGAAAAAAAATTTATTAGATATTTAATTAATGCTGACTAACTAAAAAAAAAACTAAAACTGAAAATTTATCAAAAGAAAAAGTAAAACAGTTAACCTTCGCTTGGGCGGCAAATGAAATATATACGTAAGCGGGCAAGATTAACATATGTTAATATTTTTGGTTTTTCCATATATTTTGTATGGAGAATTTTTTGATAAAAATAAGTGATTTTTATGTTTTTATGATTATTTTTGTATGTTCATTACTGTTACTTTTATGTTTGCTTTTATAACCAGCGAATATCTATCCTCTTAGATATTTTTTTGGAAATACCGGTATTTTAGAAAAAGGAAGTGCTACTGGGGACTTCCGTTTGTTACAAGGTACTTATAACAGAGTTCGTAGTTGCAACAAAAACACTGTATCTATTTCAGTGAAATGAAAAAAAAATTAATTAAATATATATATATATATATTTTGGAAAGATTATTTATTGAGTTTTCAATATTTGCAATAATATGGAGGAGTTTAAAATTTTATGTGCCGTTCAGGTAGGCAGGTAAGTAAATTTTGTAATTTTTAGTAAAAGTGCAAAAAACACAAAAAATTAGTGATTTTATTGAAAAATCACCCATTTTTTAAATTTCCTATATTTTGGTGAAAATATTAATAAATTTCTTCCAAATCAAGCAAAACATTTTTAAAAAAATTTAAAAAAAAATGTCGTTACAGGTATATGACACTTTTTTTTATTGAGTTTTACTATGAGAAACATAAAAACTAAAAAACAAAAAAAAAAACAAAATGCACACAAAAGATACAAAAAACTTATTTTTACAGGTTATCGTTTGAGAAAGAACAATCATATTTCTCTAGATTGGTGAAACATGTGCTAGATGATGAACACGCTGATATAGGACCACTGAAAGAAATAGTATTTGAACCAGTTGCTGGTCCCTCAAAAGTCGAAAGTGATGATCATGATGACAAAGATGATAAAAATGAAGATTATTGTATTTCGCAAAATGAAAATGAACCAGATGCTCAAAGAATGCAACTTAGACCTAAGTGATGGTCATGATTCTGAGAATGAGTCACTAGATAATGAATCAAAAGTACCTGCAAGAAATAAATAATCACATTGTTAATTCAAATCAATATTTTATTGGAAAGGATGGCACAAAGTGGAATAAAATTCCATCAACATATCAAAAGGCTAGACAACAAAATATTTTCCAACAAAAATCAATAGGTCCGATATCCATAAAAAAAAGAAGTTTAACTGATTTTGAAACATTAGCCGCAATTTTCAATACATCAATGTTTGACATTCGTAACAGAATTTTTCTTTTTTATAAAATACTAAAAATAAAATTCAAAACAACATTTTTTTTCAAAAAACCTGTGGCGCTTTATTTACTTTATGTTTTAAAATATTATGTTATTAAATTTAGTATATTTCTATTTCAATTTAAAATATTTCAGAACCTTTTATCTTATTTTTCAACTTCTATCGAAATGTTTACAAAATTTTTATAGAATACCATACATTTTGTATGATTAAAAAAAATATTAACATATGTTAATCTTGCCCAACAACGAAGAAAAAAAATGTAAATGCCGAAAATGGGTCATAGACACGTTTTTCTGAACTTTTTTATTCAATATCTACTCAAAAATTTAGGCACTGATCTCTGATTTTATTAAGATCGGCCAAATAATGAAGTTTTTATACAAAAGTAAAAAAGTAAATATTAACATACGTTAATCCTCCCCAAGTGAAGTTTAAAAAAAAAAAATTGGGAAGTTCCCTGAACATATTTTGTATATAACACATGTAGAAATAATTAACAGACGTTAAATTGAAAATATATTTATTAGAAATGTCAGGAGAGTCCTTTAAAAAACCGTGCCAAAATTGTTACACTCTAATAGGTTAATTAATTTGATTTTAATATTATTTTTTGATTACTACAGTAATAACTGTGCTTTTGCTTTATTTTAGTGTTCATTATTAATCCTATATTGTCTTTAATTCTAGTTAAAAAGCCAGATATTAATAACGACTATAACTTTAAATAAATATTTAAATATATTCTAGAATTTATAAAAATAGTTTCACAGTATATTACAATTTAATGATAAAATCAGAACTGGTTATTCATGTTCTAACATAAATTTTCCTTTTTTTTTTTTTTATTTTATTTAATTAAATTTTCCATGTTGAAAGTAAAAATAACATAATATTTTTAGCAGAAACTCCCATATTCAACTCAATTTTACTTGATATATATTTTTAAATTTAATTATAAAACTTTAAATTTTTCCAAGGAATTAATTTAAATCTTTGTTTTTTTTTTATTTTCCTGAAGAAAGCATTTTCTTTATACCTCAGCAATTTCTATACGTTAGCATAAAACATCAGAAAACCTCTAAAATTTATTTATTACCAATTATCACTATACAATAAGAACTAACTACAATCGTGCTAAATTAAAAACAAAACAAAAAAATAGATTAAAAAAAAAATACACATATTTCAAAAAAGAAGAAAACCTGAAAATTTCCTGAGAAAGTGTTAATTTCTTTCTTATGTTGTGTATGAAAAGAAAAGCAAAAAAAAAATAAGAAATTTTCTTTTCTATTTGTGTTTGTTGTTGTTGTTGTTATTATTATTATTGTTTTATAACTCATTACATAGTAAATCCACTTGCAAACAGTAATAAATCTCAATTCAATTAAATAACCAAAAGCAATTTTACTGCCAGCTAAAAATCTAGACAATATAACTAATGACTAAAATAAATAAAAACAAAACCAAAAAAAAGAAAAAACAAAAAAAAGGAATAAAAAAATATTTAAAGAAAAACTTTTTTACTATTGCAAAAGAGTTTTCATTCGCTTACGCAAAAATGGTTGCAATTTTTAGAATTTTAAATAAAACAAATAAATACAAAGAACCTATACAAAAGTCTAGAACTAATCAACTCAATATTTTCTTACTTACTATATAGAAGTTTTTATTTCACAAATACAAATAAAAAATACAATTTTATTATAGAATGTACACAGGCAAGGTATATTGAAATATAGAGAGAGGAAGTAAGAAAAATTATATAAAAAGAAAAAAAAAAAAACAAAATAACAGTTTTTGTTCGCTTACGATAAAGCATATTACAGGAAACAGGACTACAAAAGAGATGTGCTTACAATATTGCAATATACTAATAATAACAATAATAAAAATCAAGATAGGAAATTTTTCGCCGCCGCAAAAAGACGTAATAACATTATATAGGTGTTATATATATGTACCATAAGATTCATTTAAAACAATTTCCTTGTACTACTTTACTTCAATTTACTTTGCTTTGTATTATTTCGCTGTACATAATATAGGTGCATATGTATATATTTATTTGCAGAAAGCATTAAGGTGTACAATAATAAATAGAAATTATAGGATTTGTAGTGTAATGTTAGTATAGAAGTTATAGCTTAAAAGATTAAGCTTAGTACTAACTAAGTAGTAAAGTGGATTAATGGAATGTTCAGATATTTTTGTGTTTCGAACTTATTAGTAAGGGTGTCCAAATTAGTACAGAACTACAATGCAGCACTATTGTTGTATAGTATAGTACTATATAATGGATATAGTGGTCGAATTGATGACAAAGTTTGTTATGTGAAGTCCCTGAGTTGTAAAGTGATTCAATGCAATATTTTTAAAGGGTGTATAAATAGGACTGACGCAATGGATTTAAACATTTTTAAGAAATTTTAAGTGTTTTTGCTTTACAATAAGAACCATGGTAATCCGATAAATACAATAGCTCATTGCACAGAGTCTTGGTTTACTAACAATTTATTCTAATTTATTTTTAGCACATTTACATTAATTTATTTTTGCATTCATACATTTTGCAATAAATTAATGTAAATGTGCCTTCATAACAAGATTTTATTGCTGATTAAATTGTATTTCAACCAATTATTTTAAAAAGTAAATAAAAGAAACTTTTTACAACATATTCGAAACCGCAACTTTGATATTAGAGTTATCACATGAAGTAACACCAATCAAATACGTTTCACCTAAAAGTAGCCCAGATAGAACAGAGATTGATGCGAATGAAATTTAAACTCAAATTAAAATTATGAAGACTTCGATGAGTGGCAATGAAGAAATATGATTATTTTTCTTAATAAAAACCACTTTGTTCGATAGCGTAGCTTCTGAAGTATTCCCATCTTCTAGTGATATTCAAAAAAGATTTAGTATCATTCTACATGCAGACCAAAAGTATCATCATCATAACCATCACTGTCCTACAATCCCATCAATAGATATTTGATTGTTTCTTATCGATGGCTAATTTCTTCTGTTTTGGGCACATATTGTTTGTTTCGTATATCTTTGGATAAAATTGTTATTCTGCAAGTTTTTGTTGATTTTCTGATGAGACGCGCAGACTAGGGATTCCATTTGAAAGATTTTATCGTGATGTGATTATCAATTTTCTTCAGAGTATAATATCTCATCTATCTTATTTATTAGTTTTTTTGTTTCGCTTCTGTTGAAAATGGTCTGCGGTAAACCAATGGTAACAGATGCGTCACAAATATAAAAAACTGTGTGAAAAATAATAATTTGTATTTGAAAATAATTTATAAATAATTAATTATAGAATAAATAAATAATATATTGTTGAAAAAATAAAAAGGTATTAAAAATCAAATTCGAAAATCCATAGTTAACATTATTTTTTATGTAAATTATAATATTTTTTGAGCAATAAAATTTACCAGCCAATTGAAATTTTCATAAATCGGAAACTTGTCAGTGGTGAAGGAAATTTTTATGTTATTTTGTATTAAATTGAACTTGAAAAGGTGTATATTGTGTCAGAGTAGGAAAAACTAGAACTGTTAGAGGTATTTTTGAAATTTTTTTTAAGTAGATTAGAAATATTAAATGTTGCCATGGTTGGTAACCATGAAGTTATTTCAGTGTGTGGTAAAATGCACCAGGAAAGGGAAAGAGAAATCTAAAAAGAATACAATTACTAATTGTAGTTAATTCATTACCACTATTTATACAATATAACATAAGCTTTTGACATTACAGGAACATAAATTTAAGGCATAAATATGGTAATATATTTCGGAGATATAAACTGTCCATAAAAGTGTAATACATATTAATCCAAAAACTATATTTTTGGTCCATACCCTCGTACCATATAGACATATATTATTATCATAAGTACTCTTCTACAATACTCTGTTATGCCATCATATGACCAACAAATAGAGTTTGAATTTGAAGACTTCTAATCTAGTATAACTGGATTCTCTTTGTACTTGTAAACGATTGATTGCAACGGTTACCGCGTTGCATAAGTCTACTTTAGTTCACAAAATCGCGGTTCTTCAAAATCCGTTTTTTTAATATCCGCCTACATCAGCCAAACTTTATTCCCTCATTACTGCAAGCCTTATTTTTCCAGAAGCAAAATTTCGATTTAAGGCATATTTTGCACTTAAAGATCTGCCTCAAAGACTGCTTTAAGCTTTCTTGAAAAAGTACAACAACGCGCTATTCACCTGATTGATGATGTAAATGTTTCATCATCCAAATAGTAATCGTCGTATCGTTGGAACACTAACCCTATTTTATAGATATTTCGTGGGAGTAGGCATATGCTTAGGAAGAACTAAAATAAGTTCAATTCAAGCAATTCTGTCGAGGAACGCGAGAGGTTGCAAATGCCCATTTTTACACCGTGAATATACCAAAATGGTTCAAGACTGATTATATGGAAATTCGTTTATCGTTCGAACTTCTAGAATGTGGAATCGTATATTGTTTACTTTACAAAAATTCAAAGTGAACATCAAAAACATAGTTCGCAACTCCCCGCCGAAACTTTCTCCTATTTCTTTCTCCCTTTCTTCTCTCTAAATATCCCTTTTTTTTCTCTTCCAAAAGCCAATGGTACGAAAGTATAAAGGTTTTTCTGACCTAAGTTTGGGCTAATAACATAAACAAAAAAAAAAGTCTTACTAACGGTTAGTCTCGAAACAACTAGTTTCAATAAGGCAATACAACATATATGTAGGTGTGTTTTGCAAGTAAAAATCTGGCACCCTATCAAGCTGTTTCATGACCTGGTAGAATTTTTTAAAAACTTTCACCTTAAAACAAAAGAGTATTACCTAACAAAAATATTAGAAAAATAACATCGTAATGTTAGTTACTTGTACTCTATTTTGGCAATGACTTATATACTTTTGTGAGGCCTAATATAAAAAATAAAATGTACATAAATTGTATAATAATAAAATACATCAATATAGAACTATTCCGACTCTGACAAATCTTACTTCAACATTCTTTTAAACAGTTTCTAATTCAAGAAATAAATATGTAAACTGGTGTACAATATTTCCCATTCTATTTTACATACATACTTATATAACATAATATAATCACATTTGAAGTTACACTTTATTGTTAATTTGTGGCTTCTAGAATTTTCTAATGGAAAGAGTTTTAACTTCTGTACAAAAAAGTTACACTGGGCCTCCTTTTAAAGCCATTTATAGACATTTTAATACCATATAATTATTATACAACTAAAATATGTATATAGTAAAATATAGGAACAAAAAAACAAATAAACAAAAATAACAAAAAAAAAAAAATAGTTAAATATAAAAATTGCAACACACATAATATAATTAACAACAGAAGAGTATAATTTACCAAGTAAAATAAAGACCAGCAAACAAAATCAAATTGCACAAACTTAACGTGGAAGCAAAAAAGAAACACAATTTTATAATTATTATTGTTGGCGATGGTTATTTCACTTAATTTTCATTCCACTTTCCTTTACAAAAAAAAAAATGAGAAAACCCTAACTATAAAATAAACTGATGTTAAAATCCTTTTTCTATATTGAAGACTGTGTAATATACTTTAAACAAAAAACAAAAAATTATTGCTACCATAGAAAACTAAAAAAGAAAATTAAAAACGAGAGAGAGAAAGAGAGTGTGAGAAACCTATTAATTAAAAATGAAAAGTTAATTAATAGCTATACATTTTGTAGACCTTCTTTTCTTCAAAACAATATTTTACAAACTTAGTTCTATTTATTGTACTCAGTACACTTTACATTATTGTTTTCCTTTATAGAAAAGAAAAAATACAAACAAAAAAATCACCAAACTACTATTCACCAGTAAAAATTAATGAATTGTATTATTTCAAGGCTCAAATTGTAAACGTATATAGGAAAAAAAAAATTTAATTATAGATAATTTTTTGTTGTAGTTTTTTTTTTATATTTAATTACTTGGTTTAAAGCATTAAAAACTTCATTTTGAAAATTTTAATACTAAAATATTGGATTTAATGTAAAGATAACAAAAAAACCCAATAAACTTATAATTAAATTATTAAAATTTATTAGTTTTTTAATTTAATTGTTGAAAATCTAAAATCTAAATTTTAAATTGTAAAATAAATTTAATTGTTTTATGTATCTAAAATATATTATTTTTTGATGTAATTAATATTTTGTTGGTCGGATAATATTTTTATCCTTTGGTTCTCAATTGGTGGATTTATTCTTTGGTATGTTGTTAAATCTGAAAAGAGCCTATTCAACGATGGATGGGCTAACGTGTTGCCAGTTTTGAAGGCAGCATGTGCCGATCTCTAACCATTAAAAAGAATTATTTTTATATTTGAAGGCAAGACTATAAAATGCCTTCGATTGTATATTTATTATTAGGATTATATTGTTTGAATCAATATCATGATCAATTTAGTGCTAGTTTAAGATTAATTTTATTTAGAAATTTTCATTCTATTTATACAAAATTTTGGTTCTTAAAATCTACTAATACAATTACATATTTTTATTTTAACATTACAAAATTATTATTATTCAATTTACATTACATAGTATTGGATATTTCTAAAAGTCAATAAATTACAATCAGGTCAGAAATATCCAAATACTTTCTTTAATATTTATTTATAAATATTCTTAAAATATCTATTGAAACATATGTAATACATTATGCCAATATGAATATGACCACACACATTTATAATGCATTATTAGTTATGCTTTAATTGCATGTGTCATATGCAACAGTAACATGATCGTCATTCATTTTTTTCCTTAAAAATAAAAACTAATTTTTTTATTACTATAAATTATTTCTTCTAAAAGCTTAATCGAGTCGAACTTAAATAAAAATTGTTTTAAGATTTACCCCTTAACTATATTTATGGGCCATTGCGGCTATTTCAAATTTTAAATTATTGCAATTATTTTATTTAACATAATAATACTAGGGAATCCCATGTGCAATTGCACAGAAGTAGTTCTTACAGGTACGATTTTATATAAAAAGAAATATTTCTTCTGGTATAATTGTAGTTGTTTTCTAAATCGCTTGATTCTTGAATATATGTACTTTACAATGAAATTAAAGTATATGTAATACCTAATACTTTATGACGAAATTCATACTAATTTCAATATAACTTATCACAATAAAATGCCATTACTCTCAACGTAGTAGATCGATGTATTTTTAATTCGTTTATAGTCAAAAGCGTTTATAGTCACAATTATGTAAAATTTTTTGAAAGAAAGTAATAAACTATATAAAATCAATGTCGTTTATAGTCACATTAAAATATAAATCCAATTTTTTCAATAAAACAAAAAAATAAGTCAAAAGTGAATTATTTTATTAAAAACTGATTTATATTATTGTCTTTTTCTGTTCTTTATTACAATAATATGTATATTTTGTGATTACATAACAGAATAATTGCTATTTATGAATAAAATAAAGTTTAAAATTGTTATACGAAAGATATTTTATTGAATTTGATTTTGTTTATAAACATGCAATTTTTTTTTTACGTAAATCACAAAACAGTTATAGTCAGAAATATTACTGAAATTTACCGAATGACTATAACCATGTTTTACTATATATATTTTTTTTAATAATAACAGAAGCAAATGAACATTTATTTATATATATATATATCTGATCTTTGTTTTTCTATTTTGTTTTAAATTTTTGTTTGTGGATTTCTTTTTGTATTTTTTCTATAAGTTTGTATGCCTATTTAAAATAACAAAATTTTTATGAAGCCTGTTTAAAAATTGTCAATGATTGAAATTTATTTTAGAGTATAGATGTCGCTCTACTTGGAAATAACCGTCACTAATTTGGTGTAACTATTTGAAATGTTTTAGGTATTCAGCACCAACACCTATTCTTGTAAAATTCGTGCTGATATAAGACAAAATCAATTTTATAAACAGAGACACTGTTATGGTGCAGCTGCTGCTCAATATAAATTTCAATATAAATGAAATATTAATATAATAAAAAATTAAATTTAAATAAAACTTCCTGCAATATCAAAAGTCAAATATTTCAGGTGTGCAATAAATGTGATAAAAAAACATGTACTAACCATACCAAAATTCTTTGCAACACTTGTGTCGAATAGACTTTAAAATAAATTAAATTAATATTTGATTATGTTATTTAAAAAAAAATTTAATTTTGTGTTTGTTATTTATGAGAATAAATGAATTCAAAACAAATGATTGATAGCATTCCATTTATTTATATGAAATTTATATATGAGCCGCTGCGGCGCTAAAACAGTATTTGTGTGACTGATTTTACAACAATGGTTAAGATTAAAATAATTAAGCCAATTAGAGTTTGTGTAATATTCTTTGCATACATTTTGTTCCATTATAATTCATATTATTTATTACTATATGCATTTCTATCTATTACTCAAATAAATCAAAATTAACTTAGCTTTCGAGCAAATTAAATTCTAGGTATTTTGTCAAATTCTTTCGATATAATCATTAACATTTTAAAATTTAGATTTATTTATTTAGCAGTGGTTCTATACAAATAACAATTTATATACATGTAACATAAAATAAATTAATATTAATTAATTTAAATAACAAACATTTATAATTAACCCGAATTAGCCCTGTGTTGCCAATCATCGACAACAGTTAACATAGGTATTTTTGCTTTATTAAAATATAAACCGCTATTTTAGTAAAAGTAAATAGTATTGCACTTTTTTTTACCTATTTATATCATATGTACTTACTCATATTAGGATTTGAAATTAAAATGACAGAAATAGAAATAGTGCGGTATACAGTTTTAGTTTAGTGAAAAATGGATGACATGAAAAAATAAGTTTCATTATTTTTCTAAATATTAAACCATAAATATTAAATTTTGTTTTTGGACAATTATCTTAACTAAATGTAGTAAATTATTTGTTAAGTAGAAACATTTCAGTTCAAAAAATATCTTATACAAATTTTTTTCATTAGTATTTGTCTGTTGCCATATGGCAACGGTGGGCTAATTTGTTATAGAAAACATTTTTTTCAGAGTATATTACTGTATGTGTTTTACTTTTGTGATTTTATAGAAAATTAACAGTAAAGGAAGCATTAGGTTATTTAGAAAAAATTTCCTCGGACGTAGCTAAGTCTATATTTATTGAACCACCGAATGAACCTGGAGATTTAAGTGGTTCTTCCACCATTTCAAAAAAAATCCACGCGCCCGAATATAATAAGTACATATAAATGGCGTCGATAGAATGGATGAGAACATCAGTTTATATCGATTCAAGGAAAGAAATGATGGAACAACCTATTTACATGACCTCTTGGATGTATCAATATGCAATCCTTCACAAATTAATAGAGTTTACAATCCGGAAATGCGTCAATTGTAATTTCGATGACAAATTGTTGAATTATTCTTGTGGTTATTATGGCACTCGGCCACTATCTGCTGGAAATATAGAACGTATAAGATCCCTCTCAAAAGCTTTATGTTATGATAATATTGAACACTTTGTTAATTCTGTGGAGAAGAAACGAAGATGTGCTGACGATTATTGTAAAACCGTTGGCAGAAGTGTATGTATCAAATGTGATAAAGGACTGTGCAAACGGTGTTTTGAATCTTATCACAAGCAATAATAGTGTGTTCCATTGTTTAAATATTTTTTTTATCTAGTTTTCATCTATTGCTCATTTATAATTTTACTAACATATTTTATTCCAAAATCTAAAATGTGTATTTCATATAATTTTTTTTTCTATACATAGCTCAACATTGACATATGGCAACATGCCTCTTAAGCGGCAGGGCGGTTCCATAAACCAAAAGAAATACAAAAACATGCTATTTTACTTAAGACTAACAGTTTTTACTTAATATAACTTCAGAATTAAAAAAAAAATAATATGGGCTAATTCGGGTTAATCAGCGGTTTGAAACTGATAGATTTTATTACAATTCAAATTTAACTTTTAACGTTTACTAGGAAAAACTAAAATTAAAATTATTAATTAATCACAAATACATATTTTAACTAAAAATTTATTACTTAAAAAAATTAAAAATTATTTATTTTCCAAATAGTTTGTAGCGAATCTTACTTTAATTTCTAGATTCTATAGCTACCGTAAATCATCTAGGATGATGTGATGCAACTCCCTCAAACCGCACCGAGAATTTTTAATAAACGACCTATTGATATCAGAAATATCAGAGTTTTATCCGAATTTTTAACTAAAACTAAGAATTGGCTTAGGAATATTAGTTGGCATGAAGTTGAAGAGCTAATAAGGGTAGATAATATTATTACTGATATAATATATATTATAGTATACTGTTGCTGATATCTATCTATATTATTATTATGTAGCTTTGTTTATTCTTTTCTTACAAGAATTTCGTTATTGCTAATTTTTTGCTTTTTTTCATTTTTTTTTCCTTTAAATTAATTTAAACATTGAATCTCGTTCTAAAACATATATAATAGTTAATAAAATTGTTTAATTTTTTTTTTTTTCTTCAATTCACTTATTTGTAAGTTTTATCTATAAATTTAATTCACATTTTCATATTTTACTTTTAATTTTAATATTACTTATTTCTTAAATTTAATTATTTTTTTTAAATATAAATATTGAACCACATCAAATTTAGTATATTTTATTTTCTTTAAGATTTTAATTTTCCAAATTAATATTTACATTTAAATTTGTAACTCCACAAATATTGAATAATTTAAATTGTTTATTTCTTGTGATGGACCATTCGAAACTTGCTTTTGCAATAGAATGTTTCCTAACTATTTTATTTTATTTATATTTTGAATTCTGTAGATGCTTTTAATTTTGTACTATTATTATATTTGTTTATTTACTATTTTTAAGTTTTGAATTTTAGTTTTAATTAATTTACTATAATTGTAATGAATTCTGATATTTAATAATATATAACAAATGAAAAAAAAATAAACTATTATAAAAAGCACGCTCTGCTCTGTTCACTACCCTACGATGGTTTTTATGCCAACAGTGGGTATCCCATTTGAATAAAAGGTCAATGCAGCATTAGCGTCCATCGGGTAATCCTATTTTACTTAACTCATTAATTCGCGCTAGCAAATCATCGGCTACAAGATTTACAGATTTAAATTTTATTGTAAATTTGACGTACATATCTTATATGCGTTCATATTAACTTGCGTCATGTTTCTATTTATTTATTTATTTATTTATATATTTATATATATTATTTGTTTATATATATATTTTTGTTTTCGTTATCGCATTATATTAATTTATTTATTTATATATATATTATTTATTTATATAGCTATATGTTTTTGTTTTCGTTATCGTATTATATTTATTTATATATTATAATATATATTTCAAATTAATGAGTATACATTGATACAACACAATTTCTAGTACGGTTACTTGCAGGAAAAATTAATAGTAGAAAAAGAGAAAAAATAACAATAAGAAATATGAAAATAAATCAGACAAAGTAAAAGAGCGATTTTGTTACTTCAAGGTACTTCAATTTTATATTTAGAGTGCGACTGCTCCCAACAACGTGTAGAGGTTAAAACAAGAAAAATATCAGAAAGAAAATGCAGAGTTTTAATATAGAAACATTTTGGGAGTTAAAATTTTTAATTACAGACTTTAACTACTATTAAATAAAAAAAAATTAATTGTAAAGGATTCTTACTCTCAAATAATATATTTTTTTCTACTGAAAATATAAAATAGTCAGTTATAATTAAAAATGAAATGATGAGTATGCTATTAGTCCAGTGGTAAGCTTACCTTCATTCTCAATCCAATTTTTTTTTTATAATTCTATGTTTTTATACTTTCCCGCTTTTTCTATCCATGGCATCACTTAACATATAAATCAAATGATCACCAGAACACTAATATGTAATACAGAAACCGCCTTCTTTGGTTTTTGCATTTTAACTTCAGAATATTACCTCAATTAATATACATAATTGCATTTATATGTTGCTTTGATAAATATTTTAATATCGGTTGTTGAATGCATTATAGCTATCACTTGAAGTGCAATAGGTTTAATTTTCTAAAATTCTTAATAATTATATTATGTTCATTTACCGTCTGATGGTTTTTCTACATTTAACATACAATTTGCCGACGTATCAAGAAAATGTTAATAACTTCAGTCTTCAATTTCCTATTAATCTTTCTATCTCGTATTGTTCTTCTTATGTTATATTAGCATAGTAGAGGGTAAGATCGGTATGTAAGTCCTAAAGATAATATAATTTCTTTGGAATTTTCTAAATAATAAAAGTACTTCAATATACTCGTACTAAATCTCTTATGTATGTAATATTCAATAATTCAATTATTAACCCTTAATTAGAATTATTATACTTCAATACAATAATACTTGAAATAATTTCTATTAAAATATTTTCAAATATTTTAAATGAATTTAAGAACAGCAAGTAAAACACTTTTGAAACTGTAGTAATAGTAATAAATTATTTTTGAAAAATGGTTATATTTCAAGCACTTAATTTAAATTTAAAAAAAAAAAAACACCAAATAACATCCACATACAAACATACTATTTTTGAACCTTATACTCACATTTATTTAAATTTTTCTATAGTTTTCTTGTTTTCATTATTTTAAAATTATAAAACTTTTTTAAGATTTATAATATCTTTATTCTCTTTACTATGAAAATAAATTTTAATGAAACCCAACATAAATGTTGCTAATTTACTTTACCACGATTTTGAATCATCATCCAGAAAAGAAAAAAAATAGAACAAAAAAACTATATACATGTTCATTATAAAGTTTAAAATTTATACGCAAACTGAAATAGTAATTTTTGGTACATTAATTTATACACTTACTACCACACATATATAAATCTACTACCCAAAATGTTTTAGAATTGGATAAATTCCAATTTTAAGTAGTGCAAATTAATGAATACTTGATCAAAGTTATAAAACTACCTTAACGCATTGCACTGCAATAGAATGAATACTCTTATCAACCCAACATATTTCAGCTAATCCTAATTTTCATTAAATTTTCTGTTCTATACCTGAAAATTTCTTATATTGTCTTAAGAGATCTAAAAATTTATACCACAATTGGATTCAAAGAATTATTTTATTTCATTATTATTTAATTTTCTGATGCGATGATGTACTGATCTATTTTGTTTTTATAAATAAGAGATGGTTCACAGAAATATACAGTTGAAAATTAAAAGAAAATACTAAGGTTGTTGTCCATCGTTAACATTTAATAGTAAATAAAACATACTACTTCTCTTGCAAATGTAATTCACAAGAAATCGCTTGGAATGCAGAAAAGTCAACCGAAATTTGAGATATTTTTTGTAATATTATCCTAATTAATATCGAGCAATTCTTCTAATTAACGACCAAACTTCTGCGACTTCATCTTTAACTTGTCTTGGACATTGTTGTATAGTAGGAGCGCTTTTTCTCTTTTATAGATACTTCGTAGGTATAGACAGATGCTCATTAGAAACAAACAAAGAGCTACTCCCTCCTCTTAAATAAGTTATTCGTCAAAAAACAGAAGCCGCAGATGCCTATGTGGACACAATAGAAATACCTAGATGGCACAAAACAATCCGGACTTCACCAATGTGGATTCATATAAGCTCTTGAATTTCTGCAAAACATCAATAACTTCATTCTGCAAATTCCTATCAATTCCCACAATAACTTTCTTCTTTCTTATTGTGTTATCCTATGCTATACTTACTTACTTACTTACTTAGGTGGCCAACAGACCATGTAGGTCCTGGGCCTGACTCATCAACATCCTCCATTTTTGCCGGTCACGGGCGGATTCTCTCCAGTTGAAGATTCGAAATTGCTTTAAATCCGCCGATATTTCGTCTCTCCAACGAAGGTTTGGTCTGCCCCGACGTCTTGTACCTTCGGGTCTGGAATCGAAGATTCTCTTGGCTGGAGCATTTTCGTCCATCCGCTCTAGGTGTCCGAGCCACTGTAGTCTCTTGACTTTAATTTTTGTGACTACGTCCACCTCATTGTACAGCTCATAGATTTCGGCATTATATCTTCTCCTCCAGACCCCATCGACGTTTTCAGGACCATATATCCGACGAAGAATTTTCTTCTCGAAGACACCAAGTGCATGCTCACTTGCCTTAGGCAGTGTCCATGATTCTGATCCATAAAGCAAAACCGGGAGTATGAGCGTTTTGTAGATTTGTACTTTGGTGTTTCGAGAGAGGAGCTTTGACCCGAGATGTTTTGACAAACCGAAGCAGCAACGGTTTGCAAGGGTTATTCTTCGCCGTACCTCCACATTGATGTCGTTTGTGGGATTAACACTGGTTCCAAGGTAGGTAAACTCCTGAACTACCTCGAAATTATATGTGCCGACAGTGATGTTTTGACCAATATGATGTTGAGAGGTCTTTTTATTTGTCTACAACATATATTTTGTCTTATCCTCATTTACTTTGAGACCCATTCGTTTCGCTTTTTCTTCAATCTGGGTAAAGGCCTCGACGACCGCCCGTTGTGATCTGGCGATGATGTCAATGTCGTCGGCATACCCTAGTAGTTGAACAGATCTGAAAAATATAGTACCGGCCGTGTTTACTTCCGCTCGTCGCACTATACGTTCCAGTACTAGATTGAAGAAGTCGCATGATAGTGCATCTCCTTGTCGAAATCCGGTACACGTCTGGAAATAGTCAGAAGTGTTATTTCCAATCACCACAGCACATCTTGTGTTTTCCAGTGTCATTTTTGACAATCGGATGAGCTTGGCTGGTACACCGAATTCCGACATAGCAGCATATAGCTCGCTGCGGTATATGCAATCGTACGCAGACTTGAAATCGATGAATAGGTGGTGTGTATCGATTTGAAACTCATGGGTCTTCTCCAGGATTTGTCTAAGTACGAACATCTGGTCGCTTGTTGATTTTCCGGGGCGAAAGCCGCATTGATAACTGCCAATAACAGCGTCACAATAGGGCTTCAGATATTCGCACAAAATGTTGGACAGGATCTTATATGCAATATTTAAGAGGGATATTCCTCTATAGTTTTTACAGGACATGGCGTCGCCCTTTTTGAAAATGGGACATATAGAGCTGGTACTCCAGTCATTTGGCATGCTTTCTTCCTTCCAGATGTTGCCAATGATTTGGTGCATGCAGTTAACCAAAACATCGCCTCCAGCTTTAAATAATTCAGCTGGGAGTCCATCAGGTCCAGAAGCTTTGTTGTTTTTCAGCTTGCTGATGGCTTGGCCAACAACCTCTACAGTGGGTGGTGGGGGGTTGCTGGTAATGACTGGTGCTGGTGTTGCTAGCTCTTGTTGTTGTTGTTGCTCTCCATTTAGCAGCTGCTGAAAGTGCTGCTTCCATGTCTCCAATATCCCTTGCGTTTCGGTAACCAAATTTCCCATATTATCTCTTAGCGCGTGTGTAGCGGGTTTATAGCCAGCTGCTTGGCTTTTTTGTAGAAGTTCCGCACTTCGCCTCTATTTTTATGAGATTCGATATTTATGAGCAGAGATTTTTCGAAGTCCCGTTTTTTCCGCCTGATGAGTTTCTTCTCATCTCTTCTTTTAGCCTTATATTCTTCCTTCGCTGCTCTTGTTTTCCGTTGCAGCGCTTTTTTATACGCCTCGTTCTTCTTCAACGTTTTTGATGCACATTCCTCGTCATACCATGGATTTCTGGTATTTCGTGGTTTGAAGCCAATTGTGTTTGCGGCTACCTCTTTGATGATACTGGCACAGTTTTTCCATTGATCATCAATCGAAGAATGGTTTGAAGGAGGTGTGGCTGTTAAATTTAGGCTAATTTGCTCTTTGAAGCTTCTGGCTATCTCGGGCGACTGCAGGCTACTAATGTTAAATTTGGGATTATGATGTGACTGCACTGTTTTAACATTAGATATTCTGGCTCTGAAAAGTGCTATAACCAAAAAATGATCAGAGTCGATGTTAGCCCCTCTGTATGACCGTACGTCCAGCACGCACGATGAGTGGCGTGCGTCAATCATAAGGTGATCAATTTGATTGGTTGTACGGCCATCTGGAGATAGCCAGGTGGCTTTATGAATATCTTTATGGGGAAATTTGGTGCTGCTTATAACCGTATTATGCGCCGCTGCAAAACTGATCAATCGGTAACCATTATCGGTGGTGTGTTGATGGAGACTATGTTTACCGATTGTTCTGCCGAAAATTTGCTCTCTACCGAGTTTAGCGTTGAAATCCCCTAGCACAACTTTTGCATCATGTTGCGGGCAAGCTTCGTATGCTTTTTCTAACGCGTCATAGAAGTCTTCTTTCTCTGTTTCTTCTTTTTCATCAGTAGGAGCATGCACACATATTAGGCTGATGTTGTAGAAGGTGCCTTTAATGCGGATTATGGCCAGACGTTCGTTAATTGGTTTGAAATCAATAACATTTCGTCGTAGCCTGTCTCCGATTGCAAAACCGCATCCAAATATGTGGTGTTTTTCGTGGCAGCTATAGTATATATCGCATTTTTGTTTCCTTATTATTCCGGTTCCTGTCCAACGCAATTCCTGTAACGCAGTGATGTCAGCTTTATACTGCGTGAGGACATTTTCCAATATGTTAGATGCACCTGGGCTGTATAGTGTTCGAACGTTCCAGGTGCAAATTCTAAAATCAAAATCCTTACGAGTTCCGGGTCTGTTTCCAATTAATCCATCCATATCCGAGGCTTGTTTTAAGTCTTTCATAACTATGTTTTTTTTTTTATGGGTTAGGTAGTTAACCTAACGCCAACCTTCAATCTGAAGGGTTGTTTTTGCGCACTTACAATTTTGGCCTATCGTATAAGTGGATGCTGTATAGGATAGTTTCCGGAGGTCACCACGTAGAGGTAATGTAAGCACTTGCTCAGGAACTTGACAGTTGCGCATCTGGGTCAGCGACCGGTCAGATGTTACCCTGTCAATCCCAAGCCGGACCACCTATCCTATGCTATCCAAGCGGTTAATTAATTTGGAAAAAATATAAACTTATACACATGTCTCTGTCACATAATTCTTTCCGAAATTAATTTAAATGGGCAAAGACTGTACACTGACAAATTTCAGCTTAAAGCCATATTCTAAAAATATAAATTGGTAAAATTAAATTTGATAAACAAAGGAAATTTAACAAAATTAAAATGCTCACATGGCTGGGTAGCCTACTTTATGTAAGAAATCCTCTACTTATGTAAAGAAATACAACTTGTTTTAGTAAAACGCACACTGAATGTGGGCAGGGAAAAAGTTTTTTTAACATTTGAGACGAAAAGCTTTATATGAATCAAAAAGTGAGTTTTTATGCCTCAATAGCGTTTAACTGATGACTGAAAGTTAATAAGTAAGTATACTAAATGAAGAAAATTTGTTTTATATAACTCTCTGTTTATCACATTGTATAAGTCTTTGTGCATTTTGCTCTTAGTGTCATTTCTGGTTTATGGATCAAAACCATAGACACTGTCCAAGGCAACTGAGACGTAGTCACGATCCTTAAAGTCAAAAGATTACAGTGGCTCGGACACATAGCGTGGATGGATGAAAATGTTCCACCTAAGAGACACTTCCAATCCAGACCCAAAGGTATAAAATGTGGGAAACACTTCAAAATCTTCATTGGAAAGATCAAATATTGGCAGACATGGAATAATTTCTGTAAAATGTATTTTTATTTATGTCATATCTAGCATTCCGCATTAAATTATTGCGCATATCAATTCTATCACTATTATATAATTATAAGCAAAAAGGCCCGTCATAATGATGGTGGTAAATAAAAATATATTTTTTGTGACACTGCGAAAAAATATTGGTATTAATAAACGTAATCAAATAATAGAAAAAAAAACCATAAATTTTTACCCCAAAAACCGCGTACTGAAAATTGTAACTAAAAATTGATTTTTGATTATTTATCGTGTAAATTTTATATTATATAAATTTTATAAGTCAATGTAAATAAAAATTTCTTTGAATATTTTTATTTATTTAGATAGTGCGCAACTTAATTACAAAAAGAACAATATTTGTTAAACTACAATGTTTTATGTTTTATCCATATATTATTCTTAGTAGATTAGTAATTGGATATTGCCATCTCTTAATATCCAATGCTTCTAAATCTTATACGTATAAATTTAGTTGGTATATATACGTATTTTTTCAACGCGTATGTCAAATTTATTTGACTTAAAAACCAAAATTTTTTATAGTAGTAGTTACGAAAACCTTATAAATATGAAAATAAATAAATTTTGTTTTCTTTCTCAATTCCTACTTTTCGCTGTCTTCTGACTCAATATCTTTCCAACTTTATCCAACCTTGTTAATAAAAAAGGCTACTTTAAAAAGGCTAGTTTTTGAAATTTGTCAATGTCTGAGAAAAAAGGTATAATTGGGGATAAATCTATTCTTGGAATAAATATATTTTCCCTTGTAGCTGTACCGATTAGGACTTCTGTGATTATTAAGTTTGATTTTAAATTTTTTACTGCTAACCTCCTACTTTCAAATTAAGTTTATGTGGAGGCATTCCACTTGAACAACAGCTATTTAAAAACTCCATGGGTTAATTGTTTTCTTCGTGCTCACCGCAATCGTAAATAGAATCTGTGTTCAAATAAGTTATTATATTTCCTTCTTAAATATTTAATACTTGTTCGTTAATTGTATCGATATCAGAATTTTTAGCGCAAAGTATGTACTTTGTTGAATAGGTAGGAAAACTATCTACATAGGAGGAGTAGGAGTCCAAATAAATTTTTTTTTATATCTGTATTTAGAAGAAATAATTTTAAGCGGTTGTTAGCTGAGTTAAGGCGTCATATTAATATCACAAGGTTTGGGAGTTCGATTCTCCTTTGAGTCAAATTATTATTTTTAAAAAAAATTTTTTTTTTGTTATTATAATTATAAGATTTATAATATTAATTTTTATAATATAATATACTAAAAAAAAAAAAATATTTTATTAACATAAAAAAAACGTAATTTTTAATTATTATTCTCTCTTCTCAATTATTTCAACACACACGAAAACTTTAGTTTAGAATAAATGTCACCAACTCTTCTAAGCATACAAATTATGTATACATTGTAAACTTATTACTTGTACATGTTTTGACAGTTGACAGTGCAGTTCACACTATAATAATATTGATGCATCATGTAGTGTAGATGTATGTATATTATCGTCGTGCTTCATAAAATGTTTGATGATATTAAATTAATATAAGAGATTTTGTGTTAGTCTATTCGATTCTCTTTTGAGTCAAATTTTTTTTTGTATTATTTTTGGATTATTGCATTTAATTTTTTGGACTTTTAGTACGGAAAAAAATGAATTAGTACGATAACATTAAGTATAAAAGCAAGGAGCGTCAATCCTGATAACTGATTAAAATATGAGCACATATTTTAAATTTACGCTCCTTGATTTTGTTCATGGCAAGCTCATATATTTCAAGTCAAATGTTAGAATTACACACTTAAATATTTTTAACAGACCTTGAACTACCTAATTTATTTTCTCCTTTTTAGTGCATTTAAAGTTGCTACCAAAACTATGTAACCCTTGGAAAAAGCAAGTTTCTTAAAAAGTTTTTTTTTATTTTTTATTTATATATACACATCCACACATATCCATGAATTGAATACCTATTTCTTAAATCAAAGAGGAAAAAAAAATTTGATTCAAAACAAAATATTTTGTTATTTCTTTTCGATATTATCATCCCATTCCCATTATGTTGCTGATATTGTTATTACCTCTTGAAAACAAATAAAAAAAAGCAAAATCAAAAAAAATTAAATATAAAAGAGAGAGATTAATTTTATGTATACTATTTTTTCAAAATGTATGGGATGGGAATGATTCAATTTTTGTGTTATAATTTCTACTAAATAATTTCTGTTATTGTAATATTAATAAAATGCTACGTTAAGGCAGCAGCAGCAGCAGGACATTGACTTTTATAATATAAGATTAATTTTAGTATTTTGTTATTTATTTATTTTTTTTTTTTTTTAACTTGTAATTTTTTATTAAAATTTAACTTAACCTAAATTGTAATAAATAAATATGTTTTGTAACTTGCTTGATTTAAGCTCGGAATAAGAAAATAAATAAATAATCCCGCAAATATTTCAGCAAAGGAACGTTCGTCGTTAACACTTTTATTTAACTATAGTCTAGATTTGAATTGTTGAAAGAAAATTGATTTGATCACTACCACACAATATATTTTCCATATTATCAAAATGACATAAATATAAAGATAAAATAAAAATTAAAACTGTAGCTAATTAAAATACTGAAATGCTTGAAGAATTAATAAATGAAGATATCTCTACCTACTAAAATTAGCTAATTTGCGTTTTAAATGTTTTAATAATCATTTCAATTTTTATTTTTATATATTTTAACAGCTCCATTATTGATTTGATAATAAGGCAGTCCATCATATTCTAAACGTGTAAAAATTTCTAAGCCATCTAAAGGCCAAAATATATTTACCACAAATTCATAGTAATTCAAAATGATTGAGACAAATTTTCAATTATCGGCAAATTAATCGGCAAACAGAAGAAGAAATATATCCAGAATATTATCTTCTTTTTAATCATAAAAAAAATTATTTCAATTACTAAGTTAATTTGCAACCACTAATTTAATTTGCAAATCAGATGAATTCAATTATTATTCAATCCGATTCATATAAATTTGGATAGTATATAACTTCGAAGAACACACGTACACACACACACACACCACATCATATATTCAAACTCCAAAATAACAGATTATCATTATATTTCAAACAAAGGTTATAATAACAAAATAAAAACATAAAAAAAGGAAATTAAACGCACTTGAACGCCTTCTACACTACTAATTTTCATTAACAGTACCCACGTGTACACGTATATAAATACCTACATCCCTACATATATATAATAAATTTAATGAAATAAAATGTGTGAATTACTGATAAACATTCACATTACATTCACTAAAAACAGTTTCATCAGTTGTTGCTAATAATTAAGCCAATTATGTATCCATGTTGATATGAATGGGAAAAATTTTCCAGAAAATATCAAAAAAAAATAAACGAAAAAAACATTTACATCAAAAATTTTCCAAATAAGTGATAATAACACTTATACAAAATACATATACAAAAAAAAAATGCTTTCTACACACCATCAAATCCAGGCTTGTAAATTTATGTCTATTTGCTGAAATTGTATTGTATACGTATATTATTTGCGTAATAAACATTAATAAAATTTGTGTGGTGAAATTTAAAAAGAACAAAACAAAAACAAAATAAGAAGAAATCCTCGCAAATTTTTTTTTAAATTTACAAAATGAATTTTTAAAATTTTCTCTTTTATAAAATAACACTTAAAAATTACAAGTGTTACAGTTAACATTGATTATTCCTTTGAATAAATTCAAAGACAGAGTGATTAAAATATTGTTATAGTTAATATGCGAAACAGACTGATGAATTCATTAGGTTCGAAATATAAGTTCAAATATATAGCATTTGACATGAGTCTTAATAAAGTTTCTCTACTTTTAAATAATAAAATTTATAGTCTTATCAAATAGTCCCATATTGAGCTTTATTATTTCAACCTTAATATATATAATTTTCAGCAGTTTTCACACTCTTTGTTATTACAGAATCTCACTCAGTTGAAGAAAAGTTTTTTAGATTCTTTGCCAGTAATGAGAATTGTTGGCTGAATAAAAATGGTTGTTTTGTATGCAATCCATTTATTTTTACAATTTATGTTGTACAAGTTATGAAACTAACCAAATTAAAACTAGGAGTTGACTAGTTAATCTGTTAGACTGTTATTACAATACTTTTTTTATAAATAGCCAAAACAGTAGGTAGAGGAGACCTTTTATACCAATTGGTATGTTTGAGGGAAAGGAAAGTGCAATTTAAAATTTCCCTAAAATGGGAAAGCAGAGCGTAAAAGGGAAAGGATAGTTACAATAACGTAATTTAGTTAATGTTCGTTTTGAATTTATGTTAACCATAAATATAGAATTGACCATGTTTAAGGAACACACAAGATTACATTTGGTTCCACATTCGGTATGTTGAGGTTATTAACAAATTTCCATAACTTGTCTGCTGCCATTTAGGATTTTTTACGGTATAGGGATCAACATATGCTGCCCTTCGTGACTGATTTAATTTCTACTGAGCAAGTACCCGTTTCTAAGGAGATATCTTTAAAAAGGAGAAAATTTTGGGGGACGATGGGGATGAATTTTGAAAGGCTAATATATTTTATTTGAAAACACAATTTTAAATTTATATTATTTATTGAATATCCGTGTGTGTGCTTTTCAAGTTTTTATAATTATTAAAAGCGCAATATTTTTTGCGGCATTCAATTAATCGGAAATTTTTGGTAGGTGTCTAGTTTTTTGTCCGCTCCCAAAGTTTTAATCTAGATAATAAACAAATTTCCATTTGTACCTGATGTTGCGTTATCAACCAGTACACTAAGATCATTATTCACTTCATAGACACTTCCCTCAAACCTCTGGAAATAGCTTCAAAAGAATAAATTTTACATTTCGAGCTCAACATTTAACCTAAAATATATTCTATAATATTTCTTGTATCCAAAATAACATGTTATTTGTTGTTTCTAGTCAACGTTAAATTTCTGGTATAAATTATTTCGAAAATTCCAAACAATTAAAATGACTTACGCTTATAACCCGTAGATGTTTTTAAATGTAAATTGATTTAAATAAACGTTGCTATAAAAAAATGTTGACAACACTTACAAAATAGGCTGACTGCGAATACTGATACAAAAAAAGCCAACCAATCAAAATTAAAAATTTCCACCACCATATAAAAATTTCGGCTTTATTAGAATTCGAAAATCCATCAATTTTACACCTATTATATAGATAATGTTTTTTCCAAAATGACAACGAAGTATACGTATCGTTGTCGAAAGTTTTATGTCCAACAAACAAAGCGTTCCATAAGGCTCTGCCTTATCACCTACTCTTGTCTTGATTTTTATGAATGACTTGCTCTCTTCAACCATCAATCCAATCCGTAGTTTTGCTGATGAGAACACGTTGATGGAATCCTACGACTTTTTAAGGAAATCAAACATCACCTCTACCGCAATCAGCTCTCAGAGAAACATAATGAGTAGCTCACTTAACTATGGCCTATCAAAAATAGCCGATTGGGGTAACGTAACAGAGTTGATTTCAACACGTTCAAAACTCAAAGCTATTTGATCTATTGTAAAAGACATGAACACGTCACAACCCTGCCATTTCAAGGAGAAAATTTACAAAGGTCTAAAAATCTGGATATTTTAGGCATGCAGCTAAATCGAAAAATGCAGTAGAATGAGCATATTTTTGATATAGTTAAGAAGGCTGTCACCAAATGTTTGGGTTTTCGTTGTCGATGTGTTACTAGCCTACTTTTCTCCAAAAAATCTGGCCTATATCTTTAAAGCATATATCCGATATAAGATGGAGTACAATTCTCACATATGGACTGGCACTTCCCTAACTTGACTAGGTTTCCTGGACAAAATTCAAAATCGCGCCTTACGCCTATTTGGCGACCCCACCATCCAGTTAACCTTTACTTCTCTTAGCACACGTCGAAATGTTGGAACTCTTTCCCTCTTTTATAGATATCTTGTTGGAAATGACACTTATTCTAATGAAATAAAATCACTAATGCTTTCCCTCAAACTATTCCGGGATAACACTAGGGAGGCTTCAAGTGCATATGCTGTGGAAATACCTGTGTGGTCCAAAACTAGTTTTGAAAATTTTTTTATTGTAAGAACTGCTAAAATGTGAAACATGCTTCTACCTCACGTGCTCCCCTCTGATAGAAATGCTCCATTATACAATTTGAAACTTCAGTTTCCAACTTACAGTCCAATTCTCGTCTATCATCCTTTTTCATTTTTAACATTTTTTCCTTACCCACACCTACAATAATTTTGTATAAAGGAATCCTTTCCTAGTGTTTGGTTAGCATGTAAAACAAAACAAAAAAACAACAAGAGAAAAGACAGGATTTTAAATGACGGAATTTTTATATCGTTATGTTATCCTTCAAAATATTGTAAAAATTAATTCAAATAGGAACAAATTTGTTCACCTTTTACAAAAATATCCAATTAAAATTTTTTCCACATTTATTTCACATTTTGTCCAACATTATATCGATATGACCACTCTTGCTTCTTTTATATATAAGGGGCTTATTATTTTCTCCTTCAGTTTCTTTATTTGCATTACATTTTTAGATAGCCAAGCCACTAATGTTTTGTGAAGTAGAAAAATATAAGCTATTGTAATTGTTGAAATCTAATATTTATAAATTATTTGGCCGTTTTCACGCATCAGTAAATTGCCATGGCAGAAGCTGCAGCTATTTTTAAGCCAGACCCAAAAATTGTTTTAATAAAATTATCGCATGCAATGTTGAAGCAAATTCGACACATCAATCTGTATCTCATTAAATATCAAAATTCATAATGAAACAAAAAAAAACAAAAAAAAATAAAAATAAATAAATATTAAAGTTAAAAAAATTATTCAAATAATTTATAATTTAATACGAATAACTTCTCTGATGAAAAATATTCAATAAAATATTATCAAAGCTTTAAAAACAAAAAAACAAATCGTTGTTATTCACTACGGTTGCGAAATATTACACATCATATTATGTAGATACAAAATGCATTCATGTATTATAGAAAATATTGTATTATTATTATAAATTAAAATTCTTTTATTATCATTGTGTGCTCCTATAACTGCCAACCAACCGCTCTTAAACATTATTTACTCATATAAATTTTAGAATTAACTTCAAATTATTAAATTTTAAATGAATCTTTTTCTGTACAATTGAACTACTTTTATTATTGTAAGTGTACAATATTCTACTGCATTTATACTAATATAGTCACTACTATACTCATATATATAGATCTATCTAAACTAATGGTAATATAAAATAAATTTATTATAAAATTTAAATTTTCAATTTTATATTATTGAAAAATTTTGAAATTTTCGTTGAAATTCCAAAATATACCAAGAGTTATATTATGATATTATGATGATTTTGTATAGTTGTTGTATCTTCAATAATAACAATTATTATTGTTGTTAAAAGGAATTCAGATTGAAAGGACGAAAGCAAATTTTTTGTATTTCAATTATTTTGGTCGATTTGGTTAAATTTTGAAAATTATCTCTTGTTACTGTTACAAATATATTTTTTTAGGTTAAATCAATTTTGGAAACAAAGCAGAGTGAATTTGGACTATCGTCTTTCAATTCTGAATACTTTTAATCTATATTGGTATAATTTTAATCTATATTGGTCTAATAGTTTTCCAGACAATTCAATAGAATAGGTGAAAAAGATAAATTTGGTTTCTTAAATTTGCTTTCATACTTACTTGTTCGATTTTAAAGATATTGAAGGGGATGGTAACAAAATCCCCAGTTTCATAATCCATCGTATTTAAATGCATTGTTTTGTAATACGCTTTTTAAAAATCCTATATTTTAGTATAATAGGAAATAATTCAATTCCAAATTCTCCCCCAACATTTTTCTTTTTCCATCTCCGAATTCTATCCCCTTACCCAAGCCTACAGTTATTTTGTCAATCCTATCAATCCTTTCTTATTGTCAAAAAAAATAAAACAACTTTATAATACAAAAAAAAAAACAAATTATTATTTAGAAATGTAAATATCTTTGAAAATTATATTAAAAGAAATATTTTTTAAGAAATCTATGTTTTCACTTTCAAGCCTTTTTTCAATTACATTTTTTATTTTTTAAAATTTTGATTTTCAATAATTTTGGTAATTTTACACCCTAACGAGTTTTTGCTTTCCTAGTTTTAACAACAACGTGTTCTTGTGCTAATTCAGAAATGAGCTTGTATGCACCCAATGTGATTTGCCCACAATGGTATTCAAGCATCTGTGCCAAGTTGCATTGTTTTGAGTTCTGGGGAAATGAAATTTTTCCGCATCATCAATATACCAAAAACTTGGATGATATTGTGGTTTGGATGGCTTTTTAGATTTTCCTGTATTACCTATATACCAGGTAATTTATTTGATGCCAATTTACAATTTTTTTGGCGTAATTATTAAGAGTTCTAAATAAATATGAAAAATAATCAGAAATTTTTCGCTGCCGGGACAAATGCCAAACTCTTTATCATGACATAGTATACCAGAGTTCATAAAAGAATTCTTAGTAAACTGCTTTGCTTTTGGAGCTCATTAAACAAAATACCAATGGAACTATTTGATTATTGACCTGAACATGAATTGTAAATAGTTGTCTCATAATATTTGGAACTTCATCCAACATTCCCTCCATAAACTAGCATTTTGATTCCTCCAATAGCTGCAAACTTGAAAATGTGCCCAAAATTAACTTCTTAAATTATTTTTTTTTTAAATTCCTCGTTTTTAAAATTTTTTTTTTTTTTGTAATTTCGTATCCAATCCATATTGAAGATCCTAGATCTATTTGAAGCCAATTCTTTTCATTTTGGGAATTTGTATCAGCTTTTTCAAGTACATTGATACTACCATTTTCCCAAACAAGTTCTAGTCTCTGTTAAAACATACTCCCCATGACTTAGTTTTTAACAGTTTTTTAACTGGAGCTTAACAACTTCTAAATTTGAGATTGTTGGTTGATTACTTCACCCATAAAAAGATATACAATTTAAGCCTCGCGCCTATCATTGAAATTTTCCATTCTGCAGAATATTCTATTCTTCGTTTTAAAAAAAAACTATTTCTTCGATTGTTGTTTGCAACTATAGCTGTAGAAAACAATATAGACATAAATTCAGGTCTCTGAAGTGATGTCTTTGTCTTTTAAATGTGTGATCTGCTGACTTAAATAGCAGATTCTTTCCGGATAGATTCAATGGTAATTTTATTCATCATGGGATTTACTTTTTCGTTAAGTTTTTGCAAGTGTTTTCTCTAACTATTTCTATGCAAGGATTCTAATCTACACAGAGCATCAATATTTGAAATATTTCATGGGGTTTGAGGGATTATTTTTTTTTTTTTGTATTTTACTCATTTACTTATTTCCCGACACTACAGATCTTGCAAATTTTGAGAGCGTGGCACAACATTTTTATTCTAGTGACTGCGGTATTAAATAGAGTTAGGACAAGTATTTAGATTTCATTTAAATTTTCAAATTAAATTGAAAGTTATAACTGCGTCTATGTACAATATTGGATAAGGGGTAAGCTAGCTATATATAAAAATGTTGGTCGCGTACGTAATATTGATTTATTAATATAACTTTTGAAAATCTTATTTTCTTAAAATTTCGTTTTTTTTTTTTAATTTTTGAAAATAGTTCTATTATCTCGAGATTAAAAAACTAGTTTAGTTGGGCTGTAAAATACCAGATTGTAAAAGCGGGATTTGAAAAGTCGAGAATTAGTATTACTCCTAAAAAATTTAATATAACCGAAATCGGTATGGCTTGAAGACTGTGCATCATGTTTTTGGAATCGTTAGATTCTATAATGCCTAGTGTTATATGCACGAATTAAATACTGCTTAAATTCTTTCCATCGGGTCTTATCTTTGGCTAATCTCTTCAATTGACGTTAGGTTCTTTGCTGGGTACTTGCTTCGTATGCCCGATCCAACGCCATTTCCTCTGTCGGATTTCCACATCTATTTGTGTTTACTTAGTTTTTTGACACAGCGTTCTGTTGGAAATAGTTTGTGACCAACGAACGTTTAGGATGCGCCGGAGACATTTATTGATGAATTACTGAAATTTTCCATGTTTCAACAGATTTTACACTTGCGTTGAATATTCATATTTTTGTGAGAAGAGATATGTTGCTTACCTGCCATATTTTTGAAAGCATCCCGAAAGCAGTACGGGCTTTACTGATAATTTACTGAATATTCATATTCTTGTGAGCAGAGATATGTTGCTTACCTGCCATATTTTTGAAAGCATCCCGAAAGCAGTACGGGCTTTACTGATACGGGCTTCAATATCCAAATCGGCACCTCCATCTGATAACACAATGCTGTCCAGATAATTTCACAGTTAGCTATTTCTTATTCCTAGCCAAAACATCATGCTGGTTCAATCAGTAATGAACTTGTGCATAATACAGATCGGCATGACTATGTATTTGAATTTTGCGTGAATGAACAATTTAGATTTTAATTTTTTCATTGGCCGTAGTTGTTATTTTAGTATTAAAGGCAGATTTATATACAAAAATGTACAGTTGAACTAAAATGTAAATTAAGATAAAGGCTGTTACGGGAAAGCGAATTTTAATTTAATTATTTTATTAAATACTCAATCGTCTACTAGTTAGTATATTTCATTGTCTAAGTTAAATGAATATTGAATTGAAATAAACTTAATTTTTTGTTTTTATTGAACGTTGTTAAATTGTCAGATCATAGTTAATCGAAATTATAATTTTCGATTAAATTTTGTTTTATCTACATACATTTCTAATTTTAAAAAAAATTTCATGCTGTACATATAGTCTAGTTCTTTCATAGTAATAAGTATTTATTAATTTTTCCAAAAATAAACTATAGAGAATAGAAAACGAGTTGAAGTACTTGACAGTACTGTAAAGATAATCTGCTTTAGGCATGAAATGGTGTGCATTCTATTGAATGCACAACAATTTTAATTCGTGATAAAAAGCCATTGTTTTCTATTTATTTGTTTTGTTTATATTTTTTGTTTCATTTGTTTTTTTCTCCTATAGTACATTTTAAAAATTAACTAGAAATACTAGTAGAAGTGGTAATAGTAGTAGTAATAGCCTTAGTATAGTAGAATAAAATGAATTTACATAATAGACCCTTGGGGTAGTATGATTCATTAAATCTTGTGTTTTAAGAGTATAATATGTAGTGCATTCCCGCAAAAACAAAAAAAAAACAAAACAATAGTTTTTGTAATTGTGATTTTATTTTATTATTCCAATGTGTTAAACTTATTATTTGAATTGTGAGGAGGATTTTTTTTTCTGGTTCCTTAAAGTGTAACATATTTTAAAAAATTAAAAAAATAGATAAAAAATCGAAAAGTCAAGGTACTTGCAAAAAAATAATGACACTAATAGAAACGGTTTAGTAATTTTTTAAATATTAAAATACCTCTTAAATTGCATTCTTTTAACATTGTATTTAAACAGGAAGTGTTTCAATGAAATTAACGTAACTGCCTTTGTAAATTAAAAAATATTTAATTATGAAAAGAAAGTTTAGAAGCACACTAATTGAAAGCCAAAATATTGTAAAGTTTATTAAGGCTTCAAAGATAGGTAAGGTAGGGTATAAGTCATGATGATCAAATCAAATGATGGCTCGATCGAACGATGACTTGAAAATATTAGACGGACTACTTAAAATACTAGAGGTGATTAGGTTAGATGGAGACGCTACCCTCTGTCGAAAAATGTGGGATTAAGCGTAGAAAAAATTTACTCAAAACACATTCAAATCGAAAAATATTGTAAACAGCTTAAGTCTAACTGTAATACCAATGTTTGATAATATTTTATTGATTTTGTTAATATACAATATTTATTTACTGTAAGGGTTTCAAATTGTTACAAGTTCATAAGATCGAAAATTAAATTATACGTTACAAGAATATAATATAAATGATCATAATTGTTAACAATGTTAATGGTTAAACAATCGAAAAAAGACTGCCCAATTACAAAACCATATGTATGGCTTAAAATTTGACAGATGACAATGGAATAATACAACAATGTTAATGGTTAAACAATCGAAAAAAGACTGCCCAATTACAAAACCACATGTATGGCTTAAAATTTGACAGATGACAATGCAATAATACTGCATAAAGATAAGGTGCATGCATTAAGTTATTTCTGTCAGCAGAATCATAACTACCTAAGGTGTCTAAACGAGTAATTATTTGTTTGAAAATTGTTATCTTTTTGCAGTTATATTCCATTGTTAACTTACTCAAAATTATTACTTATAAGTTTCCATAACAACTAATAAATGATGATTAGTTTCTTCTCATAATAATTTAGGAATATTTAGGTTCCATGTACGACGGATCCAAATGTAAATCAATATTAACCATTTTCTAACCTGCATGATATAGGGATTATTATCTGTTTACTAATCAGAAATTTTCGTTGATATACCAAAATATTAATAAAAAAAGAAAATATGGAGTTTAGACGGGTACGTGTTGGCTTGTACGTTTATGGATGTTGCTTGTACGTACTTTAACGAGATTTATAATTCTAAAATTGATGAAACTTGTAATTTAACTTTTTTTTCTATATCTTTCAGCGGTCTTTGATAGTTTTGTTCGTTTTAATATAATATTTACAACTTAACGAAACTTAGCAAAACTTAACGAAACTTAACGAAAGTAAATAAAAGTATTTTTTTTAATATCTTACCTATTTTATTATTTACAGTTGTAATATTCATGCTATATGACACATTGTGAACGACAACAAATTATTTCACTTTAAAGTCCCAATCATAATCAACTTAAGCTGGCTTAAGGTAATGTCAAAATTAAACGAAAATTCAACTAAAGTTTTATAATTTGCTTTTAAGTTACCTATAATAGACTTTAGCTAACTTAAGTAATTTTGATTATTGTTAAATTATAATTGTAAATAAAAATACGTAGATACGAGTTTTGTTAAATATAAATTACATATATATTGTTTGTTATTTATAATTTTGTTTTTCTTATATATGTTTTAAATTTTATTATTAATCGAATTCAGTGGTATTTTAAATATATCTTATTTAAAGTTTTTCTATTTTTTTTCCTTTTATTATGTATAATTGATTTGTTATAAAGTATATAAATTATAAAATAATTAAATTATTTTATTATATAATAACACAAATTTTCAATAGTAATAACAGCTCTTAAATCAAATGTCAAATTTTCGTACTGAATCTGCAAATGAAATCGTACTTTCAGCTAAAATTAACGAAATTCTCTGATATTCATATTATGACTGCATAATATAATTTACATGTAGTTGTACATTTCCTTAAGTTAGCTTAAACCAACTAAAGTTCATTATGGTTGGGCCTTAAATCTGAACAATATTTAACGAAATATATTCTGTATAATTTTTTCCCCCAAATTTGAATGCTTTTTACGTTAATTTGCCATATTTTTCTATTAAAAATGTTATTTTATTTTACCCAGAAAAATTTTCATTTTATTTCAAATCCTTTAACATTAATCTTGCATGCCATTTTCAATTAAAAGAAAAACTCGAAAATTTTTGCAAATGAATTGAATTACTTTCGTGAAGCGAAATAATAACAAAAATAAAAAAAAAAATAAACAAAATTTTAAAATTGCTTTTGAAAAACTTTTCAGATATTATCATAATAAATTCCGGAAATCAAAAAAATAACTTGACGAAGTAAATTCTCTATTTAAAATCTACAAAACATTAAAAAATAAAAATAAATTATAAAATCTAAATTAGGCTTTTTTAACTTTTAACGAAATATTTTAAATGTTAGAGAGAGAGAGAGAGAGAGAAATATAAAAGCAAATTCTATCTAACTACCATTTAAACAGATAAGAATCATTTTTTATAGTTTTCAGTACTCGTAATAATTTTAAGTTGTAGAACGGAAATAAAAATGTTAACAGTTTAACGAGGTTAAAAATTGAATCTAATGATATGTTTAAAATTTCTTTCTTGAAGTAAGCAAAAATAAAAATAAATAAAAATAAAAAAATTTCATCAAGTTTTTAAAGAGTTGCATTTCTATAAAGTTAAATAAAAAAAAATATTATTGTTGTTGTTGTTATTTTGTATATTTTAAAATAGTTTTATTAAAGTTTTTAATAGGTTGTTTAAAAAAATAAAAATAATTTTCATTTTGTGGTTTAAACAGGAGTATCCTTTCTTATCGAAAGTGTCTATCAATGTTTAACAAAATTTAAATTCATTTTAAAGTCGCCATTATTCTTTTAATAGTATAGTTTTTGGTGCTGAACACTAAGACTATTAAAAAAAATTATTAAACTTTAAATTTAAATTAAATTTATGAAAGTTTGATATCATATAAATTTGTATATTTATTTATTTATATATATATATATTATGTCTCAGCCCATGGCGTATTTAAAAAGTAATAAAATTTTCTGCTAGAAAATAATATTCAAAATCAGTTCGGTTGGCTTTCATTGGGTCGACTTAGACTTATATTAGCCAGTGTATACACCAAGTGAAGTTATTTTATACGGTCTGCTTTATTTATAGTACATTAAGAAAGCTAAACGAACTTGAGGTTTCAAGAACAAATTGATGAAATTGTTTGTATTTAATTTAAATTTTATAATAAATTTTGATTCTACATCGTTGAATTCAAACAAATTTTTATATAGTCACCCTAGTAAGCTTCTGTTTGTTCGGTTTCTAGAAATGACTGATTTGTAAATTCAATCTCTACAATTTCAATTTTTAAAACACTCATCCTACTTTTTACTATTATATATTATTAGTTTTTTGTCAATCACATATGTGACAAGTGGGGCTTTATATATTCCAACCAATGTTTTATCATTGACTTTTGAGATTTGTAATATTTTACATAACCATAAATTTGTATTTATTACCAGTTTGCTAATAGATTCGGTAGAGGTCCTGTTTGAAACGGATCCTTATCAGTCTACATGTAAGATATACTTAAGTTCCCAAATGCCTTTCTGCCTGCCCAGTTTTTCAACCCTTCGCCACAAATCTATCAAATGTATGAACACTATTATAGCAAGCAAAATTGTGGCATTCGAACAAGGATGCTTCAAAAAACAAATCAAAACCGTCAGAATGAATTTCGGAAGTTTTACCACGTAATTACAGAGCAAAAACGAATGTAATGCAGATCTGCTACAGTAATATGTTTAGTGGTTAAAGAGAAAATAGTTTAAAAGAGAAAATATAAATTTTCGTCGCGTCAACTGTTACATCGGATCGTTATCAGTCTACATGTGAGCTAGTCTTGTGGCAGTCGCAGATAGTTTTAGGTTTCATCCATTAAATTATGTACTTAAAAATGATTAGTTCTGTAATAGAAAATAGTTTGAAAGAGGAAATACAACGCTTGGTTCTGTAAGCCCTTGAAGTTGCCTAAAATATTTTAGTCTGGACCTGTTTAAAAATGCGGACAAATATGAAGAATATCAGACAAATAATGTTCAACTATCTTTAATTACAAATTATAATTGAGAAAGTTTCGTTAGAAAAGAAAATTTTCACGAACTTTGGGTTATTATTCACACTTGAATGGGTCATTTCGAAAAGACTACATTTACACACTTTCGTCAAAATGACTTTTTTACACTAAAAGAAGGTTCATAAATAAACGCACATTTCCTGTAAAAACGGTATATCTAAATAGTTTCGGTGTGTTCAAAATTGAAGTGAATTTTTCTCATCAGTCCATTCGAAAAAGCGACATATCTCCGGAAGTGATATGGCCTTTTCCAAAGTGTTGAGCATTAATTTCTATTTGTAACAAAATAACGAAAAAAAAAATTATCAGCATCTCTAGATGTTAAATAAATGCATAAAATGTTTATATTACAAAATTCAAATAGTAATGTGGCGGCTGCTTATTTTTTGGTGCTGCAAAAAATAAAAGCAGAATGTCAGAATAAGAAAATGTAATGGGTATTGCAATAGACTACATGCAGAACTTTACTCTGCCCCAATATTCCAGTTCAGTAGATTTTTTACCTACAGACAATTATGGGTTTTTGAATTCTGTATTTGTAATCTAAAAAATGGAAAAACTTCATTTTTTTCATGTCACGAAGGAGGGCCTCTTAACTGACCACATAAGGCATGTTCTTTTCGCTATCAATATTTCAACACTAGAATACCAAAAAATGTTAACAAACTACATATTTCTTATGATGTTTATCCAGGACAAAACAAAAATAATACCGTAGTAAGGTATTCATTAACCATAGCTTCCGGCTGTAAGCCTCCTTATTTTAATGTTTGTAATAAAGTTATTAAATTATTGAGAAAATGGCGAGTTATTAGAGTAAAAATTGCATTTTTTTTATTTAATTTTACATTTCAAAATGATTTTCATTCAAATTTCATTCAATTTTCATTGCAAAAGGGCAGAATTCAGTTAGAACAAAATCAAAAATATCTACCTACAATCTGTAAAAGCCAAAATTTTTTAAAATATAACGTGTAAACATATAAATAATAACTTTAATTCTATGATTTCAGTATAATTTTCATAAAATAGGTTTTTCTTCCCCTGAACAATTTAGTTTTTCGTAAATGTGGCCTTTTTGTAAAAATGACCGATTCACTTGTATTTTAGCTATATAACTCTTAGCTGTAGTTTTTTTTAATATTACCTTATTAAAAACAATATTGAGCAAAGTGATTTGTCTGTATTGAAAATTTTCAATAACAAAAAATCATCAACGACAAACAGTATCAATTGTATAGCATATTTGACCTACTTTCGTAATATAATAATAAGTCATATAGACTCTAAACAAGATTAGTTATAGAAAAGAAAATATTGCGTTTAAAATGAAAAAAAAAACTAAAATTATTTATCGGTTTTTCGACCTGGTCCAGTACCATTGAGATCAAATAAATGACAAAAAATAATTGAAAATATAATCTGGTAACAACTTAAATAAAAATGGAGCTATTCTAGCAGTAGCAGTAGTTTTCCACATTTAATGAGTAGAGAAGCCAATATTTTTATAAATTAATGCTCGAAATATTGTAGATATTGTAGTGCAAAATTACAGTACCGTACTGAATTAAGCACAGTGATGATTCTACTTAACTTACTGTCAAGAACATTAAAAAAAATAAGTAAGTTTAATAGAATTAAGAATAACTTTGAGTATAGGTATACTTCAATCTTGTCCGGTCAAAAAAAGATCGAAATATTCAACTAACATTCTAAAACATTGAGTCTATTTTTTTTAGTATCAATGTGAAACTTGGTTAGTATAATAGAACAACTAAACAACAAAATTCAGAGCTTTGTCAAAACCTACATCTGAAAAATATGGTGGCAAAAGAATTATAATCATAGAATTGTATATACAGAATATAATCAGAATTCCGGGTACCCATAATAACGTACCCATATTCCAAAACAAAAATTCCATTTATACAATTCCAAAAAAAAAAAAATTCCAAAGTTAAAAAATTCCAAAAACTCAAAATCTGGATATCTACTTTTCAGTAATAGAGATATCCCCCTTTTTGCATCCAATAGTGGCTATGTTTAAAAATAATGTAGGTAAATAATCTGGCAACAGGAGGTATCCCTTGTTTTGTATATAACAGCGACTACGCATAAGAATGCAATTTAAATCCCTGATCTTAAAGCCAACTTTAAAAGCATTCATACAAGTGTGGAATTTTGTTTCATTGTTTAGGAGTTTGTTTTGGAATTATTTTTTTGGTATTATGAGACAATGTCCAAAATTCCATATCAGCAAGGATAAAAATGAGAGGGTGCAAATAGATTGGTCATAAGCAAACGTTGAATTGGAAGCACAGTGTAAAACAAAGTGTGATTGTCCATAAGACTTTCAAGATCAACAATAAATTGTAAGATTACTGAGATTGGATAACATGGGGAGGGAACAAAAATCGTTGTATGAAATATTATTAAATAGAACGGTTTCGTTAGGACTCTTTCCTCCACACAAAACTTTTGAATTAATAGTAGTGTTATTTATAGTTTTCTGTACATTGAGTTATTTGAGTTTTTAGTAAATATCTGAGAATTGTTAGCAAATATTCAAAATCAGTATTATGATTATTTATTTCTTGTTTCGATCAAACAGATTACAACTGAGTCTCAAACTAAAAAAAAAAAATAAAAATAAAATAAAAGTAATAAAAATTTAACAAAATTATTGGAAAACTAAAGTACTCTACAATTTATAAACGAAAAATAGAAGGAAATGGAAAAACTAGACCTACGTTTTTACAAATTGTTATTAAGTGTGATGATAAGAGAATGTGTTTTTTTTTTAACCTAATCTGTTCTTTTTAAAAAAAATAAATACTCTTGTTAATTTCACAAACTTATTTTATTCCGACACGTGTTTCGACCTTTCGGTCATAGTCATAGATCATAAATGGATACAAAACAAAATATTACAAGCATTAAATACAAGAATTAAAAAATTTGACCAGGTAAAGATTTACATATTGAAATTGAAAAATTCTGTTCTATTACAGCTCGAACTTAAATATTTGATTCCAAGAGAATTGTAGCAATAAAGCCATTTTAATTTCACTTCCATTTAATAAAAGATCAATGTAGATTTTATATTTATTGGATAACACAAACATCCAATCAATGGGTTCATATTTCCCGTAATTTGTCCGATGATAAAGGGCATTAAAAATGTTCTCTGAGCGAAACCGTGTACTATAGTATTGACATGGGCAATCACCATACTTATTAAAAGTATCGTACGGTGAATATATTTCATCTTTCATACAACTTGTAGTATGAAGAAAATGTCTAAAACTTCTCTTCAAGATTCCAAAGAGATTAAGTTAAGTAACTTTAGGCGATTTTTATTAATATTATAATTATCAGTATTGCCAATCAACACTACTGATAAAATTGTGAATACTGGTAAAAATTGGTATTTTGAATATCAGTAAGAGTTAGTTTCCCTGACATTGTAAAGCAGTTTTTTTTCCAGTAAATTTTAGCGTGACAAAATATATTTTGTTAAAGAAAAATTTTGATTTACTTAAATTGTTTGTTTTTTTTATTATTTATTTATTAGTCTCTATAGAAATTGAAAGTATTTTTTGTTTTATGTACTTTAAAGGTATCAAAAATATGCATATTTTTGTTGTAGCAAAATGGCAGTAAAACTGCAGTAAAATAGCGAAAATTTACACCAATAAAATTCAATTAAAGCGATTAGTTGAATTAATGGAAATAGTAAATTTATTGTACAAAAAAAAATCTGTTGACGATTTATTTATATTTTATTAATAAAACACTTTAATTTAAATAATTATTTCTTTTCTAAAATAAAACTAAAAAAGCTGTCAAAATAACATCAATTTTCTGTATTAACAATAGAACAAAATTTTGTCAGTACCAGTTCACAATACTAAAGCCAATCTCAACTGACGAAATTTCTCAGTTGTCATTAACTGAACATCGGAATTAGGGCCATTGCTATAAATAAAACTAATAACTCTAACGGAGTCAGAATATGTATGTCTATCTTCAAAATGTTTTCTGTACTGGGCGCTTTATAAATGGTATATCATAGAAAACAGTTTTCATCAACTTCACAATTACAGTTAAAATAAAAGTTTAAAATATTATAATATATTCGTTTTACTTATACATATATATATAAAAACAATCCTATCCTCTTTTTAAATTCTTATTTTTCAGAAATTTATCATATTTAGTTTTCATTCAAAATTATCCTTGTTAAATTTCAAACGCAACTGTTACAAAAATTAAATTAGAAAAAAAAAGCTAATACTATTAAACTATTAAAGTTTTGTATTTAATTAAAATTTGTATTTGGTTTAATTAATATTAATTTTTTTTTTTTTAAATTTAATTCTATAATAATACCAATTTTAGTTAATTTTTGTTATTAAAATAGTTTTTAGAATAATTATTTTCTAAAATATCAAAAATTAATATAATTAAATTTTCCGTTATTATTTTTTAATTCCGAAATACTAAAATGAGAACGAGAAGAAAACAAAAACAATTTCAATAACAAAAATTGAAAAATTAAAAAACTTTTTAACTCAATTTTCCTTATTATATGAATTTAAATCGAAATAAAAGGACATAAAAGGATTTTTTCTCTAATCAAAAAAATTGTGTTTATTTTTTTTGCTCTGAATTAACTTTCAGTTATTAATTAGTATTCTAAAACAACTATATTCTCTCTTAAAACTATTTAAATCTGTAATTAAAGTTTTTAATTTAAATAATTACAATTATTAAAAAAAAAAACAAAAAAAAATTAAATAAAAATCTTCTAATCTTCTTAATCCCAAATAATGTGCAATATTTTACGGTAAACAATTAAATTTTATTGTAGATTATTAAAATGTTAAGAGGAAAAGTTTTGTAAAAAAATAAGTAAATACCAAGCAAAACAAAACAAAAGGAAGGAACATTAAAGAAAATTGTTTGTATTCTATAATAGAATGGAATTATATTACAAAAGGGATGTGTGTGTGCATGCTCACATATACATATTTTTATTAGTTTTGTTATTTTGACAGTTGTTGTTAGGATGGCACACAAAAGTTGGTTAATATGGTTCTAAATTTTTAGTTATCATACCTATGTAAGTCTTAACATAATTTTCTTATTGTCACTCTTAGTATTAAAGTGACCATATTGTAAGGAAGAATGTACCGGATATGATCAATAAAATAATAATAATAATTATATTTGACTTTATCGGGATATTTGAATTATTAATAGAACGCATAAGAAAAAGATGTAAAACATACATAAAAATAAATTGATTTAGATCTTAAGAAACTAAAATTTTATTATTCAAATTTATTTGATCAAAATTTAAGATGCCATGGCAAGTATATAAGCATCTGGTTATTTAGAGTGAGGCTTCTCTATTTCTGTGAACCTCTTTATGCGATTGGGGTTTCTTAAACGAATAATTCTGATTCAGACATTGTCTGGAAGAGAAAGACACCTCCACACATGTTGTTGGAGAGACCCTAGCTCTTTCAAGGCTAAGACTCAGGCTGTTGGAAACGGACTATATAACCTCAAAAAACTTCTGCAGCCTAAAACCCTTCAACCTATTGGCTTTATCAAGAGGGTCGACTAAGTTGAGGGGAGGAGGAGGGCATAAACGGTTAAAAACCCACATGCAAACCATAACATATTAGGCCTACTTCCGTAAGAAATAAACAAAAACACAATTTTCAAAATCAAAATCAATTTAAAGTGTTATGTCAAGCTAATCTACAAATGTGCTTTGTGTTGCAAATTCATGTATTTATGAATAGTAAGTATGCCCACCATCTTCCTACAGTCTACTTTATTGAGAGTTAGTAGTAATTGGCCTATTTTGGTGTTTATTATTGGTGCATATCCTTTGGATCTGGACTCTCTGGCCTTTAATACGCTCCCAAAGAATGTTTGTTTCCCTCTTCAGGGGGTTTTCTATCTTTAGTTTAATATTACCAATAGATATACTAACAGCCGGCGCCGGTTCATAAAAGTTGCCCGCCAATGATCTGGCAAATGAATCTTCTCATTTTCAGTAATGCCATTATGGCCCGATATCCAAATTAGTTGTTCCAACTCCAAATTAGCTTCCGAACATTCTCCCACCAATCTAGATTTGATGAAGTTACTTTCAAGAGCTTTTAAGGCAGCCTGATTGTCACTAAAGATTATCATGACTTTGTCAGATCATATTTTCTCTTTTATTATATTCACTGCTAAGTTTGTTTGTTAAGCAAAGAGTTCAGCCTAGAAGGCTGTGCAGTTTTTGCTAAGAGGAAACTGCAGTTCCAAGTGTTCGGGTTCATATTCGACGAATTGATAATTTTTTTTATTCGAATTCTATGAATTTTTAAAAACCTTAATATAGTGAAGAAATAGAAAAATAAAATCAAAGTGTACCTGCAGCATCGCAAAACAACTATATATGCTATGTAAATTAAAAGTACACAAAGCGTCAGGTTTGACAGAAAAACAAACACTCTAAATGAGCAGGTGTTAGCTATATAAAATATTTTTTTATTTAGTTTTGTTTCAATAAGAAGGCAGTAATCTCCAACAAATCTGCTCTTCTACAATTAACCTCACCTATCTATGATGGGGATAGTGTACGAATTCTCCAATACGAAATCGTTGAATCACTGAGTCGCAAAATTATAGGCACAAAAGCACAAAATTTTTGTTTTTGTATCCAACGCCTACACCTAAAAATATATAATTTTTTCCAAAATATATTAAAGTTAAAGTTTTGGCAAATACAGAAACTGCCAACCCAGGTCTGAAAAAACTCAAATTCTGCTAACCGAAAAAAGGGGTTTATTGGTCATTCATTCTACTCCCCTTAATGTATATTAATTTTAATAAATCGGACTTAAATTGTTGAAATTTTGTGAATTTTTGAATTGGGTATCTTGTATTTAGGGATTTTTGTTCTTGGATTCTACTCGCCCCGTCAATACAAATATGTATTTTAGATACGCTACCCAAAAGTACATTTGAAAAATTAAAGTAAAAATCTTTTAAATCTTCTGCTAAGAGTAATAAGTCTAGGGAGAGTAAACTCACGTTTTCGAGCTGACATTCGAAGAGTGTAATGTCTTCAAATGAATAAAAATCTTTATAAATTTGAAAGTTGTTCGAAATAACAAGTAAAATATACGGTTTCAATGTTCATTAATAATCTTATATGATTCATTAACACTCACCGCAATCGTTTTTTTAATATAACCCACATTGAAATAGAAACGTTCATAATAGAGAGTAAGGTATCAGGTAGATCAAATTGAAGTTTAGTAATACAAACCATACTGGTATCAATCTAGAGGTATTAATCTAGATGCACCAACTAAATAAATTAAACAATTGCGATGTCTATATATTATTTAAATTTTAAACGTTTTTCCTTTGAAAAGAATTATTCTTGGACTGATCAATAAAAAAAATAATACCTATTACTTCCTTTCCCTTTAATAGCCCAAATTACAGGCTTTCTCACTTAAAAACAAAGTTTTATCGTTTGTCTTTGGCCTTTTTTATCTGAATCGTATCTCTCCCACATCGTACCATACTTAAATACAATATCCAATAACTAAATCAATTTATTTTAGAAATTTGTTTTCAACTTGCAGGATTATTATGTCCATTAAGTCTATTGGTCTTTAAAAAGTACACTCTTTGGACTATGGACACATATGGACTACCAAACAAAATTAAAAGTTCGCTCTCCTTATCAAAAATTCTACTAAACTGGAAACATTCTACTGGGAACACTATCTAATGCTGAACTATCAAAAATTTAATACGAAATGATGAAATAAAAAAAAAAAACTTTTCTTTTCATTATTTTCAAAAACCATCTTAACTTGATCTTCAAACATTCAAAAAAAAGAAGAAAAAAAAATATTTAGAACTGAACTCTTTTAACCTGAGTATTTCTTTGAGCCCATCCCATCATATAAGTATTTCCAGATGAATGTATCAAGATATCTCCATGTTCTGATTACAACTGTAGTTTATATTATAGTAAAGCTATGTGTACATAAGTGTTTCATAAAATTTTATTGTCATGTATATGTACTTAAGAGACTTAATGTTTATGTGTTCCGGTTATTGTGTCTTAATACAGAAAAAGAAAATATTTTGTTTTTGTTTTTTTTTAGTACTCCAAAGTTGTTTTAAATTTTGTGTTTTGGTGCCCATTAAATATAAAAAAAGGACATATTCAAAAATCTACTCTTCTTAACATTGTTTTTTTTTTGTTTGGTTTTTTTGTTTGAACGCATTCGTACAATATCCATATGGTAAACATCTTATTTACTCTTTACTTCTTCAAAATTTTTAGGAACTCTTCTTAATTCTCATATTTTATATTCTAAAGTATTTTAGAGATAGTAGGTTAGGTTGTAAGGACATTATGTGTATTGCAAAAAAAGCCAAAAGTAATTTCTCTTGTTGAAGAAATTGAGGTTAAAATGGTGTTACAATTAAAATTTTTTTTCTTTTCTTTTCTTTTTCTTTATTTATTTAAAGAAACTTATTTTTTTTTTTTTGTGTTGGAAAGAATTTATAGGGTGACAAATCTAGTAGTTGTCTACTTAAATCAATTTTATTTATTGCAGTTTAATTCATTTTTGACCTCTATGCCCGACTGGGCACACTTGTGTTTTGTCAATTTCCAACATGAAGGGGATTTTGTGGTGCTAGTGTATTTGCTATATCGTAATAGCGTCGGTCGCACACTTGATTGATCCATACGCCAAAAATTCATATTGATAAAAATATATTGAGTTTAAAGCTTGTAAGACTAAAAAATTAAACTGTTCGATAGAATTCTTTCAAATTTGGCCTACTTATGTATATGCCCCAAAAATATGATCATGCAAATTTTTAGACTAATGACTCTTGGTTTGTTCATTTTAAAAAGAAAATTAAATTTTCACCTTTGATCCATATCCATATCCACAAATTTTCTTTGACTGTATTCCGTTGAGTAACTTTACAAGATGCAAGGGGCTATGCACTTCCAAGGTATTCCGGTCAATATACCACTTGAATATTTCATTATATTTCAACCTCTTGAATATATATACTTTATATATACGGTTTTTATATATACGGTAAAATGGAGTATGTATATAAATAAATGTACGTGAATCAAATTGACATTAAGAAAAACCGTTTGTTTTTTATCTATGTAGATTGCGAAATTTGATATTTTATTACACTAATAATAGTTGTTGTGGATCAAAATTGAATAATTGAAAAAAATTATAAATGAGTAATCCATGTGTGTTATAAAAATAACGTGGATCAAATAAGCACATATAATTTCAGTAGTGGATATTTCTTATATTTTGTGATACAAACGCCAAAATTTTGGATATAGATCAAAGTTGCATACAAAATTATAAAAAAAGTCAATATAGTTCAAAGTTACCTCTCATTATCGCAAAAAGTATTAGATTTAGAAGAAAACGGCTAAGACAGAAAGAAAGAGCATGTCGTAAAACCCCAAGAAATGTCCTAATGTCAAAAATGTTAAAATGGCGTATGGATCAACCAAGCATGCGATCGACGATAGGTACTCGTCAAGCGCTAAAAATAATATTATAAATCAGAATGAAACTATTGTGAATAAGTAATTAGGGAAATACCGGCTAATTTTTTTATGTCAAAAGTTGAGAGCGTTGAGGTACATATTACGGTATTTGTGTTTGAAAATTAAAAAAATATTTAAAAAATTATATAAAATTTGATGTAAAAATGAAAACTTAATTTCGTTCATAAAAATTTTAAGAAGGGTACACTACCCAATTGGGTAAAATGAGCGCATTAACATAATTATGTAGTTATATACATTATTTTTGTCTATTATATTGAGACCGTCTAGATTCAAAATGGAAAAGAAAATTTTTAAGGGTTCGGAATAATTTAAAGGCTTAGAACAGACGATGGGGTATATTTTGACAGAAGAATTAGAAGATTTTGATGTCATAATAATTCCACCTAACCCGGATGTGCTAACAGATAATTAAGATATTGAGGATGACAATTTCCTTGAAAATAAATTTCCGATAGGTAGAACTGAAATATATTTTAAAAATGTAGTAGAAATAAATGAAGAGCTCTAACGAAAAATGTCAACAAAAAAAATGGATAGATTTTTTAACAAAATCCCAATTGGATCACAGAACGACTTGTGTATTGAGTTTTTCTTATAGGAAATGGAGCAGACGTAAGTGGTGAATTTATTGAGAACAAATTAAAAGAATTGAACCTAAAAAAGATATTCGAATGAAAATTCAACATTGACATTATATTGTAGAACAAACTAAGTTAAACGCACAACGGCATAACAGATAAATTATGAAAACTAACAAAATACGAAAAATTTCAAATTTTCAATTTTCTCAAAATGGTTTTATTTTCTTACTACCTTTTAGAATATTCATTAAACAAAGTAAGACAGTTCAAAAATCTTTGAAATCGGTCCAAAAATGAGGATTTTTTCATTTTGTTAATTTTTTCAAAATGACTTTATTTTGTTACTACCTTTTAGACAATTCATTAAACAAGGTAAAATAGTTGAAAAATCATTGAAATCGGTCCAAAAATGAAGGTTTTAGAAGATTTTTTTTTAGAAGATTTTTTTAACTTCACTATTTGAGAAGGCTTATTTACCTAACAACAGTAAATTTCCACATTTAATTACTTACTTACTTAGGTGACCAACAGATCATGTAGGTCGCGGGCCTGACTCATCAACATCCTCCATTTTTGCCGGTCACGGGCGGATTCTCTCCAGTTGAAGATTCGAAATTGCTTTAAATCCGCCAATATTTCGTCTCTCAAACGAAGGTTTGGTCTGCCCCGACGTCTTGTACCTTCGGGTCTGGAATCGAAGATTCTCTTGGCTGGAGCATTTTCGTCCATCCGCTCTAGGTGTCCGAGCCACTGTAGTCTCTTAACTTTAATTTTTGTGACTACGTACACCTCATTGTACAGCTCATAGAGTTCGGCATTATATCTTCTCCTCCAGACCCCATCGTCGTTTTCAGGACCATATATCCGACGAAGAATTTTCTTCTCGAAGACACCAAGTGCATGCTCACTTGCCTAAGGCAGTGTTCATGATTCTGATCCGTAAAGCAAAACCGGGAGTATGAGCGTTTTGTAGATTTGTACTTTGGTGTTTCGAGAGAGGAATTTTGACCCGAGATGTTTTGACAAACCGAAGTGGCAACGGTTTGCAAGGGTTATTCTTCGTCGTACCTCCACATTGATGTCGTTTGTGGGATTAACACTGGTTCCAAGGTAGGTAAACTCCTGAACTACCTCGAAATTATATGTGCCGACAGTGATGTTTTGACCAATATGATCTTGAGAGGTCTTTTTATTTGTCGGCAACATATATTTTGTCTTATCCTCATTTACTTTGAGACCCATTCGTTTCGCTTTTGCTTCAATCTGGATAAAGGCCTCGACGACCGCCCGTTGTGATCTGGCGATGATGTCAATGTCGTCGACATACCCTAGTAGTTGAACAGATCTGAAAAATATAGTACCGGCCGTGTTTACTTCCGCTCGTCGCACTATACGTTCCAGTATTAGATTGAAGAAGTCGCATGATAGTGCATCTCCTTGTCGAAATCCGGTACACGTCTGGAAATAGTCAGAAGTGTTATTTCCAATCACCACAGCACATCTTGTGTTTTCTAGTGTCATTTTTGACAATCGGATGAGCTTGGCTGATACACCGAATTCCGACATAGCAGCATACATCTCGCTGCGGTATATGCTATCGTACGCAGATTTGAAATCGATGAATAGGTGGTGTGTATCGATTTCAAACAAATGGGTCTTCTCCAGGATTTGTCTAAGTACGAACATCTGGTCGCTTGTTGATTTTCTAGGGCGAAAGCCGCATTGATAACTGCCAATAACAGCGTCACAATAGGGCTTCAGACATTCGCACAAAATGTTGGACAGGATCTTATATACTATATTTAAAAGGGATATTCCTCTATAGATTTTACAGGACATGGCCGCCCTTTTTGAAAATGGGGCATATAGAGCTGATACTCCAGTCATTAGGCATGCTTTCTTCCTTTTAGATGTTGCCAATGATTTGGTGCATGCAGTTAACCAAAACATCGCCTCCAGCTTTAAATAATTCAGCTGGGAGTCCATCAGGTTTAGCAGCTTTGTTGTTTTTCAGCTTGCTGATGGCTTGGCCAACAACCTCTACAGTGGGTGACGAGGGGTTGCTGGTAATAACTGACGCTGGTGTTGGTGTTGCTCTTGTTGTTGTTGTTGCTCTCCATTTAGCAGCTGCTGAAAATGCTGCTTCCATGTCCCCAATATCCCTTGCGTTTCGGTAACCAAAACATTTAATGAAGTTAATTTTAGTACAAAATCACGCAATGACTCTAGAAAGGAAACTTTGAGATAGATATTCATATACTGAAATAATGTGAAGCAGGTGCAGAAAAGGTTACGCTTTTTAAGAATTGCAAAAATAAGCCAAATATTTATTTAATAGCTAGATCAAGTAGACCATATACGATTGGAAACAGGATTTCTTATTTGTGAAGTAATATGTGCTTAGACGTGAGCACCAACCTGACAATGATATTTTTGAAGTTTCAAACAAGTCAAAATGTAAACAAAACTAAAATATTCCTAGACCCATATATTCACCAAGATATATTTCAGACAATTAATAGCAAAAATAATTAATTTCAAAAATAATAAAAGAAATTTTTTTATTTTGATAAACAATTAAAACATAACTATAGTTTGTATAATACGAACACTTTTTTCAATCATAGTTAACAAACGTAATTTAAACACAATGCGAACATGCTATAACACACAAAATTTCAACCAGCCTAAGCCTTATTTTATAATATTCTTCTTTTTAAATATTCTCGTTTAATTCCAAAACATTGTCAACAACTAGAAAGTGACCCTATTTTTAATAAAAACTAGAATAAAGTGTTGTTTTTATAATTAACATTAGAATTCAAAATCTTAAAAAATAAAAAAAACATTTCGTTATACTTCCTCTTTTATTTTATTTCAATTTTTTTTTTCTTCTCTTTTTTTGTGTTTTTATTTTTATTCCTTATTATAGTTTTCTTTTATTTATTCATCTACCCTTCCATATAAAATTGCTCCTTGTAGAAATTTTACCATTACTTCCTGAAAAACAATAAGGAAAAAAAAAACCTTGAACATTAATGTAATGGCCATTATTATTTCAGTTGCTCTTTTGTTACTTTATAAAACGTTTGGTGTCTTCCAACTGGGAAAAATCATTTTCTTCTTACATACATACATACACACACTCACATTATTGTAAATACAAACGTAAGTTAGTAAAATATAATAAAAAAATACACTGTTTTGAAACCGTTTTACAAGAATATTAATCTAATATAATCAACCCCAAAAATACTCACAATTCGTTCTATACGTATGTAAAATTCCTATCTTTTATTAGACCTACTCCGCCCCAAACCCCCACCCGAAAATTTACATAGTGGGTGTTAAAAAATTTCATTTAGGGCTGTTTTTATTGTAAATATTCTGTAAGGTAAAATTAAAACAAATGTGAAGATGGTCGGACCCATTGTTTTGTTATCAAAATGTGTTCATATGGATACAAAAAGAACATGTACGTATCAACATTAATGGTTATTATTAAAGTTAAAAGTATTGTTGGAAGATTTTTAATGAAATTGCACACTAATTCTACAACAAAATAAATTCTTTTAATATTTATTAAAAAAGTTTTTTTATTTTTTTTTTGTTTAAAGTTAAGAAGTAATTTTTTTTTTTTTAGTTTTTAGCACGTACATGAACCATTTAAGTGAATCATCAATCTAGGATATGTGAAATGAGTTTTAAAGAATTTTTTTTTATTTTATTTTAAAACTTAAAGTAATATTAGGCCCATTACTTGTCTTGAAACAATTAAATTTAAATTTAATGAAGATAATTAAGTCTAATTGTCATCAAAAAGATTCTTTAAAACTTACAAAAATGTGTTTTTATAGTTTTTGATTTGAAAAAATATTTTTGGGATAATTATTTTGAAAATGAAATATAGAATAAGTGGTATTTATCTTCAGGTTCTAAAGAAAATGTTAAATAGGTGAAGTGAACACTAATGTAAAACAATTGTTTTATAAATATTTGAGATTTGAAGGGTTAGAAACTAGAAATAAGAAGTTAGAAGTTGGAAGTTAGAAGTTAGAAGTTAGAAGTTAGAAATTAGAAGTTAGAAGTTAAAAGTAAGAAGTTAGAAGTTAGAAGTTAGAAGCTAGAAGTTAGAAGTTAGAAGTTAGAAGTTAGAAATTAGAAGTTAGAAGTTAAAAGTTAAAAGTTAGAAGTTAGAAGTTAGAAATTAGAAGTAAGAAGTTAGAAGTTAGAAGTTAGAAGTTAGAAGTTAGAAGTTAGAAGGTAGAAGTTAAATACCTATATGAGAAAAATATTGCAAAAATATAGCATATAAAATATATTCTATAAAATTCTATAAAAAAATAAAATTAACATGTCAGGTGCCATTGTATACATAACACTATTTATACCAATTCATGGTAAGGTATTGATTTCTGCATACTATGTACAAAGCATAAAAAATTGGAAAATACTAAAAGCAAAAATAAGGCTGAACACTATTCTTATATCAATCAGTCAATGAAATGATTCTAGTTTTTAGCTCAAAACAATCCATCTTCAGCAAAAACTGATGGTATAAGATTATCAAAAACAATGGTATAAGAAATAAAATAAAGGAATAACTTCCCTTTACTATTTCTATTATCTTTTGCTATTCAGAAAGTATTTTTTTGTTTCTTACGAAAGGTAGAAGCCGCCCGTGGCTCTTGGTAGTATGTGAGTCGAACCCACTAAAGCCAACTATCATTTCCATGTTATAATTAATCTACATATGATCGACTAATGACTGTTTTTTTGTAAATTTTTTTGATTTTGTGTTTAAGAGTTTTAATAATTATAACTTTAGTTTCCATGGAGGATTGCTATCAACATACTAATTTCCGTTTTGTAATCTCATCACAGTATCGTGAAGGATATAGCAGAGCAATAGTTTTGGTACATCACACAGATTATTTAAATATATTAATTTTTCCCAAAGGAAAATTATTGATATAATAATTTCCATCAATAAATCATTAGCAAGCCATATACACAAATATTTGCCCGAAAGTGATCGCGTTCATTCCTAATGCGTGCGCAATAGAACGTTTGTGTATGAGTAAACATATGGAGAAAATTGCGTGCGCGTATTCTGTACTTAAAATTATACAGTTTTACCACCATACACATGCAAGAGTAACCGTGCTCAATCACGTAGGCGTGAAGTTTACGTTTTTTGCTTTTACAGTTAATTTTTGCAATTTGTTTTTTTTTATGTTAATTTATATTTGTAAGCATTTGTAAATGAAACTGGAAAAGTAAGTTAAATAAATAAATAAATTAAAAATAATTTTAAGTCTTCATAGCCAGTTGCCAAAAATCTTAAAGTTCTAAAATTCTAGGCCGTTCTTCTGCCGATATACTTTCTCTCATTTGTGTATTTTGTTTTTGGATGTATGGTTTGACCAAATTTAAAAGAGTATCAAATATTTCCGTATCCATTCTCTAATAGTTATATAAATCTTCTGGATTATTTTGTCTTAACTCCTTAAGTAATTTCACGTCACTATAATTTTTTCTATTTTTTAACCACTGTTTTTGTCAAATTTTACGTTTCTTTTTTGAATTTTTAAATTTTATATATTTTAAATAAACTAAAGCAATAACTACAGGTACTTTACTTGCACTCATGATCAAAATAACCACAAAACTGTTAGATTTGAATTTGGAGTGTTCAAATTTTACCACACGCCACATGCCACTCCAAAATTTTTATTATAATAACAATTTGTATGCATGAACTTAAAGCTTTAAAACGAACAGTATTCGCGCAAGCAAGAGTGTACAGTGTATGGGTAAACAACAACACACCACGCAAGATTGCAAGAAAAACTCACACTTTCGTGTATAAGTAAGAATTGCGCGCGAGTAAGAATTTGTGGTGTATGGCCTGCTATTATCGTAGATTTTTCATTTTAGGTAGTGACCAGCTGGTGGTGGGGTTTCCTTCAGCAAATAATATACGTTTGCGTGAATATCATAAGAATTTTATGTAGTCTAGAGGATATCAATACCTGGCCCCTATGACTATAATACTTGAATTAAGAATCACAATTATTGTGTTCAAAATAATTTTATGCTAACTTCTTTTGTCACTAGTTTTAATTTACATAACGTTTTCTGATCAAATGTCAAGCATTTAAAAAAGCAAGGTATAGATAATGAAATATAGGTTAAACAAATCCAAAACAAGTTTAGAATGCTTTTAAAGACTTTGACATGACCACCACAACTGCTTTTTGGAATCCATGTTAGAGAATAGAATAAATTTTAATACTTAGTATGCCATGAGTTTTGAATTATAAAAAAAAATTATCTGTACAAATGTTTATTAATGTCATGTAACAATGAATTAATATTCGGGAGTCGCTAACGGATATTGGAAAAGGTTAGTGGTCACGAGTTGATTTTTGTTTTTCTTTTGACAACCTTAATGTTATTATAGTACAATTTTATTAGATGTTACAGTAAATTATTACTACATTTAAACAGTACATAAAAAACAAGTTTCGTGTGGGTTTACAGGAATCAATATTTCTGCTCGCCTATGTTTTTATTTGATCCTACTAAATCGTGAGGTTTCAGCCTTTTCAGCCTTATTATATTAACCTTCTTATATCTTCTGTTCTATTTAATACCTCAATCGCTTCGAACCAATCCGTGTTCGTGCTTCAGAGCATGGATCCTAATGACTTCATTGATTATTTTTACCTTGACATCTCATTTGAATCATACCGGTATGCGTTTGTTATAGTTTTAAGGAATATATTTTGACAGCGCTGTATAATTAATAAGTTAGATTTCTTAATACAACCCCACAAGTCGCTGCCATAAGTCCAAATGGGCTTAATTATATACTATTATATATTTGAAGTAAAGGCTTAGTTTATTTTCCTATTAACCAATTAATATCCCTTGTCTTTTACTTTATTTGTATTGTTTTGTGTCTGACATGATGTTTCTAGTTTAGGCGCGAATCAAGGTGTAATACAAGGTATTTTACTGTTTATTCTATTCCACTTTTGGAACTTGTATGATGTTTATTTACACGCAAAGTTAAGGTGATTTCCGACTTAGTGCGTAGGTGATATGAACTGATTTTCACTCGTTCAGTTTTATTCTCTAATTTTGTGTCCATGTACTGATTTTATCTAGCTATTTAGAGTTGCTCAACTACTTGACGGTCTCGATGTGTTTGTGGCCATTAGAGCCGTATGATGTGATTGTCATGTCAATATTTGTGGTAGTTGGAATATCGGCAGTATATAGCAAATATAAGATAGGTCCTAAGACACTTGCTTGAGGATAAAAATTGGATGTGGTTTCTCCGTGTGCTACTCTGAATTTCCTCCACCAATTTATTTCGCATTGTTCCAATTTAATTCAAATAACCATCCAAATTGAATTTCAAAAATAATGTAAACATTTTTTTACAACCAGGATATTCAAACCGGGGTCTTCTGATTAGAAGTCACTCTACATCGTTTCAATATTGGCTTAGAACGGTTCATATATATTCATATTGCTATGATTAAAACATGTCATACCGCTCGGATTCAAATCGGAATGCTAACCCTTAATCTTGTAAACAATTTTTATCGATTTATTCTTTAATTTCCTTATTTTCACTGTTTCTGCTTATCTTTAAGGTCATCACAACATTGATATCTGGGGATTTTACATCATGATACAAAATATAGAATTGAATAGTTTCAAGAAGAAGAAGAAGAAAAAGAAGAATATTTTTTTCATTGTTTTCAAATCCCTTTTGCAATAGTGATCTTTGGAACATTCATAATGTTTTTATGTTGAATTGCTTTCTTTTAAAATTTTATAGCAGGATCGAGCACATTTTAAGAACATTTTTACATTTTATGTTGTAATTAAAAGAATAAAAGATAAAATTTTAAATACACCATCTTTAGTTGAAATAATGAAAATTATAAAAAGAAAAAGTGGGAATTATTTTTTTTTTAAATAATTTTTATTTTTTTCTTTCTCGATTACAACAGAAAGCGATGATAATAGTTTTTTAGGGAATAAAATAATAAAAAATAAAATCATGATTTTTGTTTTTTTTTTTAATGTCATTAAGAATAAAATTCTTTTGTTTTATTTTTAAAATGGAAGTAGTGTTACTAGAAGTAAAGACTTTTTTTTTCTAATATTTTTTTATAGGCTACGGAGTGTACTATGATAAAATCTTACCTTGCACTGACGGTACGCTTGTTGGAAATATAGAATAAGGTAGCGAAGAATAAAGTTGTACCATTCCAAGCCCTATTGAAGGAATTTAACAATTTTGATGAAAATTAAAACTATCTGTAAAGATGTATAAATTACTATATAGCGCGAAAAATCCTTAAATTAGTCCTAAGTTTCATTCTTCAAACTAATAAAATTAAAAAAAATGGCATCCATAAAATAAATTGATTTTCACAAGTCAAGATTGTCATTGAAATAGCAATACAAGATTACGGAATTGAATGCTGAAGAGAATCGCTGTTGTAATTTAAGATGTTGAATGGTACGTTCATATTCTGACTAATTTTTTTTACCGAAGCCAATAGAATTGCAATTGTTTTTCTCTCTTAAATTCGATAATATACCAAATTTATTGTAAGGCATCAATACTAGTTATTGAATTGAATCAATTCTATTCCATCTTAATTTTTTAGCATTATTATACGAATATATTTACGGTGAATATCTTAGGTTATTTTCATGCAGGAATATCATTCCACCTTAATGAAGTTCGGACTATAAACAAATTTTTGCTAAATTAGTGCGTACAGGATTTTGGATTTGTACCTCGTCTTGTTTCGTATTACAATTGTTTCATTGGAGAAACTACTGTAGCGTACGTGTAAAAACCAATGAAGTATATCTATAAAACAAAGAAAGTATTCAAACTATAGGACGATGTTCAAGGCAAAAAAATGAAAATACATTTGCATAACACGTATATCATGATTTTGAACTCGATCAAGGTAACCAAAGATTGTAAGAGTACGTTTTTTTTTGCTTCAGTTAAATTTGTTAACCATTAAGGTTTTTATAAGTTAAAGCATTATATTTGACGTGCAAAATTGCATCAGAGTTCTGCCATCGAGAAGAAAATGGGAATATTCCCTTGCAGAAATTGAAGTATTTCAGACGTGTATTTGCCCAATAAGCACCAATCGAACGATTAGAAATAAAATCTAAAATTCATTTAGATAATACATAAACATTGTTTGAGGAGAATATCGGCTCTTCTAAGGGAGATGTTGTATCGGCATAGAACTGGAATTGTTAGCTTTCCGAAAATGTGTGTTTTTAGTGGTCTGATCCTTTAAGGACGAAAAGGACATTTGAATGTATCATTGTTGCTTTGATGTTTTTATATAAAAACTTTTATATCTGTTGATCTACTAGATATAAATATATTCAGTTATATATTTTAGAAAGATAGCGGCCTGAGTCATATTTGAACATTTCTTCGATGATGATTGGTGCTGCCGTTGTGGAGATATTGTAGTTAAAAAAATTAATATTGTTGTTTTTTTCAAAAATCTTCTACTTTGAAATACAATATCTCTACAACGGCAGCACCAATCATCATCAAATAAATGAAATGTACTCCAAACAGTATGTATTCTCTTTCTAGAATATATAACTGAAAATATATATATATATATAACTAATAGATCAACAGATGTAACGGTTTTAATACAAAAACGTCAAAACAACAATGATACTTTCAAATGTCTTTTTCGTCCTTAAAGGATAAGATGCGCCACTAATGACATATATTTCTGGAAAGCTAGGAATTCCAACTATCCTTGGGATATGATCATTAGGTACTACGCCGATACACCATCTCTCTCAAAATCTCCGAATATCTACTTAACTGCCATACTCCAATTTGAATTAGCCGTTAAAAATTTAAATCGAATTTCACATCGTTGACTGGACAGCCTTAAGTTTAAATCAACGAATGAATACTATGAATTACTTAGAATTTTAATCTTATCACCAATATTGTATGTGAACAAAACTTTGTCTTAAAAACGTTTATTTTGTTTTAGAATGATGGTACATACTGGTAATAAAATTTAAAAAGAAAGTAAATTTCAATCTGTTAAGCACTATCGCTTTTTAATCACTTTTGAAAAATTTACACATTCAAAACTAATAAATGTTATTTTAGAAAAGTATTGGCAACACATGAAATTAATTATCAGAAACGGTATACCTTCACAATCTTGCGGCAATTAAATGATAACTTGAAATGATGACTTGATCATTTAATTGCCGCTCATTTGATCTTGATCACATTAAATGAACACTGCCATTCTTTGAACATTATTATAAACAATAAAGTCAACCTATATGGTGTTGTGATTATTGTCGTTTACCTATTAATTCGAAGAGCCGGGAACTGAATTCGACACAGAACTTAGATGTTTAATTGAGTTTTTTTAATTTTTCACAATGAAATTCTATTAAATTTGTTGAGATAAAAATTTGGTAATCTTCTTCTTTTTCTTGATGTAAGCATATGTTGCCTGTTTATTTCAAAATTACTCGTAATAGATTTTTTATATTGTGATAATAATATACAGTTTTCATAATATCTCTTATGGGATTTTTCTGCTTTACAGTTATTGCTATTTGAGCTAACCAAATAGAAAAAATTTGGCAATAACTTAAATAAACGCCTATTCTAAAAGGACCATTGCTATACACGCGGCGTACATCCGTCAAACAGCATCGGATTCTTCCAATCGATTTGCCAGATCCCATAATCCCAATGCAAACATTCCCGGACCAATAAAAGTCAAATCCCGAGACCTAGGTGTCAAGCTCACCATGATAACCATGATAACCTTTTTTGAATTAATTTTTAGGACCTCAGTTAGGCAATAAGAATTTAGATATTAAGTAATTGAAATGCGACTTTAATTTAATTTTGTAGTACATAAGATAGCTCTTAAGTTTAACAATAAATTGTAACTAATTTTCCTATTTTTCTTTTTATTTGTAAAATTTTATTTTTTATAAGAAAGGCCAACAGCGCTAAAGGGAAAAGACCTGAAGTAGACGTGCGCACTTATCTGCAGGTACACTGATAAATAAATAAATAAATAAGTTTTAATAAAATTGAATAATGCAATTTAACCTGCAGTTCGTTCCCATATTTAATTTACTAGCTATTCCAAAAAACTGATAATTAAATAAATAATTTTAAAACATTTATACTTGTCCCACTTTATCCAAATTATAATTATTGCAATACAGTATTTAAAGTACGAAAATATCGTCTACCCAAGTTGTAGACAATATGATAAAAGATATATGTATATCTAACTATATCATAATGTTTGTTACAAAACCGTAATAGAAAATTTTCAAATTTACTTATTTAAAAGCTTGTCTTGTTAGACAATGTCTTGTTGGACAACTATTACATATTTTTCAACACATCTATGTGAACAGGTTTTATGCTATATTGTAAACTTAAACCGCTTTAGTCCGCGATTTGTATATTGCTAAACTTATTGTCCAACTATTGTAATGTTGTACACTCAATGTACTCTATTTTCCTTACTACAAATGTTACACCTTCCAGAATATTTTCCAGTTCAATATTTTTTAAAACAAAATTTACACAAATGGGAAACAAAATTTACATATTGGCATGTACTGCAACTGCAAATAATTTTTTTTAAATATGTTGCCTTCAAATATTGGTATAACCATTGGTAACAGCTTTGCCCTTGAAATAACGCTTCAATACATTTTCGCTGTAAATCTAATCTAGATAAGATATTTCCATGAAAATATCATTAATCGGGTTGACAATTATTAATCAAATATAATTAATAAAATTTGTGTATACTAAATTCAAATTCACAATATTATCAAAAAAAAAAAAATTAAAAAAACAAGTAAAAACAATTGTAAGAAAGAAATACAGAGCTACTAGGCATCCATTATCAAAAAAAAAAAATTAACATGTTTTTATAAATCAAAAAACATTATTATTATAGCAACCACTACCACCGTCATCATATATTCAAATTACATGCCATAACAAAACAATTTCATCATTATTTCAATTTGGAGGATCTCATTCTCTCTCTCTCTCTCTATCGCTAATATTATTTTTATATATATATTTTTTTTCAAGTTTTCTTTTCCTTCCTTAAATAAAATTCCGGATAATTATAACAGGTCACAGAACATCATTAGGCCTATCATAGATTCTACATATGACGTATTCATACCTAATGTATATACATATAATTATCCATATTTACTTCCGCTCTGTCGTGGATTGTTATAGGAGGGAGAATGGATAGGGATGGGTAATATTACAATAATGAGGACGATATTAATCTCAAAATACAAAAAATAGATACAACGTGACATCATATATATCTATTTATTTTGATATATTGTATGTATGTGTATATCTTGTACGTGTTAATATAGAACCGTTATTGAAGTCATTAGATTTAATAATATAAAATTGCTTTTTTGCCACACTTTACTCGTTATTTCGTATTTTTTTGTTTTTATTAATTTGTTGTTGTTTTTTTCTTTCTTCATTTCTAGATTTAGGATAATAAGTAACATGGGAGTAATTTTCCTCCGGAAGTTAAGTAATTTTCGGTTAGAACAATTTTCAAAGAAGGGTATACAAAAAAACCAAAATAAAAAAAAAAACAACATCGATATTTCCAGTACAGCAAAAAAAAATAAAACGTTAAAGTTGGTGAATTTTCAAATCTCAAAATAAAATTAAATCGAAAAATTCCAGCACTCGAGGTAATAAGGATCACTCTTACTTTTAACCCTCATGTTAATGAAATAAAACAATTCGTGTTTATTGCCTACTTCTAGGTATTCAAATATATTTATATTATTATTTTATGAGAACGAATACATTTTTGAACTTGTTTCATATTTTGGAGGCAACATTTGTTACCGAGTCCATAGATATTCTATTCCTAAAAATAAAAGCTAGGTATAGATATCTGTATAATTCAATTTTAACTAGTGTCATACAATATTTAATTCGGCAATTTTTTTTGATGAGTATAAGAATTTCATAAAATGGTAGTATCATCCAGGACGTCGTGTTATCCATAGAGTGAAACTGTAATCTCTATAGTGACTTCTAGATGAAATCTGTGGAATAAAACATTAAAAGCAATGCAAAAAATTCAAATTGCAAAATTGTAAAACATAGAAATGTACATCTACTAACTATCACTACTAATACAAGATGTCCAACATACGTTTGTGCTTCAAGTTTTTATTGGCGTGGGTTGGCATAGAGAAATGTTTAAATACAATGAGCCCATATCTGAATACTGTGAGTTGGTTACATTTAATTTCTTGCATTATTTCTTGTTTTACAAATGCGTTACAAATATTGTACACCGTTTCATAGTTCGAGCTTCATTTGCCGATTATCAGGCTTCTAGCTAACGGTCTATAAGTTTCCGTTTATAATTTCTTACTTCCCATTTTTAGTTGATTCTGTGATGGTATTCATGCACCCTCACAGCCTATAAAACATTCAATTGGAATTCATTATTTGAGTTACTGGAAATTTCAAGTTAAACACACCTACAAAATTTTGGGCAATTTGGGTAAGTTGTATTATTAAATTATGCTTGGAATTTGTCAATGCACTTGTTGAGCTTAAAATAAAGAATAAAAAGCCTGCGAATAATTGGTGCCGAAAAAATGCTGGTGAAAATTAAGTCCAAGAATGCTAACCATATTAAACAAGAAAGAAACCCATTACATATGGGTGCTGATTGTTTTGTGAGCTTTATTTATTTTTATTTATTCAACTCAATTTATAGAAACCAATTTATAGAACCAGTTCGTACCGATATTTATAGTTTATTATTGATTTAACGTTATATTTAATTTCTTAATGCTCTCATCGAATATTGAATCTTAACAAATTAAACTATAGTCGTTAGAACATATACCAAACATTTACTCTACATTTACCAGTTCGTATTGCGATGTGGTGAAGGTTATCGCTATTTACGCATAACTGGGTTATTGATTGTCCTGGTGGCAAACAGCAACGGAGTGCAGTGGGTGTGGTCATCCGATTTTAAATTAACTAAAGCTAACATCATATAACTCCATCTTCTGCTTATTTGCTCTAGCTTCCTTTGTTAGAAAAACATAGTTTCAAAAGTAGCACAGCTTAAATCATAGATATAATTTATTGCAAATGATGCTAAAATACGGAAAACGAATCTCAGAGTTCCAGAATTTATAATTAAAACAAAAAGAAAAACTCATTACATTTCTATACGCTCTGCACCATAGATAAGATTGGTATAGAAGTGTTAAATTAAAAAATTCCGAATTTTAAAATACCGAACACCAAAATCCCGAAATAGGAGATTCTGAAACTCTAAGTACCTGAATTGAAAATGAGACTTGTGTCACTTTTTAAACCTGAATTTTCCTGATAGAAGGCAAATTTTGTTGTCTAAATTAAAAATAAATTACAATTATTGTTGTCGTAGAATACCACCTCCAAAACATCGACCCCTGCTTGCTTGATCTATAGCTTCCCTTGCCAGCACGAAAAACACAATTTCAAAAGTAGGACCACTTCAATACTACCTAAATCATATCGTTTGAAATATACTATGAGAGAAGGAGGTCTTTCAATTGCTTTGAATAGACTCAAGTTGCATAGAAATAATTTGGAAGAATTGAAGGGAAATTTTTTTGATTAAATTCACAAATTAACTACAAAAAACAATCCCCCAAATTTATTTTTAAAATCATACAATTTAAAAAAAAAAAAATTTTTCGTTCTATTCTGTTACTGGTTAATGTTATGGCAAAAGAGTAAAATGAGAGAAAAGAAAATTAGAACATAAAATAAGAAAAGAAAAAAACGAAAAAAAAAAATGAATAGCAAAAAATTTTTTTTAACAATCTTCTTATTTGTTACCAACGAATTTTAACAAAAGTTAAATTGGGTGTAAAAACTTTACCATTTTGGTCTAAAATTGGAAAAGTTAAATACATTTAAAAAAAAAAAAAAATCAAAAAATAATAATAATAAAAATAAGAAAATAATTGAAAAGTGAAGTGAAATTTTTCACCGCGGTTTTCTGTTTATTAAAACTGGTTGTTTTCATTCATTCTCGATATACCCCTCTGTGTATCCACAAGTTTCGGACTCTCATTCCTTTCTTAATTTATTACTTTACTATTTTTTTGTTTTGTTTTTGTTTTGTTTTTTGTTTTGTTTCTATGAATTCATATGAATGAAGAAATACAATAAAAATTAAATGAAATCAACAAAAAAACAAAAACAAAATAAAAAATTTATGACTTTCAATTTATTTTCAAAAAATAAAAGTAAAAAAATAAAAATGGAAAAAAAGAACAAAAACAAAATAAGTACAAATAAATAAAAAATTATTTAAAAATTTTTCCTAAGATTTTATTTTCCCTAGTTACCAATTTTGTATATAGAGAAGAGAAATGTAAACACTGAAGAATGGCTAATTGGAAGAGTAATATACAAAAAAAAAAAAAAAATGTTCTTTAATAATATGAATTTTTAATAATATGACAGGTTGTTTTCTATAATTTTATACAACAAAATATACAAATTGGTTATATTTAGGTATATAAGTAAAATTAAATTTGTATATTATAAAAGGTAAGATGAGGAAGACTTCTCAAAATGCATTAATAATATTATATAGGTTAAAGTATATATCAAAGAATTGTTATCAAAGTGGTAAGAGCTCTATAATATGTAATAATTATCCTAAAAATGTAACAATAACCACATTATCTTCCAATACAACTTCACATTGGTTCAAAAGCTCTTCAATTCTGAAAAAATATCACATATCCTTAATTAAATCATTATTGCTTACCACCGCAGCATTTGGGACAAAAATTGAGTATTCCAATTACAAATAATTCAATAGCTTGATCGACCATACATAACATAAAATATTGTAATAAGTTGTATTAAGATAAAAAGGCAACACAAGTATTGAACCTGACAATATACAGTTTTCGGCTTAATTTTTGATTTATATAAAATTCCTAGATGAATTAACTAGATGTAAGATTACAATAACTTTAGAAATGAATTAACTTACTTTCTTTTTTAAATTTTTTCATTAAAACTATTATTATAACTATTATATTAGTAGAATCCTAACCGGTACATTAGCGTTAAAGTCAAATTTGAGAAAAATGCAAAAAATGTTTTCTTTGTTATATTAATTAATTTATACATTTTTAAATTATTTTATCAAAGATAAATTGATTTAAATATCATTTGTATTGAAAAATTAAAACCAAAATTAATATTGAAGCTTAAACACAAGTATTAATTTTGCATATGATTAACTTTGTTGCAGCTATTTGCAAATGTTTTATTTTGTTACCACTGCATATGCATAAGGCTTATTTTGTTTCAACTATCATCATGTTTCATAAAATAAAAAAATTAGGAATCAGTAATTCAGTTTGAGGGAATATGGAACACATTGTTGGTATTAAGTCAAATTCTTATATCAAAAATTATATAAACAGTAAAAATAAAATTAATCTTCCTTGTAGAGCTAAATTCTTAAATCTTCAATATTATCTTCAAAAAAAAGTAGCACATTGATCGTCAACAACAATGTTATCATTACTTAAATAATTATTATTTACGGCAAAAATCACCTTTGTAAAATTTTAATTCGTTTTTGTCTCTCCAGGATTGCCCAAAATGCTGTTATATATAACATTTCTTTATACTTTAGAGCACTGTTGAAGGCGTTTTAAAACAAATGTCGAAATTAGTCCGGAAAAGATTTTGAAAGAATCACTTTTTTACTTGTAAGTCTTTATGATCCTCATTATCTTTGTACATAGAGTACCGACTTAAGGACAATTCACCTGGAAGAAATTGTCTATTATACTAGGCTTAAAGCGACAGTAGTTTGTATCATGAATATAAATTTTTTGTTTTATAAAGTTTTCAACAGCTTCTTTTCGAGGTGCAAAAAGCTTCCGATCTCAGTTGTAATGAAACTGTAATGATTTGTTCCTCTTCGAAAAATATCTATGAAAGCTGGTAACCAAATCCGAACAGATGATAAAATTTTCTGACATAAGTTTTTGGTGCTTTTTCTGATCCAGAAGTTCTTTTAAGGAAAAAAATTAAAAAGAAAAAACTAAAACCAAAAAAAAAAAAATAAAATATTAGTCACAAGTTGAGTTAAAATGCATTGTTGGGTATAGTTTTGGTATGCGTTTGGTGCTTTTTCTGATCCAGAAATCCTTTTAGGTGTACAGGTTCGGTGCAGCCAATAATAAACACGTCTTGAGAAATTTTAGTGTCACACAAAGAAATTTTTTTTGTAAAACTTAAACACCTATTTACTTTAAACTAAATTAACCTATATTATTTTTAAACTAAAATTCGTCTCAAAACTAATATCAGATAGCTAAACAGTAAAAGAACTAATTTGAAAATAGTACTATGGTTTTATATGTATTTAGTCCTGCAAAAGACTGATTATGTTGCAATATTTTGTTTACATGTAAATGTTACGTTTTGATTCAACTGAAAATTGCAAATGTACTAGTTTTGATTCAACTATCGTTTTTCAAATCCGTTTTTCTTATTGAAAAAATTGATTTTGTTTCAAACTTTAATAATAAATAACATTAAAGTTCAGTCAAAAGAATGTTATCCAATCATTAGTTAATATTTAAAACTAGTATTTAAGAACTTATGGGATTTAAAAATTTCGAAAATCGAACATAAAAATCGATTTTTCGGGCTAAAGTCAGTATAACTTAGCAGTAAAAAAAAATGTATATAAATTGAAAATTTTGTTTCATAAAAAGTATATGCTAACTTAGTTTGTCGATCGCTTTCAAAGTTACTTTTTTATTTTTATTAAATGTTTTAAAAGTGGACCAAACACAATAAAAAAAATTGGAAGAATCTGAAATTTTTGCATATTTTTCCTTAACCATGAATTGCTTCAAATGCATGATGTCAAAACATTTATCAATTAATCACCATGGTTTTGTAAAGAAAAAATTCTACGGTTACAAATTTAGTTGAGTCTTGCTCACACTTTCTGAACACTATGGAGGCTGGCTTTCAGACTGATGTCATTTACACAGATTTGAGCAAGGCATTCGATTTACTGCCTCATAGTGTTATTTTATTAAAACTTAAAAAACTGGGATTTCTTAATTTTTTTATAATGTGGATTAAATCATTTTTATCCAATAGATCTTATAGTTGTTTAGATCAGCTTTTTCTGAATCATTTTCTGCCACCTCTGGTGTACCACAAGGCAGCCATCTAGGTCCCTTACTATTCATTATCTCAATTAATGATGTCAACAATCTCATTAACAATAGTAACGTGATCATATATGCTGATGATATGAAAATTTATAAAAAAATATCTTCATATAATGATTGTACTGTACTACAGAACGATCTTGATTCGTTTTTTAAGTGGTGCGGCTATAATAATCTTCTCCTTAATATTGATAAATGCGCTGTTATTTCCTTTACTCGTAGATTGATTCCAATAATAACTGATTATACTTTTAATTCTAAAATAATCAATCGAGTTTCTCATTTTAAAGACCTTGGCGTACTTTTTGACGATAAACTCACATTTAAACTTCACTTTAATAGCATAATTAACAAGGCAAATTCTATGTTAGGTTTTTATTAAAAGATGGTCTAAGGAATTTGATGATCCATACATTACTAAATTTTTACTCACTACTCTTGTTCGCCCCCCACCTTGAGTAGTAATCATATTAATAGAATTGAATCTATTCAAAAAAATTTTTTGCGATATCTCTACGTAATCTTCCCTGGTCTAACCCAAGAATCCTACCTCCATACACAAATCGTCTGAAGCTTCTTCATATGAACACATTGCAATCAAGAAGGGTTGTTGCATATATTCTTATTCATATTCCAAGTATACAATGGTGAAATTGATTCCAAAATTATAAAAGATCAGATTAACTCGTACATTAACACCAGTACGCGTTTTCGTATAGAAACATCTTTTTAATCTTCCTTTCCATAGAACTAATTATGGTAAATTTGAACCAATTAATAGAATGTTAATGGCAGTTAATCAATACAAAAACAGTGTTGACTTTTCTTTGAACAAAACCAGTTTAAAGAAAACCTTGTTTCACTTGCTTCCTTAGTCCTCCTAATTAATCTTGTTTTTCCGCTACTAATATTAACTAATTTGTAGTGTTATAATTAACTTTTAATACTTTTAATAACTTTTCATCTTCTCTTTTTTTTTCTGATGAAATTTATTTTATCTAATTTTGTTTTTTGTTTTTTATAAAAACTATGTTGTATTAAATTTCAAAGTAATTTAAACTTTAAATCATAAATCTTATTTGATACATTGTGTTAATTCAAAATTTTAATAATTAAATTGTATTATATTTTGTAAACTGTTTGAACTAAATAGTAAATAAATATATAAATGTCAAAATAGTTTTTTAGGCTTTTATGGCTTCTGAACTTCGAGTCTCTAAAACTAATTATTTTATTTAATACTGTAATGTTTTAAAAAGTTTATTTATATTTAGTAACGACGTAACATTAACCTTTGCAACCTTTTCTGGATTTTACTCAAAACCTCATTTTAATTTCTATGTTTCTCAATCCACGGAACTTTGTCGTTTTCCATGGCAGGTGAACACACAATTTTTACTGTTAAAGTTATCTTTCTGTCACCCCCAAACAAACCGGCCCGCCACCAATTTGTTGGGGCTGGGTCTCTACAAGGTAAACTGGAAAGCTTTAATAAAAATAAACAAAACAGGTTTTGCAAAGCCGTTTTCCCACTACTCTGATATTCCTACAGTTAAAAATAAAATTATAAAACATGCAATATATTTAATAAAATTTTGGGATTGAAATTTTAAGAACTGGGAGATTTGGAATCCAATGATTTAGAAAATACTCTCCTACAAAAATCGTGCTTTTAATTAAGTTCATATTGATAAAAACTACTTTTGTAGCTAGCTCTAGAATATACTTTTTTAAAAAAAGGTCGGAAAAGGTCTCAGAAATATTATACGTCAAAGCAAAGAACTAAATTTAAAAATCGACAATGAACCTCACCAATCAGAAATTAAATACTTAGAAATAGTTCAGTTTTCAACCACTTACGCAAATTCAATAACCATATTAAATTAATACAAAACACAAATAATGGGAGCTTATACACTTTTTTGATCTTCTTTAAGTAACGATTCTTTCAACGTGGTTGGTTTTACGACCAATATTCTAACATACAGGTTCCCAATATAATTTAAATGGTCAGCAAAAAAAGGTGCAAAAAAAAAAAATTACAAATTTAAAATAATCGTCTGAATAGGATGGTATGAATAGGACTGTCGCAGATACTCTTACGAATAACTATATGAATATAATACCTCTAATGATGCTGACAAAACAAAATGTAGAAAAAATTAAAAACCACACAAACATAACGGTCAAGAGAATATACGAAATACGAATATACAAAATTAATATTAATCCTAATTATTACTTTTCACCTTTACTCATATAGATAACATAGATAGTACCAATCTTCTGCAACACCAGAATCTTCTGCAGTACCAATCTTCTAAATTGACTAGTTTACCACAAATTTTGTGCATATAACGTCACAACAATAAATTATCATAGCAGCGGTATAACCGCATTCTTACTTTTAGTTGTAGTTTTAGTCATAGTTTAAGCTCTAGTTCAGTTGTATTATCTTTAAGTAGTTTAGATTAGGTTGAGTTTTATAACAATGAAAAGAAAAGGCACCGAAAGTTGAAATCAAAAAATTTATTTCTCAGTTCAAACATTTTAACATTTTTTCAAATACAAACAGAAATGAAGTTCGAAACTACTACTATCACAATGAATATAGTCCAGGATATACAGGATCATAAAAACATACATAACATTGATACTCAACAACTTTTGTATTAGATTTGATACATTTTTGAAAAAGTATATTAAAATTTAATATTAATAACTTAAATCAATATACATTTCTGATTATTAAAATAAAATTGCTTTCATTACAAAGAAATAAAAAGGATAACAAATATATATCAAATATTAAATATCAAATACCTACAGCTCTTGTATATATAGGATGTGCATGGAGAACTAGGTATATCCACAACTCCATTTCAATAATACTTTGTACATTGTAGTTTCTCTATACGATTTCTATTCTGTTCATTATTATTACTAAATCCAGGAACTCAATACATGATATATGCAAAAAGTTCTTTATTCTCTCTTTCTCTCTATTCAAAAATAAATATTTTTTTTATTTTCAGAATTAAATCTACACAGCATACAATATATAATACTTTAGGAACTGTTCAGTAGATAACAACAACATAAAGGAAACAGGAAGGATACTAAGAAGTGTTATAGTATCCAAAACCATATACATTCGTTATACTCTTATATGTTTTTTTAACAAAAAATAAACAAACAAAAAAAAAATTAAAATAAAATATAAAAAAAAAAATATTAAGTAAAAAATAAAAAAAAAATAAAAAAGTGTATCTATGTTGATCAATAAATCTTTCTACAAGTTCAATAAATTACAAGGATACTTCATATCAGAGCAATCGAAACCAATTTTGGTGTGTAACTTTGTTGCGAGATATTATGTGAAAGATAAAACTATAACAAAAAAAAAATAAGAAAAAAAGAAATAGAAAATATAAAACAATAAAAAACAAAACAAAAAATTGAAACAATAAAATTAAAAATGGAAGAATTGAAAACAAAAACAAAAAATAAAAACAATTTTATAATAAATAATGTAACAAATCAATAGAATGGAGTAAAATTGATTTGTTTTAGACTTTAGGTCCCTTATTATCAAGAAAGTTCTTAGAAGAAAAAATTACAAAAATTATTAAAAAATTATAAGAATCCATAATTAGAAAATGCAAGTTACACTGCGTCGTAAAGTAGGGCTGTATTTAAGCATTTGTATTGTTTTTAGTAGTAATGAATACAATAATGATTACTACTGTGGGTGTAATTGAGAGCAATGGCAACTAGTGTCGTCTTTTTGATCTTATCAATCACTTAGACTACGTCGACGATGCATATTTAAAGTCATATACGAATGGAGATTTAAATAATATCTGGCAAAAATTGAATTTGTAAAATCGTTCAAATATCTTGGCTTATGAGTTGATTCCAGATTGGATTGGAATGATCACGCTTGTTTTTTGAAGAATTATCTCCGTAATATTATTAGACAGCTTTATCATCTAAGTCTATACTGTTCGGAAAAAATTATCTGCTCAGTTTATTATGCGCTTTTTCATTCAAAAACTCGGTATGGTATTACTTGTTGGGGAGGAGCATATATTACTAAGATCAGTCATTTATTTGTGTCACAAAAACATGATATTCGAATAATTTGCGGGAAAAGACGCCCATCGTAAGAAGAAGTAGAAATCGTCCATCTTTTCCTTTATTTTTTAAATTAAAAATACTTCACATTAGAAATTTATTTTACTATAAAACTTTAAAAATATTTTTTATGAAGTCTGGATATTTAGATGTTAGATATACTAATATTAATAGGTATAACTTGAGAGTTAATTACCGTAATTTGGTTCATATTCCATGTTGCCGGAAAAGCAATTTTTGTCGTTTCTATGATATTGTAGCACCTAGAATTTTTAATAAACTTCCTGACCACATCAGGCAAATTAGAATTTTAACGAATTTTTTAAACGTGTTGAAATCTTGGCTTTTGGAAATTAATTTTTGATAGAAGTGAGGAGTTATTAAGAGTAGTTTTTTAGCTGAGTAAGTTTTTTAAGTTCTTGCGATTTATATATGGTGTCTATTTTCATGATTAGCTTGAGTAAAATTCTTTTCTAATTTTAACATACTTACTTAATTTTGCACTGGATAATTTTAAATTTTGTATTTTTTATGTTCTCTTTGTATTTTAATTTTAATTTCTCTTTTGTACTTTCCCCACTAATGTTATTTGTTGATTTTTTTTTAAGAAATGAGCATCATTCGATTCTTGCTTTATACAACAGAATAGTGGCTAACAATTTTTATTTTTCTATTAATCAATACTAAATGAATTTGTATTGTACAGATATAATTTTGAATTAATATAACTTTTAGCTGTAAGATTAAATTTATTATTAACTGTACATACCTACTATATCAAATTATATTATATCATAGATTAAAAAAATACTGTAATAAAATACGGAAAATGCTGAAATACTGAAAATAAAAATATTGAGTAAAAAAAAAAAAAAAAACATACATAATACTAGAAAAAGCCCGTGCCTAAAAGTCAAAACAACTAAAATAAAAATCATTCGTACAACTTGCATATCACAACATTCGATCCTCCAGGAAGGAACGGCAAATCCAGAAGCCGAATAAGTTCAACCATCATAATATCAGATGAAAGTGTGGAAGTGGATATTGAAGCCCGCACTATATATTTCTATCTGACACAGCTTTCGGAATACTCTCAACAATATGACAGTCAAACAACCCAATCTCTATGCATTAAAATCCAACTTTTCAATTCAAATGTAAAGTCAGTTAACTTGTATGCTTGAGACACTCTAAAAGTTTCAGTCAACATCATCAGAAATCTTCAAGCATATACCAATAGTTGGTTGAGGGTCATCCTTAATATTCGTTGACCACAAACCATTTCAAAACAGAACTCTGTGGCATAAAACAAAACAAACAGAAATAAACGTGGCAATCTAGACGGGTAAATGTATTGGATCGAACATACTCTATTAAATTAATATTTCGAATGGAGTTGTCAGGGTACTATTCACTTCGGAAAGCTGAAATAGAATGAAGAACAATAGTCTTAGTCGAAGCCAGCAGCCAACAAATAAATTTATGGCAACGAAAGGATTAGCGGAAGATAGGAGACGATCAAATTACTTTATTTCCAACCTATGCCCCAATGTTGCAGTCAGAGGACATTGGTGAAGTTTATAAAGTTCTAAGCTCTATTAATCAATCCAAGTGTTTAAAGATTGATAGAAAATAAAAAAAGAGTCAGATATATCCGATAAAAAAAATATTTACAAAAATATACACAGAAAATAAAATTAATACTCCGGCATTTCAAAATAATAGTGATTCATGGAATGCCCACCTTCTTTTACATGTTAGAAGTATGGAAAACAAGAGATATTGTAATTTATAAAATAATATGGAATAGTTTATTAACTAAAAAACCATTTCAAACAAGCATAGTCAACGCCTTCAAATACACGGCAACTCTTAAATTTTGGACTAAATTAAATTAGATTTTGAGTTTAGACAATAGTATGAATGCCATTGCGGTTGATATGCCTAAACATACTTTTATTAAATACTTAGTTTATACTATGTCTATTCTTCGAATGAATCCGTAGATATTTTTTAATGAGTTGGAAATGAGTTCTGATTGTCGAATCAAATTCTTGTTAAACCAGAAGTACTCTTTTGTTTTCTATATATCGTTTCAAATTCGCCCAAAATTATGTTGTTTCGTTTCCTAGACTTAATAAGACAGTCCACACATGTTTCAGAGCATGCATATCAGCTTCTTAAGAGGTGAAGGGGCCGTTATTTTAAAATGGTAACTAAATAGAGGGTGCTCTATCGGTTGGTGATATTTTAAATTTCCAAAAAGGACATAAAAAGGGTTTTTGAAAACCCAAAATTGCCGAAATTGTCCAAAATCGAGATTTTCAAATGGAAAGGGATACTTTTTTATGCGAATTTGGATTCTACAACAAAAAATAAGAAACCGCATGCTCTGAAACATCCGATATAGCGGTCAATGATTTACCCAGCTTGTATAAGTCTTTATTCATTTGACATTGACATGGACAAAAATTCATTTTATGTCGAACTATGCAAAACCATTTTCTTGGAGAGATAATAATAATAATCTCCAAAAATACAAAATAACCGAGAATGAATGACGATTATGAGATTAGTCCATGTTGAGAGGGAAATGTAAGTTCTTTTTTGGGGTTAATTTAATCACTCCAGTAATTGTTTCGGCCTGTAGTTCGGCATTTAGGTATTCATTCAAATTGGTCTTTAATAATTTTTAAAAATTTTTTGGATAGGACCGACGGTCCGGAAGTCACGACCAAAGACCTTGAATTTTTTTTTGATTCATTCATTACCTATCAAGATAAGTATAAAAATTTGTTTTTTTTTTTGTTCAAGGTCTTCGGTTCAAACTTTCAGACCGTTGGACCAATGCAAAAAATTTTTAAAAATTATTTATAATAATTATTATTAATAACTTGTTTTTTAATCGCAAAAGTACAATTTAAACACGTGATATTATAGAGTTTCGGCACCAATTCCAAAATATTTGTTATTGTATTGACATTGTATCAAGTGGTATTATGCAGTTTTCGGGTCTTTACAATCGAATCATTATTATTATTTTAATTTAATGAAATATGATTTCAAATTATTTTGAATATACACTAACTGCCCAGAAATTCGGCTTACGATTTCTATTTAACATACTTAACTCAGCATCGAATATTTTGTTTTGTCTGGAAAAAGTTCTCGGATTAATATTGATCAATTTTCATGACCAACTGCTAAAGTTAATTCATTGTCTGTTTAATAATACCATTAAAAATTGTTTATAATATTCTTCTTTCTTCACAAATTTCAAAATAAAAATTTACTCCAACCTAAACTAATTTATGAATGATTCAAAATTTTGTTGTTGTTTAGTTTTTGATTTTTATTTTATCTTTTTGTTTTTTTTTTTATATAAAAAGTAAACAAAATATTCATTTTTTCGCCTCAAAATATTAGTTTAAAACTTACCTCTGGTAGATTATATTGAAAATATTTACAGAAAACATTGTACACAAAGTACACTTTTAAACTCAAACTGAAATCTCTTTATGAATCAGACATCCCATATATACTATGGAGAGAATAAAGACAAAAAACCAAAATAATGCACTTCTTCGATGAAAGATTTTCCATACATTTTTGATACATTCATGTATGTTAATGTAGGTATGTGTATAAAAGTATACATGTTAAATTTATTTGTTTTTTTATTTTTTATATATTTCATTTTTTTATTTGATTTTTTTTTCTATCTTAACAATAATTTCATTTTTAAGCATAAATCACTGAATAGAAGGCAATAAATTCATCTTTGTAAGGCTCTAGGGGAAATAATGCGGTACAATTCATAAGAGTAAATTTTGTATCGTAAATATTATGTATATAATATTATAATATGCTATAAAAATATATAGTACATGTATATGATTATATTTATAAAAAAAAAATGGAGCGCATCTTTTCTATTTTTATATAATTACATACACACACTGACTCATAAAAGTATTGTGTTAATTTAGTTTTAATTTTAAAGTGAGTTAATATTGTGTAATTGTGTAATTGCTATAATGTATTACAAGGACGAAATAATTTGTGAAGTAGTATCATTTCATTATATTATTACTAAATTCAAAATATGGTCATAATTAAATAAAATGTAAATTAGAATAAATTTAAATTTGTTATGGTGAAAGTGTTTTAAGGTTATACTGATATAGTTTAAGAGTTTAGTAAAACATTTATTATGTCAATTCTGTAAAATTTTTACTTTCCATTTATAAAAACTAATAAGATAATAAATTTAAGACGGATATATTAAAAAAATAATTTGCGGTGTTAATTTAATATAAAAGCTTTGTTGTGGAATTTGTATTAAAATTTTGGGAGGGTATTCACTTCTTTAATAGTCCTTTTTTCACTCTGCGAACCTTTCGTGTGTTCAAAAAAATACGTCAACGTCATATATATCTGCAATATATCTGCCTGACAACTATGAACAAAAAACTTGCGCATGCGAGTAGACATTTTTTCTGCAGCAATATTTGTTAATGGAGGCAGTACATGCAAAATTTAATTAATTTTTGTTCCGTTTGATGAAATTAGAAACCACGCGGTTTTATTTTTATATTTTAGTTTTATTTTATTCATTGATTTACTCAAATGAGCTCAATTGCTCGTACAGAGTATTTTTAGTTTTTACAATTTTACTTATAACTAACTAAGTTTTAATTCAGTGCAATTTTAATTTTAAAATAATTTAATTTTTGTTTTTTATAGAAGCTATTTAAATTTGTTTTTTTTATATATAATATTTAAGTGAAAAAATTTTTGATATCTAATTAATTTCAAGACAAAAATGAATTCATTTTTGCGAATTTTATTGAAGTATTCCACCAGTTATCTAAATTCATTTCTATGAAATATAATTTTTATTTACTTCATGTATAAAATTATTTCTTAAAAATGTTTATATTTTAAAATAGTTATATATTTTATTAAAATACATCATCATCATCATCATCAATTTCCTGCAACCCCATCCGTGGGGCATAGGGCGGAATTAAAATACATATTTATTTAAATTAATACTTTAATTTTCTTACATGTTTCTTAAAGCCATTTTCTATTTTGAAAAAAGTATACTACAATAACTATTAATGCAATACACAGTAAAATATATGATTTGCCCGATGCAGATGCAACAGCGACAACACTATTTTTAACTGCGCAAATTTTTTTGACAACATACAACTATGAACAAAATATTTTTTTTGTTGCGCAGGCGCAGCCACTATGCACACTACTCTTATTTCATAGTTGACATTTGCTTCTAGGTAATATGATCTTTGAAAATTCAATTTACCTTTAGATACTTGGACTAGTACAAACTCGCTATTCCTAAAAGACCTGTGTATTTGAAATTAAAATCAAAATTTCGGAGTTTGTTATGAAACCACGAAGACAAAATTCCCAATCCAAAATTGCCAAGTTAAATCCCCAATCCAAGATAGTCTAGACCAACCTAAACTAGGCTAGACAAAATCTCTACCAGTTTCTTTATCTTCTATTGGAATTCTGCAGTCTATTCTAATGTTGTAAATCATATTACGAAAACTGCTTACGATTCGTTACTATAGAAGCATTAATATTCTTATGTTTATCACTCAAATCCATTTTTTTTTCTCAGTCTATAATAGTTGCTTCTGACCAACATCGCTGTCCTACTTTAAAAAATTTCCCGCCGCTATAATCTTACATCATTTCATATTTTTGACACATGTACAAAGTATAATATGTGTCTACACTTGAAATGTATTTATAACAACAGTGTTGATAATGCGTTAGCAGAAGACTTTAATTCACTGCAAGTCCATTTTCTATCTAAGTATTTCTATCCCGTTTTTTGATTGTGATTTTAAATGAAAAAAAACAGCATTCAACTTCTTAATTTTAACTCTTAAAAGGGTTACAGTTGATCCAGCATCTTACACTCATATATAATTCGGTGTTCATTTCAACCTTTCAAAATAACATATAACTAACTAGAGCTAGTCTAACCTCAACGGTGAGCTCCATCCACCAAAAATCAAGTAATCGTTTGTTAGTTTTCAAATGACGAATTTCATCTACACCAAAACTGTTTTTTTTTTATCTAAATTTTTATAAAAAAGTAACGCCTTCTCACTAAGCAACTCTTAGCCAGCTCCCGTATTGATACATCAAGAGTATGTAGTAGCCATCAGTATAGATCATTGGTTGATAGGAAGTGGCGTTGCCAAGCTAAGTATTCCGTTTCATTCCCGCTGTCGCAACTGCAAAGATGAGAATGAAACAGAATCTCTTGAACACTGCAGTTTCCGAGCATTAGCTAGAAACAGACTCCGTATTTTAGGCGAGGCTTTCTCCAGAAATATCGATTTTATCGCGGAAAGCAAAATTGAACATCTGATCAACTTTTCCAATCACACAGAGTGGCTCTAGTACTGGTGAGAGTAAGGCCACTCGAGTCGAAGTATCGAAAAGACAAAATTAAGTGTTAATTGGTTTTCCAGAAGCAACTGGAGTGGCCATTTCTACCTACCTACCCTTCTCAAAAACTTATTTTTCTATTTTTTAAATTTGAACAGCTGATTAATTTGACACAAAAATATTATATTTCGTTATATGTCTTTAAAATATAAGTACAAAATTTGTCTTTTTATCGATATTGTCAAAATTATTATCGAATCGAGAATAACGAGTAATTTTATATCGCATCAAAATCGCCGGTACGATGGCATGTTTATAGACTCAATTTTGCATATAGAGTTATAGTACGGACTACAGAAAGAAACTGTTTGTATTAAAATACATAATATTCACATAGAAGTTATACATCTATATATAATATTATTCTCAGTTAGAGAGAATGAGACCCTCTATATAACAAAGATAATGAAAATAACATAAAATAAAAAAAAAAGTGAAAAAGAACAAGAAATCAAAATAAAACGACATTTAAAATGTGAAAAGTTATATCGTGTCTGCTACTGAATATCGTAATATGTTTGCTATCTATATACAGTAAGTACAAACATGAATAGTTTTATTGTTATTATTGCACTATATTTTTTCCACTTTTTGTTTTACTGTTTTTTATTTATTTGTGTGCGTAATATTTCAACTTTTATTATTATTGTGATTATTTTATTGCATTCTCTTCTTTTGTAAATTTGTTTTTTTTTTGTTTTAGTATATTTTGTATGTCCTGATAATGTACATGGTATACCGTAAAACTATTGTTTCTTTATAATAAAAATCCTGAAGGGATGGACAGTTGTTTTAATAATTTATCTCGTAATATATATATATAAAAAAAAAAGAAGAAAAATAAAAAATATAATAAAATAAAATTTTCTTTTGATAATGTTAATAAAAGATTTTGTGTCAGGAATTGGAATATTTTTTTATATGTATTATATACCCCATGTTATACAAAAGCTATAAACTTTTTTTTTTGTTTTTTTTTTTTGTTTTTTTTTTAAACAAAATGGTCATTAAGGAATCAGTTTTTTTATTTTATAATAAAAATAATATGTCATTAATTGTGTTATATAATTTTTTTTTCAGTTTAAAAATAAATGTATTATTATGTATCTATATTTTTTTATCCTACTATCAATAGCTAAGTAGAGCAACTTTATCGTATCTAAATAGGGTACTGACAATTAATTACATTGTTATGGAGGATGAATGAGAAGAAGCTTAACAGAAATAAAATTTGTAGAGAAAATAATAAAGATATTCGCTACAAGGTGCAGTGCTGTTGTAGAAATCTGCATTATGAAAAATATGTTTATCCGCATTACTGTTGGTTACAGACAATAGCGAATAGTTTTATAGCTCCTAATTTTGTTTTTAATTAACACAAAATTTGTATGAAATCAAAAATAATATTTTAAGACATTTTGCATTTTTATTTATGTTTTCATTACGTTTCATATTTCTAATTAAAAAAATTGAAGAAAATTATAACATTATAATAGGAACCCATCGTTTGAAAAAAAAAAGTTAAAAAAATTTTGATGTAACTAATAAGTACATAAATATACCAATAGATGAAACAGTAAAAGGAGCCGCCCATTTCTTAAAAGACAGTAAGAAACTACACCAACAACGGATCCATGACATAGAAAAACTACTAACGAAAATACTATCCCAAAACTACTTCACATACAGTAATGAATTCTATGCTCAAACAAATGGATAAGCAATGGATTCACCATTGTCCGGGTTATTAGCTGATATTTACTTAAACCTCTTCGAAAACAATTATATATTTAATAAAAGAAAAAAACCACTGGCAGATAAAATCATGTTCTATTGTAAATATGTGAATGATACATGCATTATCCTTAAACAAAACAACTAGGCAAATCTACAATCTGAATAAACACATAAACGAACAAGTGAAGATTTTTAAATTCACTGCAGAAATCGAATGCAATGAAACATTAAATTTCTTGGACCTGACAATAAAGCGAAACAGCTATAATTTGAAGTACAAAATCTATAGAAAGTTTACAACCAGTGACGTAACCATACATGGAAATCCACATCATCCACACTAACATAAAATGGCCGCTTACAATAGTTTTGTACATAGGTTACTAAACGTCCCATTGAGTAAATAATACTATAACGAGGAGATAGGAACACTAAAATACAAAGCAGTAGCCAACGGTTAAAATAGCAACATGGTCAGTAATTTAATAAGGAAACATAATAACAAATACAAGAGTAACCAAACAATCAATAAAACAATAATTAATGAAAAACCTAAATACAGATCAGCAGAATTCTCTAAATTCATTCCATATGCAATAAAAAAACAATAAGTAAATATAAATATCAAATCGCTTATAGAACCAATAACAATATTGGTAATAAACTCAGGGAAAAAAGCGAAGTAGCAACAGAACATTCAACATGCGTCTATAAAATAAAATGCGAAACATGCAACAAATTCTACATAAGCCAAACAAGTAGACCATTTCTCAAAACATACAAGGAGCATCTACCTGTAAAACACATAATAAACCGCACATCAAATTACGCAGCACACATAATACAAGAAGGTCACGAATCTGGTGATTTTCAAAGTAATTTCATACCGTTGCATAAATGTCCAAAAGGTAGAATAATGGACACTCTTTAAGAGTATGAAATATACTTAGAACAACAACACCAAGATCTTGAATGACAAACTTACGTTCAAGAGTAATGTATTTATGACACTGCTATAAAAGCAACAAAATAGGCGGTAAAATGACCTAAATTAGTTTCGAAATACAATTTTAATTTTTATATAAATATAAGTAATTATAATAACTTATCCACTGTTTACTGTAGATGAAAACTTCAATGTCGTCGAAACATGTCTAATTTTTAATTTTAATTTAAAAAACGTCCACATAGACGGAAAATAAAAAAAGGAAAAATATTTCCTATTTAAAATATAAAAAAAAATTTTTATTTGTGGCAAAGCGTGGAAAAAGAAAGTAAAAACTACTACAATGTATTCTGTAAATTTTATATTAAGCAAAAATAACATTCATGAAACAGCCATTCATTAGCCTAACATAAAACCTGCAACAACTAGTTACAAAGTTAATATAATTTTTTTTTTTTTGGATTGGTGGAATCTTGTGTGAATTGTGTGTCAGTTTATTACTGACTAAACCACACAGAGCAACAATAAGAAGTGATAATAGTATGCAATGGTGTATTCATAATCGAATTCAGGCCGGAAATAGATGCTACTATGCAAACAGAAAGTTGCTTCAATCAAAATTAATATCTAGAAAGGCCAAAATGACGATATATAAAACTCTCATACGACCCATAGTGACGTATGGATGTGAAGTATGGACTATGAACGTGGCCGAGGAGAATAGCCTGCGCATATTTGAAAGACAAATTCTCCGAAAAATACTCGGCCCAAATAGGTTACAGAGAATATGTAATCAGAAGCAACAGCGAGCTCAATAGTATGATTAATAGTGAGGACATTGTACGGTTTGTAAAGGCCCATAGACTAAGGTGGGCTGGCCACGTAAGTCGTATGAGCTAAAGCCGAAATCAAGCAGTGGTGCTGAATAGAAAGCCTGATAGCAGCCGTGTTAGAGGAAGACCAAGAAGCATATGGGCAGACAACGTGAAAAACGATGCCCAAACCCTACAAATCCCAAATTGGAGACAAGCGGCACAAGATCGACCTTTTTGGAGGAGCATAGTGCTGAAGGGCAAAGCTCACCCAGAGCTGTAGCGCTATAAGATGATGATGATTATGAAACCACACCTCTCTCATTAAAACTAGTCCGACGGACTAAACATTAATCCATTTCTATTGTTATTTTCTTAAAGAAAAAGTTTACGAAATTCTATTGTATCAAATCTAGCGGCTTAGTTCTTTTAAGCCTTCTGATTTCATTTTGATTTTCTAGCAGTTAAGTGGCCTCAACGTTCACATGATCCTCCAGACAAGCCAAATGCTTTGCTGCGTAACTTTTTATTCCATTTTCTATGCCATCAATTTTTAGATCTCTGTGCAAATCACTGTTGCGGACATACCAAGGGGCATTTACCATGTTGCGCAATACTTTATTTTGAAATTTTTGTCTACAAAGTGCATGCGTTTGTTTGGCACATCCCCATATTTGTCTGCCGTACAACCATATCAGTTTGATTATCTGATTATTATAACAACATCTAGTTATGTATATGTAATTTTGAATTTCGACCTAAAGAGCCTGTACATTTCTCTATATTTATTATCAAGCTCAATTTTTATCTTTTTACCTTGTCTTTCCATCTAAGTTTGACATCAATGTCATTCCTAGGTATTTAGCGTTGTTCATTCAGATTTACCGATGGTTGATTTTCTAATTTTTTATTTGTAAAAATTACATGTACCGATTTTAACTCGTTGAGTTTAATTTTCCATTTCTTTGTCCAGAGGTATAGCTTGTCGCTTGCTCTTTACAATTTATTTGTAGATTCGTCAATATTTGATCCTACTGCCATCCACGCTTTGGCCTTCATATTACAACACCTACAGTTACATCAAAGTGTCATTACTTATTTATTAACAATATAAAATAGAAAACAAACTTAATATAAAATGTAAAAAAATAACATTTATACAAATTTATGGCTTATTAGCAAAGCCACCAGACGATTGGGTCCGAGTCCAACACAAAATGTATACAATTTTCTTCACTAAAATTTAATAAGAATCAAAATTAAAAAAACATCTGAATGTAATACTTTTATATTATTCTTCTTTATTATTTATCTGCCATTGAATAGTTTTCACTGACTGGAATTTTGTAGAAGCATATAATTTGAGCTTCTCATTTTGATTCTGGCTTATGAGTAAATAAACTATTTAACAATACAATTTAAATAATATTAATTATATTTTTTGTTTAATTTTGTAAATTTTAAAGTTTTTCTCATATTTTCACAAAAGTAAATTTAAAAATATGAAAAAAAAATAAAACATAAATTTCAAACAATTGATATCCTATTTAAAAATATCCTTGAACATTTTCTAATATCCTGACATTTTAAAAAATAACTATCTCTATACTGTACAACAAAAAAAAAAAATCAAAACAATGAAAAATAATAAACTAATTTCATGTGACATACAATACCTCATATGTGTATTTCCAATGTACTCATACAAACATCCTTGAAAATTTCTCGCGTATATTATTTAGTTATTTATTTTTTTTCTTTTCTTTATTTTTTTTTTTATTATTTTGTTATCTGGAAACAGGACAAAAACAAGATAAAATTAAAACACAACTACTATTATAACAGTTAAAAGATAAAAAAAAAAAATGTTTTTATAAATAATGAACACGATCCAATTTGTAATTTATTAGAAAAATTCCCCACAAGGGAATTGACGGGCTTTTCTCTCAAATAATTCACTACATATTATATATATACTCAAGTACGCATACATATATAATTCAATATATTATGTATTATGTATGTAGAATTTTTTGTTTTATTTTTGATTTTTCTACAATACTTTTTTGTGTCCTGAATGTATTCGCTAAATTGGGAATACTGATATGTGAATTGTGGTGGGTTCTCTACTGTACAATTCAATTTATTTATTCTAGTTTTTAATTTCGGTTGGTTTAAAATTTCACAAAAATAAAAAAGAAATCAACATTTTTTTTTTTATATTATATTTTATTTCTCTCATGTGAATTGAAATTTTTATTTTGAAATAAAAATTAATTGTGCTAAAAATCAAAGTTTTAAATTTTTTAAAATAATAATAATTATTAATATTTATTTTTTTTATTGCTTAACGTTATTTCAAATGAATAATATTTGAGGTTGATCGTCTGACCGGCTCTTAAAATCGTTTTATTTTAGGTATAAATTTTTATTTGAAATAACGATAGAGTACTAAGTCCTGGCTTATGTAGTAAAATGCAATGCGGTACTGATACGAAAAGGTATTTTACTTAATTTTGTTTCTGTATTTTGCTTTAAAACAAAAAATAACTAGATTAATGGTCAAGACAGACTACAATTATAAATGATCATTCAAAAGGAATTAATGATCATTCAGTTTTGACCTGACACACTACAATTTTTAATTATCATTTATTGTTCTAATTTTTTTTTATTGTTTTCAAACAATTTTACGATATATCAATTTTTTTCAAATATTTTTCTAAATATATTTTTTTGCAAATAATTGTATCACCAAAGTAAATTTTACCGAACATCACCGAAGTAGATAATATTGACGAATTTCCAAAAGACGAATTTACATTGAAAGAATATAGAATATTTGCATTAAATTGAAACCCAGAAAAGTCCCTCGCGCCTACGGTATCAATAACACCGACCTAAAAATGCTTCCAAAAAAGGCTCTGAGACTTCTTCTAAACAAATTTCAACTTATGTCTTAAATTGTGTTGTTTTCCGGAAAGTTGGAAAGATGCTACAGTTATATGCATTTCAAAAACCAACAAACCTATAGAAATGACATTAGTAGTTACCGTCCAATTAACCTATACTAAGTTCGATCGGAAAAGTCTGTAAAAAGGGACTCCAAATTAGGCTGCAAAACTTTGTCGAAAACTTTAGAAGTTGTAGCCAATGAATAATTCGATTTCCGACCTGAACACTCTGCTGATCACCAGTCGTAATAATCGTAATAATACGTACGTTCATAATTGTATTAATACGTACTAGTATAACGAAATACATCAGAGAACAATTTGTTGAAAAGAAGTCTGTTGGTATTTTAATTTGTGATATAGAAAAAGCTGTCGACTCTGTATGACACGACGGTTTGATCTACAAACTACATTGTATTCAGTTTCCCCTATATTTAGTCAAAATAATTAAAAAAATTTTACATAATAGAATTTTATGTATCAAAATCAACGATACTGACTCTTCAAAGCTCCAGTTGCCAGCAGGCGTGCCTAAAGGATCAATTCTAAGTCTTATCCTGTACAATATTTTTGTGTCTGATATTATCTTCCCAAATTCATGTTACATTAGTTTGTTTGCGAATGACAACAGCCTGTATAGTACTGTCCTGTAATCATTATGCAAAATTTGGAAAGAAGGTTCAATACCCTTCACCAATACTATTACCAATGGAACATTAAAATTAACGCTTCTAAAACGGCCACCTGTTTCTGCTCAAAGAAAAAAAATCATGTAACTTGCCAAGCAGAAACCTTAACGTAAATGGTACTGTTATCGAATGGAATTGAATTAAATATCCAGTAATTATCCTGTATCCTAAAATTACTTTCGGACTCCTCATTGAGGGTAAAATAAAAAAAATCTAATTTTAATTAAATCTATCTATGGTTTAATAAACAAGAGATCTGCGCTATCAAAACAAAATTAAACTTTGATTTTTAAATAAATCCATATTCCAAAGTGTTATACTAATATGGATTTCCAATATGGGGAGATTGTGCCAATTGCTACAAAAAAAATTACAAATTGCACAAAACAAGCTTCTAAAAATGATCTTAAATCTTCGATGGTATAACAGCACGACGGATATACATTTGAAATCAAAAAGTCTGCCGATAGCTGATAAAATTATAAACAGGCAAACACAAGCCAACAATAAGTGCAAATACTCAAGTAATTGCTTAGTTCGGAGTCTGGTTAGTTATTGATCATTGACAGGCTGCGCTTGTCTAATTTTACTGTTTGTATCGTTCGCTTTTGAGTTATAGTTATAGTGATAGCTATAATTATAAATATAGTTATAGTACCTATCCTAAGTATTAGGATAGATAAATAAAAATAAGGGAACAGGTTTTTATCTCCAATTTTCCTTTTCTACAAGTAAAAGTATTTTGTAATCCATAATTAACCAGGCAATGTAATTATATGTAAAGAAAAATGTAAATTTTAGCTGATAAGATGATTTAATCTAAGCTCTAAATTAATGTATACCTATGTCAACTATATTTTGGAATGAATAAAAAAATTAATTAAATTAAAATTAAATTATTTTTTTGGAGATCATATATTCTTAACTGATATCTTCATTTTTTTATTCTAATTTTTTTTTTTTCGATAAATCGTTCAATTTCCAATTTTGTGGCGTATCCCACATAAAAATACCCTTTTTTACTGCGTAAAAAATACAACTTACCTAATGTATACACAAGCTTCTAAAATAATGTACCCTGATAATTCTTAAACGCAGCAGGAACGCTAACTAGATTAATTATTTGACCTATGCTATATATTCAGTATAAAATTTGTTCCACATTCAATATCAAATCTAATCTGAATCAGGTTCGAATTTCCTTGACAAAATATGAAAAACAATTTAGACCTTAATTTTTAAATTTAAATTTCCTCATAAAACAGCAAAATCAATTTAAACACACTTTTGTATAAAATCATCTTGAAAATTTTAAATATTTAATAAATATTTTTTATTCTAAAATTGTTTTTCTTTTTTTTTTTTAAATTAAAAAAACAAAAACACAATTTAGTATTTAACTTGCCTTACCAAAAGTGTTGTAATTGAATTTTCTATTCTTTACTTTTTGTTATTATTTTATTTATTTTTCTCTTTTGATTCCTCAATAAATAATAAATGAAATATGACGAGTCAAACATATTTTAATACTAAAATTAAATTTACCTACCTAACCTACATTGTACATGTATATATGGTGATAAACATTAATTTCTTCCCCTATTGGTGGTATTATCGATATAGTACTATATAATAGTACCAGCAATAATGATGGTACTGGTGATGTTACAATACATACTTAATCATCATTTCCGTCAGTAAATCTCTTTTTTCCTTTTGAAATAATAAATTATTATTAACGCGAGAAAATTTCACTGAATATCACACCCACTACATCAATAATATACAAACAATCGTCTTATTACGATATGTACCAAATACGTAAATATAATATTAGAATACAGTAGGTTCTCGATATAAATTACGTTATTATCATTTATTCAGCTGGTAAGGTACATCTGTACCTTTTGCATTTTACTTTGTGAATATTTTCGACGTAAATTGACTTAGAGACTTGAATATTTGTGATAATTAATTTTTCATCAAAATTTATGTTTTACAGCTTTTTTGAAGTAAAAAAAAGTGGGAGATGGGTAAACCAATCATTTTTTTTGTCTACGTGCTCAGCTGGAAAGGTATACATCTGTACCTATAATGCATTTTATATGAATTTTTGTGTTAAAATAAGAAAATAATATGTTTTATATACATTATTTCACATTTTTCATTTATTTAAAGTTTATATAATAAAATAACGGTACTTGGGTACCCAAAGGACAATTCAACATCAAAATGTGAAATAAGAATAGTTCGGTATCTAATGATAATTTTTTTATAGAAATGATATAAAATTTTGCTGGACCTGGAACGTACATCAACGTTGGTAGATACACGAAAATAATAAAAATTCTAACGGTACTTGGGTACCCAAAAGATGTCTTATCATCAAGATATAAAATAAGAATAGTTCGGTACCTAATGATAATTTTGTTATCGAAATGAAATAAAATTTTACATCATCGTCAGTAGATATATGAAAAAAAATAAAAATTCTAACAATAATTGGGTACCCAGAAGATGTTTTATCATCAAAATATAAAATAAGAAAGTTTGATATTAAATTTTATAAAAATGTATATTTTGAACCGTGTTTCTCCAACTTTTTTCTAAACTTTTTTTTTTAATATTATTCATTTGTTTCTTTTTTTTTTTAATTTTTGTATTTTTTTTACTAAATTTCCACGAAAAAAAAATTAATGAAAAACCCAGCACTTTTTTTGTAATTTAATGTATGTTGAACACTTTTGCTTAAATTTGAAGAAATTAAATAATATTTACAATAAAATATATAAAATTTAAAAAATAGATTTTTTGATAAAATTTAATCTAGTTGCAGAACTTTAATTATGATCTAATACCTTTCTAGAACAATATTTGTTTTTTTCTATATAATAATTTTTGAATTAGATGTACTTTTGCTGTTTCAAGTCCAAACATTATACATAATACTTCGTCACAAACAGAAATGTTTAATAGACCTTCTTTTTTCTAAAATATCGTTGCTTCCAAAAAAATATTTTAGAAAATAGATTCTCACAAGTAATAAAACTAAAATTAAGAGTAAAAGTTGAACAAATACAAAAATAATCACAATAATATAACAAAAATAGTAAAAATCATAGTAAAATCCATACAAATTGTTTGAAGGTACAGATGTATCTTTCCAGCTGAAGTAAGGGTTTTGAAATGCCAGCTGCATAAAGGTTATGTTAACTTTCAATAAATCAAGTTATTATATCAACTTTCTTTATTACATTATTACATTAACTTTTAATTAACTTAACTTACGTTATTATATTACCTTTTTTTACAATAATTATGGAGATATCAATTTGTATTAAATTTTTATAAGTATAATAATTCCGGCATGATAATTCTAACAATAATTATTACCGTTAAATTGTGTTCGTTTACAAAATTGCTCTTGAAACCTAGTATTCAGTCCACAACTTACTTAGAGATACCATCATTTACAGTGAATGCAGACTCAGAATAGATTCGATACTTAAATTTGTAAGTTTATTTTCTTTTAATTTTTGTAAGCAAATTACGATATGAAAATTCTAAAATTTGCCGTTAAATTGTGTTTTTATAGAATTGCCTTTGAAACAATATATCCAATCCATAAATTGCTTAGGCGGTTATAAAATTAATAAAATAATTATGATTTCTAATTAAATAAATATATCCGGACTAGGGGCCCCTGTTGAGTAATTATATTTCAAGTTGAAGTTAAATTTAAAGTTTTTAAAAAAACAGTAATTTACGTACTGACATAGACTTCGCACGATATAGCAGAAACCACTCGTGTTTAATAAAAAGTTTTGTGGTTAGTAAGTTTTATTTAGGAGACATAAATACACGTCCCTCATATACTGCTTCGTTTCCGATATATTCCCTATAGTAAGAAGCATTTAGTGATAAAATTACTAAAAATAAAAAGTTTTGTTATTAAAGAGGTACGTATATATATACTTACATAATACATAATTTTAATAAAAACTATATTATTACTACAAATAACAAAAATCTAGAAAGAGTTACTTAAAAAGATAAAAATGAAGAATTCTAGGCTATATCAAAATGAAGTACTCTAACTCTACTATATAAAAATAAATTTGCTCGTCATATGAACAATTCAACATATTTTTTTTGTTTTTGCTTTTTTATATTTTTTATTTGAGATGAATTTGTTTCTTTGTTTTTTTTTGGCATATGTACATAAATTCATTTGCAAGTACATAATATAAAATATAATAACTGATTTGTTTACTTTTGTTTATTATTTTCATAAGATCTCACTTATGCATAATGTATTTGTTGAATAATAAAATCATATGAGTACAAAATTTTCAACTATGTGCGCATTTTTGTTTTATATACAATCTTATATATTATATATATTAGAAATTCATTAAGGACTAGGAGAATCGAAATAAAATAAAAAGGTGTCTACTGCGCAGGACCTTAAATGCTTGTCAATTATAATTATAGATAGGTACTCTAACTCTACTATATGAAAATAAATTTGTTAGTCATATGAACAATTCAACTGGTTTTTTTTGTTTTTGCTTTTTTATATTTTTTATTTGAGATGAATTTGTTTCTTTGTTTTTTTTTGGCATATGTACATAAATTCATTTGCAAGTACATAATATAAAATATAATAACTGATTTGTTTACTTTTGTTTATTATTTTCATAAGATCTCACTTATGCATAATGTATTTGTTGAATAATAAAATCATATGAGTACAAAATTTTCAACTATGTGCGCATTTTTGTTTTATATACAATATTATATATTATATATATTAGAAATTCATTAAGGACTAGGAGAATCGAAATAAAATAAAAAGGTGTCTACTGCGCAGGACCTTAAATGGTTGTCAATTATAATTATAGATTTCAACACAGTTTCAACATTATTTTACTATGATCATATAACGGTCATTACAACTCGAGAAAAATCAAAAGTAAGAGAATGAGCCGAAAAAAAGTGGAACAGAAAATATATCCAACAATTTTCATCTCCGATATACGTACTTTATAGTTATTAAAGTTTATCATAAAATTTCCAACAAGAACTGAATAATCATTTAACTTTGATAGGTGATTGAATCTTACATCTTGAATGTTAAATCTCAAATAATTGTAATTTGATGCTGCAGATATAATGAAGAAAAGAAATTTAATATGGTTTGGTGAGTAAATCCACAAAAAACAAAATCCATAATGACTTTTGCCACAAAAAACGATCGAAAAGCACAAAAATCGCCGAAATAAGGAGAAGAAGGTCACCAGTCTGAAAAAAAAATATATTTCCCCTTTTCAGAATATTAATAAAAAATAACGAAATCAATTTATTTAAATTTTTATATTTATTTCCGGAAAAGGGCAATATATTTCTTTTAATACAATTTGGTAATCCTGTCTTAGTTAAATCATATTTTTGTTCTGGATTTCAGTTTGTAGATTTAGTCACCAACCCATTAAATATCTTATTATTATATTCTAATCTATGCACTCTTTTTATAACCACAAATATTTAAGCTAATTGGGTTTTTATACACAACGAATAAAGAAATAGAGACAAGATTCGTTACAGAATCATTTTATTCTCTGATGGGAATAATTCGGAACTAAATAAAGCTAAATTTGATCTTCAAAACTTCACCACAATAAATCTTAAACTAACCCAATTCAAAATGGTTTTGGCGAATACAAGAAAAATTGTTCTAGGCAAATTCCATTTTTAAATATAAGCTGGAGGGCTGTAGGCGGTTAAAAAAATCCGAATAGGAAAAACTAATGTGTAACAAATATTCAATACAAATTAGAATATATTTTGTTGAATCCACAAGTATCTAACTAAAGAGACTTCTTGGGACCTCAGACATATCGTTGTTGTAATGGCTGTTTGTATAAAAATTTGATATTTTCGAAAAAAAAATATTTTATTGTTTATATATACATTACACTGCCTTCTTTATCTTCGATACACAATATTTGAATGCCAGACCATACATTTATCAAATAAATACAAATCTAAGGTTCACTAATACTTGCGCATTCGCTTCTACGTAAGAAAAAGAATATTTGAGGGTTAAATTTTCATAACATAAATCTGAGAAATAATAACAATAGGTACAATACAATAAAACTCAAAATTATGACAATTGGTCTGAAGACATGCTAGGACATCGTAAAAAATAGCTATTTTGTTATAACTATAGTATACATATTGAAATCTAGATAGTAGTTTTGCCTGCCGCTCCTATTTCCTGTTCTAGTTCTTCCAACGATGCTATTTTAGTTAGCGATAATTTTGAAAAAAATACAAAATAAATTAATAACACATTACTCTAGCTAGTATATCTTTGGAGGTGTATTTGATAAAAAGTTGAGTATTACTTTGATAAACTTGGATTAAAAAACGTGTACTCTATTTCAATTTTTTATTAAAAAACTACAAAAACACAAGCAACAGTATATTATTTTTATATTATATTATATTGTATGACAGATATGCCAAACAGACATATCAAAACAGTGCTCGCACTTATGTAATGTAATATGTAATTTTGATATACAAATCAACAGTATTGGATATTAGTTAGAAGTTATTTGTAAAATCATATTTACTACAACCCCAGGTAGCTAAGGTTAAATTCAAAACCAAACCTATATTGTCTAAAATAATTTTTTGACTTAAATACTCCAAGACATCACCGCTTAAAGAATTTTCAAGTCGGACCAAACCGCCTTGAATATTAGCAATATAAAAAGAAAAAATCGAATCGAAATAACTTGAATGGTCACAATATATCGAAACCCTACTGTATACATTTCTACAAAGGATACATAAGAATTTCTTCTTTCTTCTAAATTTTACGGCATTAAAATAGAAAAACAAAAATTTCAAAGCCTGAATCTGACAGTAAACATTGGTAATAAAAGACTAGGTTATTGGGGGAGGAAAAGAGTTCTATATAGGTTTCGTGGATGTTAATATCATCGTTTTCTTTTAATATGATTTTATTGCTAATGTTTAACAAGAAAATTTTCATCATTCCACCCACACCAAATACACAATGCGTATATGCTTTTATTATTATTTATAAATTATTTGTTTTTGTTTTCATTTTTGAATTTTACATTTTGAAAATTTTCATTTTTATTAAATATTTGTTTTTTAATTTTACTTAATCTATTTCTACTCTTTTTCCGCTATTTTAATAAAATTAATTTTAAATTTGCTGGTGAAAAATACTAAAAACAAAAGACATAATATAAGAATGTGATAACAATATATTAATTGAGGAATGGGCACCGATTTATAATATTCTATTGGAAATTGAAAATTTTGCTAATTTAAATTGAAATCTAATTGAAAAACGTATATAATTGAAGAGAATTTTCAAGCTTTCTAGAATTGGTTCCAAAACATAGCTCATTGATATAAAGTGGAAATTGTTTTTTATTACCTTAAAACCCCCAGTTATAAGATTCTCAAATCGAAATCTCTAAATTCAAAAACCCCAAATCAAAACTCGTAAATTCAAATTGCCAGAACACAACTGTTTTAGCCGACTTTAGGGAAGTGCATAAAATTTCAATAAATTTAATTCTCCAAAATTTTTTAATCGTAAACGATTTTTAATTGGCAACCCATTTTATCGCCCATGCGCACTAAACACAATTTTGTTTTCAGTTTTGTTTACAAAAACCGGTACTTTTAAAATATCAATGCAAATTATTAAAAGAATAACAGGTGGGGTATGGCCTTTCTATCGCCGTAGCCACAAATAAGCTAATATACCTGAAATAATTTTCATTGACAGATGACTTACATTGTTAGATTAACACTGTTCCCAGATGGCAAAATTTTCTACGAGTGAACATTCCACCTTCACAGTGTAATTGTTCAATAAATTTTTTATCTTCTTCACATATTCTCCACAAGTTATTTTAGGTTAGGCTTATATGAAGGGATAGGCACACTAGAAAATAGCCAGCTATTACCTGCCATAATGAGCATTGAAAGTTTCCTGTTGAAAGTTAGATGAAATTTCGTTTTCTTGTGCAAGATTTACGATTCTCAGAAGAGCCAGAAATGTTAATCCAGATATCCTTAGGTTTTGGCTTTACCCAAATTTTTATCCGAGTTTTAGCTATGATTGGGTAAATCTCACAAAACGGGGTTGACTCTACTAAAAGAAAAACCGATATTTTTCTCCCTAGGTAATCTGCAGCTTCGTTTCTTGCAATACCAGAATACCCACATTGTTGTAAATTTATTTATTTTCATCAGGGTTTTAAGCACATCTACGCTATCCCATGCTTGTTTTAATGTGACAGTATATGAATTAAAATTAAATAAATATTAAAACTCTGGGTGTGCTTCACAATTTTATTATACAAATCTGAGTCAGTCTTCTGATGATGGTGTAATAACCGAAATCGATTAAGATATTCAATAGAATTGTGAAACATACCTAGAGTTTTAATATTTATTTATTTTTATTTATGTTTCACCTACAGCCTACAATATATATTCTATAAATTAAATTATATAAATTAACACCAGCACAGAACATCTAAGGAGAACATCTATGTTGAAAGTAGAACAAATGGAATCTGTGAACAGCTTCTGTTACCTGGGAAGTATCATAGAAAGTAGTGGTGGAGCTTAAGAAGATGTAGAAAACAGATTAAAGAAAGCAAGAACAGCAATTGGAAGCTTGCAACCGATATGGAGGAACAGTCAACTATCCAGCGTGACTAGACTTAGATAATTCCGACCTTGTTTAAAATCAATCCGGACATACGGCAGTGAAAGTTGGTTAATATCAAAAATACTCAAACAGAAGTTACCGGTCTTCTATAAGTGTCTAAAGATAGCAACAACGATAATCTAAGAATAAGCAACAAGGACCTCCAGATACTAACCGGCGAAGAGCCCATATCAAAACAAATCAGAAGAAGGAAATGGAGATGGATAGGCCATACACTCAGAAAGCCCTCAAAAAACATCGCACGGATGAGCTTGGAATGGAAAAAGGAAAAAGGAGAACAAGTCGCCCAAAGAACAGCTGACGGAGGACCATAAAGCAAGAACTAAAACAAAATACATAACGTGGGAACAAGCGAAAACAGCAGCAAGCATTATAGTACAATGGAAATGTCAAGTGGAAGTCATATGCTCCCAAATGAAGTAATGTATATGACATACAAACAAGTATATGAATTAATAGCTAGCATTGTTGCTTTACTATCTTATAGAAGGCATATTTTACCTTTTTGTGATTCATTCTTTGATTCTCTCGCATTCAAACTGTAATGGCATACTTTAGCTAAGAAAACTGTATTAATTCTATCCAGTAAATATGGGCTTTAAAGCTCTTTTCAGAACCCTGATCCCAGTCAATTAATTTTAATGCCGCGAGTAGACCATAATAATTTTCCTAAATCAAGAGAGGCTTGCCCTCCACGTCTCTCTGATACCATTTTCGGTACAACGACCGTCTCAACGGATAAAAATATATTTATACGAAGAGAACATTTGACTGAAATAATTTATATTTTTTTTCCAATTTTTTTTTGTGAAGTTTAAGGCAGTATAAGATTGATATTATAAAAATATATCTCGAAATACATATCGCAACTGTCTAATTGTAAAAGTTATAACAAACTAATTAATCTAGGCGAGAAAAGCTTTTCTTGCCTTACTGGCTTATACGAACATTGAAAATGAACTTTTTTATGCTATATATTGAAGAAAATATAAGCATAACATTCGAACAAAAAACAGTTTGGAAAATTTTTAACAGGAAATGAAGAAAAACAATATAAAAAAAAATGCGATAAAAACTTGGTGTATAACCTTAGTAAATAACTTACACCTCAGTACTCTAAAAATTTACAAAATTTACATCACAATAAAATATTATTTTTTAAAAATTAATATAAAACTTAATAAAAATTTTATTTCGATCGTCTAGACTAGGCTATCGTACTTTCAAAAGTTAATTTTGAATTTTACCAATGTTGTGCCATACATGCTTTAGTTAGTATATTTGCCATTTTAAATAATTAATGTTTAGTTTTTCTTGATTTTTTTCCTAGTCTGGAATATGTTTCAGAATCAAAAAAATATAATAAATATAAAGTAATAATTAATCCTTTATGAGCACTAAGAATCTACAATTATTCAATATTTTTTACAGTTACATTACAACGAGTGAGTATCTTATTTCTGAATGCATTCAAATGACATCTTAAGTACCACAAATTGATTAAAAAAAAAAAACAAGCAAATAAAAAATAAAAGCAAAATAAAAAAAAGTTTTTAATGAAAATTCAAATTAAATTCTTCACAAAACAATTCAACTTCACTATATACCACTTCCAGAACAGATTAGCAGCTAAGCTACTTTAATGAGAGCGAATTAATTTTAATATAAAAAGGATATTCACCTCCCTAAACTATCCCATTACATTTCTATATATATATAAATATATATATGCATATATATTATTATTTAATTTTCGTTTTAATACTTAATTATTTGGTTAGAGATAACAATAAGAGAAGTAATAAAGAGAGATAAAGAGAGAGAGAGAGAGACAGAAAAATAGAAAATATCCATTAAAAAACTTAAAACCAAAATAATTACTTTTCATTTATAAACATTGTGTCAATAATGCTTTGAAAGCATTTTAAAGATGTCTGCAATTTTACTGTTACTTTTTTTTCTATTTATTTGTTTTATTTTTTTATTTTATTTTATATTTGTTTTTTTATTGTTTTATATGTTTTGTCTGCATATAGATATTGTTCATCCTTATTCTGTTGGTATTTGTTTTATTATATCTACTTTGTGTATTAAAAAATACGAATATTCATATTCTTAAATTGACATTCAGTTTTAAAGAGTTTTTGTATTTTGGTCATGGAAATCATTTCATCATTCATTAGATATATTTCAAGGAATAACTGTAATGTTATGTGAATACAATAATTGAAAGCTCTGTAATGTGATCATAAATGTGACATAAATGTTGCTGTACCAACTAGGTTTTTATTGTACGTAATATTTATATATGTTATAACTTGTACACTTGCAGCAAATGTTACACTGATTACAGGTGTGCAATTTTATAGCAAATAGACAGCTTTCATACTTTATATAATAAATTTTTACTCCTTTTTGGATAGCTTTAATTTTTTATTTCTACTATGTTAAATTTTGTAAACACAAGAATTTTTGCATTTAACATTTTGTAAATTTTTTTTTTTTAACATATAATAATAAATTTTACACGTTACAGGCGTTTTCGTAGTTGCAGTAAAACATTCGTCGGTGTCTTGCAGATTTTTTCTCTGTCACTATGAACAAAAAAAACTTGCGCAGGCGCGCTGAAAGTTGTTTAGCAGTCATTCTTGTTCATAGAAGCAGCACATGCACAATTCCTTTATATAGTCATAGTATATTATTTATAATTATATTATTATATATTTTTATATATATTTAATATATTTTAATATATTTTATATATATTTTTAAATATATATTATAAATATTTTCTTTTGAATATATTTTTTTTAAATTATTAAAATATATTAAAATTATTATATATTTTTTTTCAATATTTTGATTTTATTATATTTATATATTATTATTATAAACACATTTATTTTATTTTATTTTAATAATTAATTTTTATTTTTTACTTAAATATTTTCTCACGACATTGTTATTTATTAAATTTTAAATGACATGCACTTTAAAAATCATAAAGCAGGCGCACTACAATATCTGCACAATCTGCCCTACGCTGACACGACACCGATTACTATGAACACAAGCGCCTGCTTTTTATCTGCGCAGAGTTTTTGATGATAACTACGAAAAAAAAAAATTTTCTGTTGCGCAGGTGCGACCACTACGAACACGCCTCATGTTCCGTAATTTGTAAATTTTTTTATTTCTATATTGTAAGCACATTTTTACATATTACATTTGTGTAAATGTCACTTTATTATTTTTTACATTTTACTATATTCGGCTACATTTGTGTAAATTACATTTTTTATAAGCTACATTTTATTACATTTGTGCCAATGTAATATTTTTCGATATAACTTTTTATATGTTATCTTTTACTTCATGTTTATATATTTTTTCATGTCAAAAACATGATACTATTGTGAAATATTGGTTTACTGCACCTGCAGAGTCTTTAGATATTATAAAATTTCTTATGTTTCTCAGCCAAGAAGTCTTATTTCTGTCGATTTTTCGCTTGCTTTCGATTTTTCCTGCGATAATAAATTTGAGTATTTCGTGATTGTCATTCATCATTTCATAGCCAAAATAGTTTGTTTTTCTGTGATTCTAATGATTTGGAGTAGTTCTATTCAGGCTAATGTTTTATATTTCAAAAATGATGATCTTGCCATTATTACTCTACCCCTGATCGCATTATCGTACTTTCAATTTGTTATAATATAGCTACTTGTATAAATTCCAATTTTTTATCAATTACATTTTGTTACGTTTATGTAAATGTCATTTTTTTTATTATGATAATGTTTTTACATTTTGTTATATTTTGCGTAAATGTAATTTTTTTATTTTACATTTTGTTACATTTTATTAGATTTGTGTATACTACACTTTTTTGAAATAGCATATCTTGTATTTATTCTATTTTTCACTTTTTTATTATAATTTTTACACTTTCAGCATATTACATTGTTATATAATTTTCTCTGTCCTAACTTATTTCATACCGATTATGTTAATGTTATTTATATTGCATAAAGTTGTTACGTTGTTACATGATATTTGTGCATGTTTCATTTTTGAAATGTTTTATTTTTTATAGATAACATCTTTTATATATATATCACTTTTTCATCAGTTTTATGTTATGGCTCATATCGCATTTATTAAAATATTTATAAAATATCTTCAATTGAAATATTTGCATACTAATTATAGTGAATTTTTTTAATCAATTTTCAGGAATGTAGTCATAATGTACTCAAAAACTGTAACTAATACTTCATGTTTTTGTCAAAATGCGGAATTGATTGTCATCCAAGCTATCAAATGCAGCATTCTGCGTTAAATAGATTTAGATATGTTTATTATCAACAAATATTGAAAATGAAAACCCACATAAAACCTCAGGACAGCTTAAGATCGATTTATTGTTTTACTTAAATGTTTGCTATTTTCCTTTTCCTTCTTGTTATAATACTTTTGTTCTGGTGCTTTCTGCCTCTTTATTGACATCGTCAGAGTCTGCTGAAGAAATTTTAATTTTATAATTTATTAGTAAATGTACCAATACATATTGATTTTAAAAACCAACCTGCAAATAAAGTGAAAAGCGGTATAGAATGACGTAAATTTCAAGGCAAATGTTTCTATAAAGCCAATTTCAACTCACGGAAGCGGTACAATATTAGGAAAGTTGAGAAAATAAACATAGAAAAGCGAATATATAAAGAAGTCATACTCTTAAAATTTTTCAAAATTATTTACTCAAGCTAGGTATTTATTACATTTTTTTTTTTATTTTACTCACCCAACCTTATCATATCCATAACCAACTATTACGACTTTACATAGTTTTACTCATTTATTTTGTGAAAAAATTAAAAAACAAAAAAAACAAAAAATCAGTTGAAAAACATTTACTTGTGCTGAATGTTGCAATATGATGATGAAAGAAAGAAGTCATTGTACCATTTTTCAAATAATAAAATTCTCATTTATCATTTTCCATTGTCATATTCTCTCATCATTTTAAAAACGGATTGTTGTACCAAAAAAAAAAAAAAAAGAGAAAACAAAAAAGAATTTTCGTAAATGAAAAATAAATTCCTGAAGGATTTAAAAAAGCGAATTGGAAAATATTAAATATAAAAATGAAATAAAATTGAATTAAAAATCTCAAAATTTATTATTGTTGCAATTTTAGAATATCTACGCATTATATGCTACATGCCCATATATAACTCCATGTCCTAAACAGACATTTTTAATATATTTGTATACGAAGTCCAGCAGATCATGAATAATTAATGAAACTTAAAGAATATATAATTCATAGAGCAGTACTCCACATTTGCTTGTAGCGACACTAATCAAATTGATATACGCTAGAAGCCTGAAGGTACAAGAAGAATACCAAAACTAAATAGCACCAATATCATGTACCGTACAATACCAAAATGAACTTTTAGGGTAGTTCGAATCTTGTCAAGATCAGTCTGATAGCTTCTCTTGTTCTATTCTTTTCTGTTCAATATATCAAAAAATGTTCTATTTAACCCTACTCAATATTTCGTTAACAGTATTATTAATATTGTAACCCTTCAATACTGAACAAATCTTAATAAGTATTTCAGCCCAACTGAACTTTAATTTTAACATTAAAAGAAGAATTTTGTCTTTTTACACAAAAATAATAACTGTTGTATTGACTTTCATTTGGTCTTTTCCAATATTTTCAGATTGAAAGTAATTTTTGTCCTTAGATACAACGAAAATTACATAACGAAAATTTATTTACTACTTGCTGGTCAATGGTAACTTTGTAATAGCAAGTATTTTTTAAGGCTGGCTCTTCATTGTTCTGTACAGCCAATACCTGTGGGAAATAGACCGGAAATAAAATATCTGTGGCTAACCTAATACTGGTTAATAATACAAAATTAAGCGTTTATTTTTTTTGCATTTACTGTTCTATATTTTTCGAGTATAATAAAAATTACATTACGAAAGGTTCTTATTTTTTGACGTATTCTGAATTTGCATAAAAAAGTACCTCTTCTCATTAAAAAATCTCGATTTCGGCCAATTTCGGCGACTTTTGAGGTTCAAAACCCCTTTTCCGGTACTACCTAGAAGTTAAAAATTTCACGAATCGATAGAGCTTCCCGTCTTAAAACACTGATATGCATGATCTGGAACACCCGGTATATTAGTCAAATTTCTGGCATATCAACTCTTAAAATGTGAAAAAGTTACTGCCATTGCCAAGAACAAGACTTTCTTAAAAAGCGGAATTCCATTTTATTTAAGTTGTTACCAAATTATACCATCAATTAACATTTTTTATATCTCAATGTCTGTACCAGGTTTAGAAATTCATAAAAAAAAATTTAACTTCAGCGGGAATCAAGCTCGTGACTTTTCTGTTGAAAAGCAAATGCCTACCCACCACGCTTGTGGTATGCTCTATACCACCCAGCGTCTGACTTTCATTTATGAAAACTTTACTTCAATTCGATTTTGTACAAATTATTTCCAATTTTTAATTTGCATACAGAGATGGTAGTTATAAAAATAATTTTGCTATAGATCATAGACATTATTGAAGCTCTGTATGATGATCTTTCACAACATTTCATAACTTCATTAGTTAAACAAATCAATTGAAAAAATCATGTGTCTAAAATGAGCAGTAAATTAATAGGTATAATAATTTTTTACATTTTATAATTAAAGTGATTTAGTTTCTTTTTTTCTTCGTCAACACCAGTGAGTGACAGCATAGCAGATAGTAGACTCAACAGAGCAATGGGTTGCATGTCATAAGTCCTGAATCATAAGTCCCACTAGGATTTAGTCCCGCGTCATTGTCCCATTCGTAATTATATAAAACGCTGTGTGGCGCAGTAGATAGTTTGCATGCTTTTCAACCGAAAGGTCCTAGGTTCGTTACCCGACTAAGGTAAAAAATGTTTTCTGGATTTTTCAACCTGATCCAGTACCCTTTTTATCATTGGGATAAAATAAATAATAAATAGTTGTAAGTTTTGGTTATCACTAAAAATAAAATGGAACTATGCTATTATGAAGGCGAAGTACTCTACAGTAAATACAGTTTTCCACATTTAAATTAGTGAAAAATTCTGCAGAAAAAATTATTGTATGTGATCGTATATTCCAAATCTCTATGTAAAAGCAGTTAGGGTGTTCATCCCATAAACTTGGAATTATATTTTTAAAAAAAAATTATAAATGGCATAATTGGGATGTAGTACCCATTGGGATTTAGTCCTGCGTCATAAGTTCCATTCGTAAAATGGAATTTTAATATTATTTATTTAATAATTTTATGTTATTCTTTGATTATTTTTCACATGTCTACATTTAAAACAGGTCGCGAAGCGCTCGTAAAGCGACGGTCTCTTCTTTTACACCCCATCTTCTTTTACACATACACGTATATTTTTTATCACTATTTATTAGATAGAACTTTACGTACGGTTCCAACATGCGGGTACACACAATTAATGTTTATTTATATTTCCCATACAGAACACATCAGTAAACTTAAAAATTAATAAGCGGTAGTGTACGTAGGTAGGTTATGTCGGGAGCGGCGCGACGGGAGCCACAGAAAGCTTACACGCACATGTTACAATTTATTTTTTTTATGTTTATTTTATCTTAACCGAAAAGGCCATAAGTTCTATATTGCAAAATATAACCCACCTAACTGACCTAAAACTGCCATGGGATTTTTGAATCTTTTCCATGAGACATAAGTTCCATGAGACTTATGAATATGGCACTGATGACAGGCCACGATTTTTTCTTTTTTTTTATATTTATTTGTAACATAGCCAACTTATTTCTATCTCAAATCATACAAAAAATTAACAAAAAAAAATGGTTCACATTATGACTTATAAACTAACTTATTGAACCCATTACGATTACTCTAAGTTATTACATTACACTTAAAATTATCTTAGTATTTTTTACAACTTTCTTCGAGTTACAATTTTATTATTAATTTTAACAAGAGTCGAAAAAGGCTAGAAAAAACCGACTTTAATTTTACATATTTTTAATAAAACCTTACAAACTATTCACACTAACTTACAACTAATTAACCTACTATTACTGATTAACCTACATTACAAACCAGAACTGTAATGTTTAGTTGAATTTAAAATTTAATATACAAGTTAAAAAAAATGTTTTTATTGCCAATTTTCTCAGTAGAATAACCACCAGAATTTATTAATATTTATAATATGGTTTACGTCTTTTGGTCAGAGGCTCATGTTATATCTTCAAATTGCTAGTGGGTATTGAGGTTAACATTTGGCTCGAAAGTGGTCTGTTTTTGGGTGCTACGTCTAAAAGCGTGATAAATAATAGCGATATTGCTATAATTGGATTGAATATATCTATTACGATCAACAAAGAGAAATGCTTCTGGGGGAATGAAACCTGAGCTTAATGAGTCTTCAATGTATTTATTTTCCGGATATGCAGAATGTGAAACTAAGCTATTATTCTATTATATTAGTTGTGAGTTATCATAATGTTTTCTAATTAAATGCAAAACAAAAACATCAATTCTAGAAATATTTGCCCGGCTATACAGCGTTCTATTGGAAATGAAATGTTTATATTCAGTATCTGGTTTATGATAATGACATGCCACCATAGTTATTATAGATTATTCTTCGAAAATAAACCACACTTTTTTCATGACACCGGTATTTTTAATGAAGCCGGTATTATTCAAGTTCTGTCTCGGCAAATTTCAATAATCATACTGTTTTTTTAGAAACTCTCTTAGAGAACGAAAACCAAAACTAGAATATTCTGGAGTTTAAATACAAAAACTAATCAATAACGAATTGGAAAAACCATATAATAAATTTTTTTTGAAAAATTTGATTAATTTTATCGCAATAATCTAAAAATGGCCACACTATAATTACATTTTTTAATTTACTTAGGTGTGTCATCACTTGATTCAAAAATTTTTTAAAAATTTTCATTTTCATTTTTTGTTATCTCTCTCTTCTCTCTTTAATCCTTTCTGTAACTAGGTATTTTTTTCTCTATTTTTTGTTTTCCCGAAAGCAAAAAAAAAAAACAATTGAATTGTAATTAACAGACGCCGAGTAATAAAATAATGAAAATTTATTTTTATTTGATTTCAAAAAACAAACAATGAGCGAACCTCTAGAAATATTTTTGAAAGTTGAATAATTCAAAGAAATTTTTCATTTAAGTAAATTAAAAGAAAATATGAAAATATGAAAAAAAAAAACAAAGTAAAGGATACAGCAGCTGGAGCACTACAATTCATTTTTATAAAATTATAGAAGTTTGGAGGAGTAAAAGTATAGAATCCTTTTGACTATACTTGAAACAAATAAAAAAAAATTTTTTTTTCAAATTTTGAAATCAAGTTAAGAAATTTTTGAGTTTTCTCTATTGTTCATAGCGAAAGTTTTTATTTTTGGTAAAATAGTGATAATTTATTGTTGTTGTCGAAATTTTCTATTTTCAAAGTAAAATTATTGAATTTAGTGAAGTAGAATGAAACCCAGTCCGAATAGTTTGTTTGAAGTGAACTTTTTGAAAATCAATTAAAAGCTCAAGTGATGTTGTAGTACATATTTGGACTCGATAATAATTGATTTGAAATAATTTGTAATATTTTTTATGATATTAAAACTTCAGCCATTAACTTAGCACACAATTTTTAACTTATAATAAATCATTTAGGCTAGACGCAGACATGCAATTTTTAAAATTTGCAACTGTTCAATTGCACTTTTGTGTTCCATTAGGTTGTGTGAAAACGGGCACACCTGTAACAGATTTTAAGTGTGCGCGCTTTCATATAAACTAATGGAAGACAAATGTGCAATCAAACAGTTGGAAAATTAAAAAATGCATGTCTGCGCCTAAGCTCAATTTCACTCAGCGGTTTCCTATTAGATTTACTTTTGTATGTTTTTATATTTATTTTACAATTCGTTTTCTTTTTCTGGCAACCAATTCGAAGGATTTGACTCTCTTCAGCTTTCGTGCCAAGTTGGTGATCTCCAACTGGTGTTGGAGCAATATTTTGCATGTTTCATTACAATTTTGTAAATTTTTACATGTCTGTACTAATGATGAAAACAATTCATCATTTAATTATTTGTGTTTGTATGCACTAAATATTTATTTTTGATTATTTATCGGATTTTGTTTTTAGTGATGTTATTATTATATTTCAATTAATGTTCTTTCTTTTCAGTAATATTTTGTTTGTATTTGATTGCAATGATTATTTGAGATAGAACTATTTTTTATTTTTATTTATATTAACTTTAAATGAAATAAACCAGAATAACAAGCAAATATAAATTTAATTCAATATTTTTTGTTAAACTGTACTTTAAAGTAAAAAAAAAACATATGTAAATAATTAACAAATACTTATCACAAGAGCATTAGTTGTGCTTGACTCAAACCGACTCATGGGCACAAATTGAAAATTATTTGTTGGGCTTGCTTCATGTTTCATTACAATTTTGTAAATTACTACAGACACAACACCTGGTCAATGAGTAGGTTTCAGCGAATATTGATATTTCTGCTGTACCTAGGAACATTGACAATATTTCCAGCACTGTGTTTTAGAATCTTTGAATTGTTTTAATATGGGTTTTGATATACCAATTCCTCATGTCAATTTGGTGATCTTCAAGAGCTGTACTGTCTCGGTTTTAACGTTTTGGATCAATCTTGCATGCAAAACATTAATTATTGCAATTTTTTTCAAATGACCACAAGCACATCGGTACGGGTCGATGTGTAAATCTGGGTGTATGTCGCTATTTTTGCTGTTTTGGTCATATTCGTTACACCTTCTTTGAGAATCTTTGAATCAATTCAATATCGGTTTTAGTAATTTGTAATATGATAAACAGGTCTTATATTGGGTATAAAAATATTTACATGTATGTTGTACATGTTGATCCGCCATATGTCCCACGGATGGGGTTGCAGGACATTGATGATGATGATGTACATGTTGAAATTTCTTAATAATTCAATTGAAATAATTTGTAATCAGAATCAGTAGGTTTTGAAATAATCCCAATCTTAAAGTAATCCTCTATCTATAGTTCTTTTGGTAGATACGCAAAAATCGAAAATGGAATCCAAAGGTTCAATCCGGTGGGAAATAGAATTTAGATCTGTACTAGTGATTGATAACTGTTGCGATCGAGACTATGCAGTATATACAGAGTAGATCTATTATGTAATTTCAGAAAATTTAACGGATCAAGCAACATTCTATACACCTGCTTTCCATTGTGGAATTATTCTCTTGTATTACAATTTCTGTTTGCCGTTTTTTGGTAGAAAAAGATTTGCATTACATTTTTAACCAAATTTTCAATTCGATTTTAATGCAAAATTTTGGAATTGATATTTTTGCTTCAAAAGGGCTGAAAACAGTCTTAGACAGTTTTAAAATTAAAGCATCACTTTGTGTTATCACGTTTTACTCAAATAATCACTTATCCGGTTACAGTGGGGCGAATTAGATTTTGATTTTGTTTTTATTGTATAATTTTGAAGTTTTTAAAGTGTAGATTTGGAATAGTTGAATTTAGTTTAGTTGCTTCATCCTCCAGTTTAGCTCCATCTTCGGTTTCTTAAAGATAAAATATAAATGAAATGTGAAGATCTAGTGTGTCAGTTTATAAAAAAGAAATACAATTTTGGCATAAAAAATTATGATTTTATCAAATTGGTAAATATGTAAACGATCATCATTTTATGACCTGTTTTTGCTGTAAATTAAAAATTATGAAAATCTTGAATGTAAACACTGCATTAAAGCACATTCTGAGCAGGTCTGTCGATAGACTGAATTCGTAGTTTTTATAGTCTGCTTTTGTGTGTTGTGCGTATTATATATACTCGTGTAATGTGTTATATACTTTTGTATAACACGTTTTATATTATACATTTTGACAATAGATATCTACCGCATCTAACTAAATTCATATCTGGCCACATAATTGAATTTGTATTTCTCAAATTAAAACAATAAAATTCTGAACGTAACATAAATGTAAATTTTTCTTAATTATTCTAAAGTGTGATTTTGAAAGTTTGAAACTTCAAACCAAAATATATGAGCTATTAAGCTTCACTTTAACTGAAATGAATTTTTAAATAAATTTCTTTCCAAATATCTCAAGTTCCTAAGAAGAGCATAATTGCAAATTTCCTGTTATAAAATTACTGTATTATCACATTACTAACCACCTCTACTAAAGACTAACATCATATTTCTCACATCAATAACATTAAGTTAATGCCCTAACTTATAACTTTTCATGTTATAAAATTTAGTAAAAATGATTCAGTTGACAGTGTCTGTTACCAACTTCTCGCACTATTCCATAATACAATTATAAATTACAAAACAAGCAAAAAAAAAAAAAAACAAAAAAAAAACAGGACGAAAATAAAATACATTCAACGATCGTTCATAATGCAATCTACTTGACAATGCATTTAATTTTTAATAAAATAAAAAGAAAATGCAACTGAAAATGAATCCCTATGGACAAAATCATCGCTTTTAATATAAAAGAAGCTATAAAACTTTATATTATCCTCTTACATATTTTTCCATTATGACGCGATTTTCATTAAAGGACTTTTAAATTAAAATGAAATATATTTGAGTAAAGCTTTGTATTATATTAATGGAAGGATAAAGATTTCTATCCTTATATTATTATTATTTATCTGTATACAGTAAAATATCCTTTTATGAGTGTTACCAATTTTTTTTTTTTTTTTATTTGTTTTGTGAATCATTCACATTGGACTCGTAATTTTCTCTTTTTGTACAATTATAATAATAAGAATAAAAAAAATGAAAATAAAAAATCAAAACGCTTCAGAGAAAATTTAATAGCAAACATTTTCACAAAAGAAAATAAAGATGATAATAATAAAGAAATGCTAAAGATGAACCAAAAATATAACGTCCGGACCAGATAATTTTTTTTTTTTTTTAAATTTTATCCTATTTTTAGTCTGTTAGGATTTATTTTGATTTGTTTTTTTTTTGTTATTTTTGTCGGAATAGCATTATTAGATTAGTATAAAATTATAAAACAAAAATTTAAATATGATCCAAGAAATTAGCAGTCTGGAAAATTTTGAGGTTTTAGTGACACATGACTTGAAATGAATATGAGAGGAAAAGATCGAGATTTCTGTAGTTTCTATGGAATGAAAAAAAATGTATGCTCTTAGTATAGTTCCTGAAATACAATTAAAGCACTCAATAGGTCTAGTTGTCTTCAATAAATCCATTATTAGTCTCTTTGAACTATTTTAGAACTAATCTATAGGTATTTAATACCAATATCAGTAGACTATTTAATACCAATATCATGACACAAACATATTGTTATTGCAACTTCCTACAGCCATTTAATTTTATATAAATAAATATACATATAGAGAACTTTTTCATGTGGTGTAAGATTAAGAGCCTTTTTTTTAACAAAAAATGTGTTGTAATGAGCTATCATAGACGTACCACCTATTTTTTAATTAATTATTTCCTTAACGAACAAGTATTAGAAAAAGTTAACTCTATCAAGGACTTAGGATTTTTTTTTTATGAAAAACTCTCATTTAAATTGCATTATAGCAATATCATAAACAAGACTAATTCAATGTTAGCTTTTGTAAAATGATGGTCAAGAGAATTTAAAGATCCATACATCCTAAAATCCCTTTACATATGTCTTGTAAGACCACAATTAGAATATGCTAGCCAAGTTTGGTCTCCCTATTACGAAGTTCATATGCTGCGAATAGAGGCAATTCAAAAACACTTTTTAAGCTTTGCCTTACGTCACCTTCCCCGGTTCGACTCCCTAATTTTCCCACCATACGAACATAGATTAAACTTAATTCATCTCGCCACTCTAAAAAAAAGGAGTGAAGTTGTTGACGTTATTTTCATCACTGACATAATCAAAGAAATATTATCTCTCCTTTTATTTCTAACTTAGTTCAAATAATCAGTGTCAGGCGTTTTCTTTCTGCCCCCTTCTTTGTACTTTCATTTCATCGAACCAACTATGGAATGAATGAACCAATCCATAGAATGATGATCCTGGGGAATAAATACCAGGATGTTGTATTATTGATTTCTCTCACTCCAAAGATACCCTAAAAAAACGCTTGTATTCTTCGTAACTTAGTACGACCCATCTTCTAGTTACTAAATTTTTTTGTTTTTTTTCTGTTTTCCTTCTTTTTGAATCACTAATTTAAAATTGAAGTACTAAAATATTCTCTAACATTAGGTTTAACCCACCAAGTAATTGACTAATTCATTCCATTAATTTATATTCTTTTGAATCTCAATTCTTTTTCCTCCTATTACACAGCTATCACGATTGGACTTAAGCTTAGCATACCAGCTGTTGCAGAGCCCTGATATTTTGCATTATAATAAAATTTCATTCAAATTATTTTTATTAATTTTAATTTAGTTCTAATTTTGTATTACACTCTATTATTTGTTATATCAATTGAAATTTATATGATATGATTTTGTTTCGTTTTTATTTTCATTATTCTAATTATTATTTTTTTTTGTTTTTTTTTGTATTTTGGTTTTGGTTTTTTTTTTTAATTGTAAATATTATTGTGATATTAAATTCATTATTGTAACTTATTCAAAAATAGTAATAAATAAAAATACAATATTCTTCTGTACTAACCTTAATGGAGTTTACATATTGATTCATGATGTAGAACGTCCTCTAGGATAATGTTCGTCCTGTTTAAAATACAATATTATGTTTATCAAAATATATGTTAAATTGTCCAGGGACTTGGATTTTATGCTAGCTAGCATCTCAATTGGAGATACGAAAATGTTGATTTATGATCTGTGTGAAATACTGGGATAAAACCAAATATACTAAAGTTCATTGCCATTTTACCATTTTACTATTTACATTTTCAGACAATAAATTAATTAAATTGAATCAAACTAATATTATTAAGTAAGACACAAATGCAGATAATACAAATACTTTTTAGATAATACAAATTTAATGAATGTTTTTCTTCGAAACGTTCTGCAAAAGGAAAACAAAATTAATCAATATAAAATTGTATTTATAAGTAATCAATATAAAATTGTATTAATTGTATTTATATATATTTTCTACATACATCAGCATTGAATAAAATTAACTGCAGTGTATTAAAATTGATACGACTTTTAAAAACTCATCAAAAACTAAAAACTCATCAGTCGAAGGAAACGATTTAATTTTGAACCGTTAAATTTGTATAATTCTTCTTCTACTTTCAATTGAAGTAGTTATTACAACCCAAATCGAACTTTAAGTCACCTATTGCTCTTCTATCCTGACAGTCGCTCTCAACTCTGAACAGTGAAGATGCAACGGCTGTGACAATAATTTGCCATTTTTTTTTTTTTTTTAGTTAACTTTTATTTTATTTTCTTGTTTCATTCTGTTTACAATTAGAAAAAAAGTTTTATAAAACTAATAATATTTCTTAATTTACTTAAAACTAAAGCCTTAACAATTTTTTAATTTGTTTAGTTTTTTTTACAGTATTATTTATACAACATCAATATTTTGTTATTTTTAATAGCAAAAATTTTATTAAGATTTTTATTATTCTGGAAAATTTCGATAAAAACCAGAAATTTTTTTGTTTTTTTCTTTATAAAATAAAGCTTAAAACTAAACTAGAACTACGCTTAATCTAACCCTAACTAATTAACCCTAACTTATTCTACTGATATATTTAACTATTATATTCATTTTCATGAACTATGTAACCACCAATAGTTTGTTGATAATTGTTTATTCTTTTCAGGAATAAACATGTTCAGGAATAAACATGTCATGTGAATAAACATTTTAGTAGATTAGTCTCAATATTCTGTGGGTTATATTCTATACACTTGCATGTAGCCCTTCTATTATAGTGATATAATAGAGGGACATACTCGTGGTTTTGAATATACCCTTTAGAGTCAAGATATATAATGCGCAATGAACCCCGTTTTTAAAGTATTTTTAATGTACTCCTCGTTGTGGTAATATATATTGGAATATTTTGCCATCACCATATCAGTCTGGATCAAAATTTGTATAAATTATTGCCAATAAAATATTGCATACTTTCAGGGGGTTACAGTCATTTAATGTTCTGTATTGTATAATAATACTAGCTTTTTAACCCGCCATAAATGACGGAAGCAAAATAAATTCTAGCATTTCTTTCCTTCATTAGAGTTTTCATTTCAAGGTCAAGAAAAATACGTGTTTGCTTACTTATTTATCATACCTTTATTTTTGTATTATAACGCTTTTAATTACCATATAAACAGAATATTTGTAGTAAGTTGCAAAATTTTCTATTCCCTAAGGGTCATTTACTCGATCATTTTAGCGACATCATTTTTGCCAACATTGAAAATTTATCGTATAATTCAGAATCAAGTTAATCCTGTTAACATTCAATAACACTCGCTGCGTAAGTTTAGCGTCAATTAAGCGAACAAATAATATTTTATAATGAGCCACAACTTTGAACGAAAACAATTTTAAAAACAAAAATAAATAAAATTGTTAATATAAAAAAACAATAATATTGTAGGTACACATAATATTTATTTTGATGACTAAAATAAAAACTAGTGTTGGAGAAAAAATTAAAATAAAAAAATTTACTGCAAATAAATAGGTATTTACAAAACTGTTCATAACTTGTGAACCATTGATTGGTTATTTAAAATTTCATTTCATTTCAAAAAATTCATTATCGAACTGCTCATGTTAAAATTCATACAAAAAGAACAACAATCAATATGGTTTAACCGATACCTATATATACCTACCTACTATATTAAAAAAAATTCATCACTCTCTACAACATACATTTCTATACACCTGAAGAAAACAAATATACCTAAAAATTATAAATTTACAAAGATAAGAAAATAATAGTACAAAATTTCATTTAATTTCTTTAAAAATGTATAGGTTGTTATTGTTTTTATGTGTACATCAGCAGAATCAAAACCTGACCCCATAATACATACTAAAAATATTATATACGATCGTAAATTTATATATCATATAGATATATATACAAATATATATATATTAAAAAAAAAAACAATAAACAAAAAAAATAAAAATAAATAACAATTTTAACTCTTCATCGCATCAAATTTCTGGCTAGAGTATATATACCTATAGTACTATACAGGCTATGCATACGGTAGCAAAACTATGATGCTATGATCATTATCATAACAACAATAAAAAAAAACAAAAAAAAATATGAGACACTGCATATTGTGTATAATTTTAAGTAATAAGAATAACCTTTAAGTGCATTATGTTTTTTTTTTGTGTTAAATGCTGTTTGCCTTTTGGTTATTATACCATATTAAACTATTGATAAAATTTCTATTAGTTCTTCTTATTATAAATTTAAAAAAAAAATTGTTTGTTTTATTTATATTATTATTATTATTTTTTATTTTTCCTTATTATTTGTGCGAAGAAGACTAACATTAAATTAAAAAAATATATTTCATGCAATGGTATTTTTTCCTGCAAAGGTTCAGCATGGTAGACTAAAAAAGAGCACCAAAGCAATTTGTGTATGTCTTGGAGTATTCCATCGGACCTACAAACATCCAGATAAATGCAGAATAATATGTATATAATACTACATTTACATACAGTTATTTAATATAATTTAATTGAATTAAATTTCTATGACAGAATCAGTAGAACCATTTTTTTATGAGTATACGACTAAACTTAACAAAAGTCATTGATATTTGCTTTCTTCTTTACCAACTTAATCTTGCATTTCAGAAAATTCAAGATCGTTACTGGTGGGTTGATAATGGCTATTATCTCAACTTTTTGCAAACTAATTTGAAATAAAATAGGCCTACATCAGTTTATTTGAACATGAATTAAACTAGTTTTTGTTTAGAAACTGATTAGTAGGAACACAATGAACACAATTAAATTATTAGAAAGTAGAAAACGAATAAATTTGTATGAATAAAAATAAATAAAAATAAATTTACAAATAAACCAAATTGAGTAAAATACAATTACTTTGAAACTAGAATGAATAACCTCACGCGAAATTTCCTATTACATTGATCTACTAGTACAAAACAAGAATGTAATTAAATCTGCCTATCCAAAAAATAAATCAAACCAAGGAAACAAGATTTTTACAATGTATTATAATTTCAATGTTAATGTACTATGCAATCAGGGGCATGTCATATTATGTCTGTATTTCAATTGTCTTTATCTCATTTTACAGGATATGCTGGATACTCAATATGATAAATATTGTACATATCCATATTACATCATATGTGTAATCAATATAATATAAGTATGTCAGATTGTGAGTCAGGAGATATTTTAAGGTTGGATTCAAAATCAAAATTATCCGTCTTTTACAGAGTATTTGTATAAATTGTTTTTATGCGTAGCCACTGTTCGATGCAAACAAAATGATTGAATTCGAAAACAATAAATGAATTAAAGTAGGATTTTGAGTTTTGGTATTTTGGGGTTTTGAATTTGGTTTTTTTTTTTTGTATTTGGTCAACGCATAAATTTTATATATTAATACAGACATGTGATAGTTAAACTCTTTCTAAACCATTAAACAATAAGAAAAAGCTTCAGTACTGTTCCCGGAGTAAGGTACTGAAAAATTAATATTATTAATGCATTTTAATTAGCTTTGCTTTTTAGGACAACTCTCTCAGTACCAAAAATTCAGTTCAGTATTTTTTTTATGAATTATTCACACATGATTTAATTCTATCTTCTCCAAAAGGGTATAATTTTCAGAATCATTTGAATAACTTTCATAAAATTATTTAAATTTCATAAAATTGAATTGTAATTAACTAACTACCGAAATTCAATTACAATTATTAATAATTTATAAGTTATGATTAACAAAAGCAAACTTAATTTTTTTAATTAAAAAAAGAAAACAATTTAAATTTAATTAAAATCACTCAACAGTCGCCCATTCTGATAAGCAATTTCAACATTTTGAAAATTATTGTTAGAAATTAAAAAAAAAAATTATATTTTATATAATTTGTATAAATAACGTATATATTAATAATTTTAATTTTCATCCCCAGAGCAGTAAGTGTTTTTAAGAAATTAAAACAAAAAAATGAACAAAATTAAAATTTGAAAACTTTTACAATTTTTTTTTTAATTTCCCGTTGCAAGTCATAATCATTTACAGGCAATTATGTAAATTTCATCAAAAATTTTATTTAATAAAGTCAATTTTTATTAATGGAATCATTAAAGAAAGTAGACATTGTTTTTTTTGTTGTTTGTATATTACTTTCCATCCCAAAAATTATCAAGTCACACCTCATTGGTTTTGTATTTTATTCATCTGGACTCCATCATCATAGTTTCAATTACTTTTATTAATATTCTCTTCCTTTCAATTTTTCTTTTTCTAAAATATAATATTATTTTTTATAGGTATATATAGAATATAATTTTGTATATTTTGATTGATTGATCTGTTATTTTAAATTGTATACCGTTATATTATTTTAATATAGAAAATTTTCATGTTAATTTGAATAAACGGTATTTTTTATTCTTATAAAATATTTTATTAAAAGTTTTGCCTTCTTCATTTTGAATTTTCATGTAATTCTATCTTCCGTTTCATTTCTTTCAATTAAATTTCTCAAATGTTGCATTAAAAATTGATTCTTTTTTTTTTAATTATAACAATTTTTGTTTTTGGTTTCATTTTGTTTTCATACTGTTACTCATTCTGTTCTTTTTCACTTAATTTGTTCATTATAAAGTTTTGTCTGTTTTAATTTTCCAAAATTTTCTCATTTTAATTTGATTACAATTCTTTCGTATATAATAATTAAAAAAAAAAAAAACAAAAATAAAACATAAAAAGTAATTAGCTTTATGCCTGTCAGTATCAGAGAATTCACAAAATTTTCATTGGGATTCATAACAATCATCGTCATAGTAAGGCGCTTTTTATTTAATTGAAATTTTTATAAAATATAATAAAAATTTTGCTATATTTTTTTTCTATCTCTCGTATATACATAAAGCGCTTTATTAATGTCAAAAAAATGATGGCTACCTAAATTGTATAGTTCATATAGCTTTACTTTAGGCTTCCCAAAAAGTATATAAAAAAAATATCAAAACTAGATTTCAATACATTGTTTTCGTTGTTGTTATTGTTGTTTTAGTTGTTTTAGTTGTTGTTGTTGATTTGTTTTAAATTGTTTCATTAATTTTCACAAAATTATTAGAGATCATCTGGAACACTATATAGATAAAAAAGATTACAAAATTCGAATAAAAATATCATTTTTAATGTCTATCATCAGTTTATTTGTATTATTTAATGGTTCCCAATCTACTCGTAGGTCTTCATTTCATTATAATTAATTTAAAATGTGAACATTTGCTTGTCTTAATTTATTATTAATTTTTAGTTTACTTTGATTTAAGGTTTAAATCAATTTGTATAAAATGTTTATAAAACATAAATAATGTTACATAAAACAATTTTACGAGATAATTTTTGAATTGGACCTCTTCGTTACCAATGATGATAATGGTTGCTGGAGATGGCTATTCTTTACATATACCAACTCTGTCTTTTGGAAATGAAATTATTATACAATTGACTTATGTTGAATTGATTCAAAGCTTGTCACGGTCCATTATACAAATTCAATCCCAATTATAGAAAAGCAAGCCGCCTAATCACATTTTGCTACTTTCGCAAAATTATTTTGGCATCTTAACATTTCATATTTTGTATTGATGTAATGCGAAAATCATTTAAAAACGATATTAATGCCATTTTTGTACTACGTATTGCAGTCCCTATTTTTTGCGCGGTACGCATACATTGCAATATTCGCATATGAAAATCACATACTATACACATTTGAATTTTTTATGCGGTTAGGCCCGCGTTAGGTGTTTTTGCAGTGTTTTCTTTACATATATTGCAGTATATGTAATCGAATTGGACCTTGACAAGCCTTACTCATGATTAACATTAGCTAATTCTGTATTTTACAGATAAAATTATTATAAATTGTTTCACCCTTATATAAAAACATTTTAAAAAATGTAAGGCTTGTCACGGTCAATAACAAATTCAATTCTAATTATACAAAACCAAGTATTTTTTGCGATGAAGTTTATTTTAGAGATACTGCAGTTATTGCTGCTAATATTCAATTTTATTTAATTATTTAAAATGTGTAACTAAGTATATCGGGTATTATGAATTATTACCAATACTAGAAGGGAAAGGAAACTTAGACAGGAAACCGAATGTAATTGAAAGAGTAAATAAATCTACAACAGCACTATACTCTTGTAAACGAGCTTTAAAAAAAAAATGGGAGTGAATCCACACATTGCCCACTGGCTATATACAGCAGTTGCCAGGCCTGTACTAATGTATGGCGCCGTGGTGTGGTGGACGGCACTCAAGATTGGTACAAACCTCAACCTCCTGAGATCCAGCCTGTTATCTGTTAAAAATATCTGCATACTCTAAGAGAGTCAGGCCTTAATTAAAGCACTGGAGTCGGTAACGATTAACTCAAAAACATAATGGCTTCGCAATGATGCAATAAAAGCTTCAAACTTCAGATGGTCTGTTAGACCAGACCGCAAGATCACCAAGCAAACCTGGCCTATGTTGAACCTGAAGCAATCCTTTAACCTACTAACTATTAAAAGGTGTGACATTAGCACTATGGTAGGGGTCATTACGGGTCATTGTCTGATTCGTAAACATGCCAGAAGACTGGGACTCCCCTCAAACTACTTCTGCAGAACATGTAGAGAGGAGGAGGATGATAAAACTGTCCACACCTACTCTGCTCCTGCCCTGGTCTCTACCGTAAAAGGAAAACCCATTTAGGAGCCTTCTTTCTGGACTCGCTGGGTGATCTTGAAAACACTAGTATCAAAAATCTCCGCAACTTCGCTAAAAGCTCAAATTGATTCAAAAGGTAGAGTGCTACGTGAGGAAGGTTCCCGTGGTATCACAATGGACGTTACCGGTCTAAGAGTGTTGGCGTACTGTCGGCAGCCACTACTACCTACCTACCACACCGGGTATTCCACTCTTTTTCTCTTTCAGTCCGTTTCTTATTTTTTGACGTAGAATCCGAAATTGCATTAAAAAACTACCTCATCCCATTTGAAAATCTCGATTTCGGCGAATTCGCGGTTTAAAAACCTATTTCCGGAAGTTCAAAATATCACGAATCGATAGAGGACCCTCGATTTAGCTTAATTCTAAAATAACGGTTCCTTCCCTTCTTCAAATCCAGATACGCATGCTGTAGAACACCCGGTTTAATGTTTTTTTTTTTATATATTTTTTTTTACATGCCCGCCCGCCTTCGAACCCACAATTTAATATATCTCTCATTATGAATGAATATACTTTTTGCAGCTGCTCCATCGAGGATACACAAACCGTGCCAAGGTGTTTATGCTACACACCGTCACTTTATACTTCAGTCGTTGTCTAAGTCACTTAATACTTCCTATTCGTTATTTTTCCAACTTTCTGCTACAATATTTTCTTCATCCTGATTGCTACTCTTCCTACACCGGATTTGAAACGGAATAACTCATGAATTATTAATAGGTGAGTGGAGAAATGGGGGTGGAACATACTATGGTTTGTATAAAATGGCAACAACAAAATTACGACAATACAAAACTCAGAAAAAAATAATAATTATTCCTATTCCAATTCAATTTCTTCTTACAAATAGGTAGAAACAAAAGTCAAACTACTTACATATTTAAGGAGTTCCACTTAATTACTTTAACAACATTTTAAGAGATTTGAAAAAAAATGTCTTGACTGGCGCAATTCAACAACTTTCTCATATCTGACAACAACGAATTCAATTTCCTAATGGTTAGTTTTTTTTTCTAATAATTTTCAGGAATTTTCAAATAACGGTTTTTTAATTATGAAAAACAATCGCAACATTTTTTTTCTTATTTAATTTTTTTTCACGGCATATTTTCCAATATTAATAAAAAAAAATGCAGCAAATTGGAAAGACTTTTTTAAAAAAAAAAAACAACAACAAAAACTTTTTTTTCGATTTAAACTTTTATTTTTTGTTTAAATTAAAATTCTGGGAACCAATGGAAGTGGTGTTTTTTTTTTCTAATGCATTTTCCAATATTTCAGGATTTGAAAATAATTTTTTTGTTTGGTTCATTTCTATTTTTTTGTTGCTATTTGTTTTTTTTCGGTTTTTTTTTTTAACGAGAATAACAAAACGAAATACAGTTGATCTGAAGAACTTAAGGGGGGGGAAAAAATCCGTCATAGTAGGTGAGAGAGTGTTGATAACCTTAACAGGTACCTACCAGAATTTTTGATCATTAGCTATAATGATTGTCTTTGTACAACTGTTAAGAAGGCTAAAGTTCCAAGGACTATCTTTCTCTGGGATATAAGAGCAAGAATGGGCATTGGGCTAGTAACTCGTTCCATAAAAAGTCACTTACAATGGAAAGGATACAAAAAGTACTCCATACTAAACCGACATGATAAAGAATAATCAACGCAGTACTGTGCAATACCAGAACAGAGGTACACTAAGATGGCTGGACGAAATCAAGGATAGTTTACTGTCGAAAGAATGGATTAACGGATGAACGTCAGCTACACAAGATAGGGAAGAATTGAGGAAAGTTGTTTGATGCTCTTTCTGAGCTGTTGCACCATTAGATGATGATGATGAGTGTTGATAACAGTAGTAACACCGACTTAATTTATTTTATTAAATATTTTTTATTAAATTCAAAATTTGATTTGAGCGACGTTGGGACATTGAGTCATTGGGACATTGCTTCAGATCAACCATATTTCATTAGATAACATAGTATCTTATGGATTATGAGTTTTACAAAATGCAAAGAAAAAACCTGGGCTAGAAGAGTTTGTCTTGTATCAATAATTAACTTGTCACAGAATTAAAGTAAGTAAAGTAATCAAGTTAGATTTCCCTACCGGGCTTTATTTTATTTTGATATATATATAAATACTTAATCGAACTTAAATGTTTTGACTCTTTTCAGCTTCCTCACAAGATTTCTTTGTTCAGCAGTTTTGAAACTTTAACTTGTATATTATCTTGAGGACGAAGTATACACTTCAGACTTATAGCAAGTCTTAAATCTCCTGGTCGACTGTTAAGAGTCAAATATTTTGACTCTTTTCAGCTTCCTCACAGGATTTCCTTGTTTCAGCATTTTTGAAACTTTAACTTGTATTATCTCGAGGACGAAGTCTTAAATCTCTTCGTCCACTGTTATCTCTTAAATCTCTTCGTCCACCTCCTTATATGTTATGGTGTTGGTATTCTGTTTAGTTTACAGTGTATTTTCTAATCTTTGCAGAATATCATTCATAATTTTTTTAATTATTTTACGTTACTCTTACTCCTAAAGCTCCACAGTTAAAAATCATACATTCGTATTAGTTCATATGTTATTATTTTTTTCATGTATATCAGTATTTTGTTGTCAGTTGATACTTTGGACCATTTATTCAATAACCAGTTGTACCTATCTATATTTTACTCTATCAGCTCCGTTCATTTTAAAGTTTTGGTACTAGGTATACTATGGATTTGTTTTACTGTATTATGTTATTAGCAGTTACATTCGGATGCAGATGGAAATTTTTAAAACCATCATTTAAGTACATTGTTTTGGTGCCAGTTTTGCACAGTTTAACCAGACTAAATATCCACATTTTTTTAATGCAGGTAAATTGTACTGACTAGCGGATGAGATAATCTAGTGGTCAACCATCCATGATCCCAACATTATACTCCATTGTATTTCTTGGCCCCCATTGGGTTGTTCCTATTGTCTACTGTGCAGCCGCAAGATGCTAGGACGCTTAAGGCGACTTACATTACTTGTAGCCAACAAGCTGCTTGCCAGTCTGTTTCGATGTGCAGCTAATCTAATCTGGTACTTTCCGCTTATGGTTCTAGTCTCCTCCTTAATGGTTCTCACCTGCAAATCACGATGTATGACATCATTGTTGACAAACCAATGCGCGCCCATCTATCAATATTAATAGCTTTGACTAGAAACACTGTAGTATTGCAGTTGCTGGCTACACCCCACAGTTTAATTTCGTAGGTCCATATCAGTTTCAAAACAGCTTTATGAATCAGCAACTTGTTTTCCAGTGACAACGGCGAGTTGCGGCCATTCATCCAATACAATTTACTTAGCTTCAAGCCTAGTTACTTTCTTTTGTTATGGATATGGATTTTCCATGTGAGTCTCCTGTTCAAGTGTATGCCCAAATACAAACATCTACATTAGAAAAGAATTTTAAATATTGAGTTAAATAATATTTTATTTTGTTTTGAATAAGCAGACCTTTTATTTAAGCTCTATTACAATAAAGATAATTAATTAAGATAAATATTCTTTTGCTCAACGAGAAGTCTACTAGATATAAGTTTAGGCTTAGTTTTACCGAATTTCTAGATACTTAACCTTGGAAATTCATTCGATAGTAAAATCTGTTCGGTTTAATTTTTACAAAACGAAAGCTTAAAAAATTTGAATTTGGTTGTCCATTTGTAATATTACTAGTATAAAAAGTTGAACCAATTTTCTGGATATTGTATGATAATTTCTGGATTTATATCAATTGATAGTATAAAAGCTTGCTTATTAACAAATAAAGCAAGATCATATGAATCTAATATATTTAGTTTGTTATAAAACTATTGTACCAGGATTGATCTTAGAACTGATTCTTGGAGAATGCATATAGGAAATACACGTAACTCATACCCCTCTAATTTAAGTATAATTCCAACTAAAATCATTGAACAAGAAACTGGAGCTTCAACATGAGCTTTAAGAAGTCATATATGGACTAAGTATATAGGCATCTTTACTAAAAATGCAAAAATTATAACAAGATAAAGTAAATCATAATTATAAAGATAATTTATTAAAAAGTAAAAATTTAACGAAGTCTTCATAAATATAAAAAAACCAATTATTATTGATAAAGAAGCTAAAAAGTATAAAATAATAAATAAGTACCTGCCTGTAGACGCTCAGGTTTATACCCCATCCTAAGACTAAAAATGTAATAGGAATTAAACTACCTTCAAAAAATAAATTTATAGTAGAAAAGCTTAAATTTAAGCTTAATATTAACGGTCGAAAAGCTTAATATTAACGGTATCTGATCCTAAATTTTATTATTGAAAATATCACAAACGAAAAATTTAATTTACAAACACATTTAGAATTTGCATTTGATTGGTTAGAAAACAAAAAAAAAAAAACATAAGAATAGAATTTCAACAGTTATTGTAGTATACTGTGATTTTCGACAAATCAAGCTAATATTAGTTTTTCCGATTTTTTTTTTCCACCATTTTTTTCTTTTGTTATTGTTTGTTTTCGTTTTTGGTGTTTTTTTTTTTTAATAATAATTTGAAAATGAAATCCCTTTTCCTAGTTGCATTTGTATAAAAAAAAATGTTCTCTATACTTTGTGTTTTTATTTCACCAACGCATTTTTTAATATTATTTTTTTAGTATTCTGTTTTGACAAAAATACGAACAGTATTGAATAAAAAAAAAAAATATTTTTTAAATAATTTATTTTTGACAATTTTTTTGCAAAAATTTTTAAAAACTTTTAATTCATTTAATTGGAATTTGAAGTATTTAACAGGAAATGCATATTTTATTGAAATTTTATACGAAATATGAAAATAGATGTTTTAGCAAAATATCGAGTTATATTTTAGAAGTTCTATTAAATAATGAAATCGGTAACAAAAATGGTGTTTTAAGAAGTCAGTTTTGAGGTTTATACATTTTTTGTGAGAAAAAAAAAATTTTTAGAAAACAATTCGGTTAATTTGATAAAACAGAACTGTAAATATTATTAATGGAATAATGGTCAGCTATGTGTGAAGATAAAATTAGAGTAAACATTTTTTTTTTATTTGAAGCCAAGATAATGGGATAAGCCTCCAACTACTTTCGTAGAATTTAAGCCATTAACCGTGATAATAAAGTCAAAATAAAATGAAAAAAAAATTTTCAAATTTTCCTCTCCAGCAAAGTTGACAAAATGTATACAAGTGTGAGAAAAATCGCCGTAATATATTTTAACAACTTTCAACAATGCAATGGTGTTCGATTTTCCCAGGGCTAAAAGTCTTTTTTGTTCATTGCTTGCATTTCTTTAATCGATGTTGACTTTATCTTTGTATACTGTTGAGTAAATAACTTTAAATAGTGACCAAGAACTTGTCTTCTTCTTTCTTACACCAGTCTTAATAACTTCGGACAGAATAGTATAATCATATCAAGTTCATTAATAAAAATATGGTTATAAAAGGTATATTATTGTAAAAATCAATTGTTCATTGTTTTACATTTTAATTTTTTAATAACAAAAAGAGTTTAAACTAGTGACAAATTAAGTTTTTAATAAAAATACAATTTTTTAAACTACAATTTTATTAACGTAATGATTAAAACTAATGGAAATTTCGTTTCGGTTTTATAATTCAGATATGATTTTCTTTGAAATCTAACTAAATATATTTTGTTATCTATTGTTATTAAAATGATTGGCTCTTCTGAGGCAACATCAATTATTTTCGGGATAGATTTTCGTGTAACATGTATTTTGGAAGATCGTTATTACGTTAAAGGCACATGCCTAGTTTTACATATATAGAAAAAGGGTATAAAAAAACCATTTTTTTTATGTATCTTCTAAACTATTCGACGTAGACGTAAAGTATGTATGTATAAATTATAAAAAAAAATATACCTTTTGAACATTATACAAACATTTGGTAGGGTTTTATGATAAAATCTTGAGGTATTCGGTTTTTCAAGAAATAAAATAAAGATTGATTTTTTTTTTCCCAAAATTTTCTATTTGAACTACAATATCTTCATAACGGCAGTACCAATCATCATCAAATAAATGTTAAAATATGCTCCAGACCGTTATGTTTCTGGAATATATAACTGAATTTATATATAATACAAAAAAATCAAAACAACAAAGATACATTCAAATATCCTTTTCGTTCTTAAAGGATAAGATGCGCCACTAAAGATATATATTTTTGGAAAGCTAGCAATTCCAGCTATCCTTGAAAAAGTCCTAAGTCGATACAGCATCTCCCTCAGAATCTCCAAATGATTCAAATAAATTTTAAAAATATATAAGTGTAACCTCAGTAACCGTGTTTAACTACTCGAGTATATTAATGTAACGACCACAATCAAGGAGCACGGATCCAAGCCCCGTGAGTGCCGAAAAATTTCTCAAATGATGGAAATTTCGTAGAAGTGATCTGCAATACAACTACATCGGTTCTAATATAATATAATGATTTATTAAACATACTATAACAATGAATAACCAACTAGCTATTCCCGGCGTAACATTCGCCGGTCTAGCATTAGCATTATAAATGAAACAATTTATTTTATTTATTGATTTTCTTTATTTTCTTAAAAAAAATCAATGTTTTACATATTTTTTTATTAGATCATAGTAAAATAAGTTAAATTGAAAAACTTAAAACTATAATTGTAAAACATTGATTTTTTTTAAGAAAATAAAGAAAATCAATAAATAAAATAAATTGTTTCATTTATAATGCTAATGCTAGACCGGCGAATGTTACGCCGGGAATAGCTAGTAATTTACAATATTGTTTGATCTATCTATAACTATTTTTTTTTAAATTTTTATTTAGGTATTTATTTTTTTACTATAAATTAATTTTGACCGCTAATAGTTTTGAAGAAAACTTTTATATAAGGCAGCGTTTATACGTTTTTGAATTTTGCTTATAACGTATAAATGATGTTCATTAAAGTTTGACATCCGACTTTGTTATAGAATATCATTATTTTTTTTTTTAAATAATAGTGATCGACACGCATTTTTGTATTTCGCAAGTGAATTTTGCGAGAAAAGGTATTTATAAACTTCTAATTGTGTTATGCCAATATATTGAAAGATATACATTAAAAAATACAAAAATGTGTAAAAAATAGTCTACTTTGCAAATATTTTTGTTTATCTTTGAGATATGTAATTAAAACTTTTGAAATAAAATTTGATGTAATTGCAATAAAATTTGTAAATGTAATAAAAATAAGTAAAACAAAACTTTTATGAAATAAAATCTGATGTCTAAACGGTCCCTAGCAAATACTATTAATAGAGACGTACATTTCAACACCATGTGGCGAACAGAGATGTGACCAGATCTGCACCATGCTGGCAGTATAGATATGAAATTAAATGCATTTAAACTAAATACATACCACACCCACATTAAAACCACATTAAAATAGCTATAGATACATTTTTTGTGTGTTTTTTATTATCATAATAGCCGTAACTATTTCAAAACTCAAAATAAAAAAACAAAACATTTATTTATAGAATTTATATTTTTATTTCACTTCTTTTAAATTTTGGTTTTGACGTTTTGGTGTGATTAAGTATGACCATTATAGTAAAGGTTATGATTGGTTACGGCTTTGTTAAATCATATCGAATCATATAGGCCATTTAACGAAGTATCATATTATGACATCATATGACGCCTTATGGCTATTATAGTTAGGAGTAAAGCCAATAATTATGCTTTTTCTCTTATTGTTCAGTTTTTATTGTTATATTGTTATCCCGCTAGGATCTCTAATGTAGGTAAGGTTAGTCTGTGATTTTTCTTTTTAAAGTGTTTTTAATTTTTATGTTTACTAAATTTGTCGTAAATTTCGGTTTATGATTCTCCATGTACAATATAATATTTACTCAATGCTACTGCGCATTTGAATTTATACTTTTGAATTATTTGTTAATAAAATAAATAAATTTCAATTTTTGGAATTTGTGACCATGGTCTGGGTGAGGTAAAAAATATATTTTCTAAATTTACTATATGTTTTACCGGTAAGTTTTTTTGCTGTAATATCGTAATATTTTAACAAAGCTGTTTTAATTATTTATAAATCGATATAATAATAATATTCTGATAATTCGGTTTTTGTCTTTGCTACTTTGTTTTTTTTTTTTTAAATTAATTCATATAATCAGATATAATCAATGCTATTGCTCAATAGAAAACTTGTTTTTAGGTTAATTTTAATTTGTTTTTGGTTTTATTTGGTTTGATTGTTTTGTGGTTTATGTCTTTAAATTCAATTTTGCACACTATCGTACTTCGTAATAGTTCTAATAAAGTTGTCTAATCTAGCTGAAAAAAGCTTTGTGTTGTAAAAGCTTTGTGAAAAGTTTAACAGACGTTTAAGCGTATTAATATATAAGATAACAATAACATAATATACAATATAAAAATATATATACCAAATAATTACTATATAATATGCACACATTACGAAAGAGCACAGAAGCTATTAGTGGGCCTGCAAATTTATCTGCAGATCCACCGTTAAATAAATAAATAAATAAATTTATATAGGTATCTCCGTAATTGAGAAAACGAATTAATCATCAATTTTTACCACCACACAATGTTACCTCTAAATATATTTTATTCTCTGATCTGCATAGTATTTCCATTAATTTATTTATTTATTTACTATTATTTCAATCAAACAATAATTTAAAATCTACAATTATTTAAAAAATAAAAATAAATTAATTTACCCAAATCAATAGTCAAAATGGTAAGCTTTATTATGTAATAAATAGGTTTTAGTAGTTTAGTCAAATAACGAAATTGAAATAATGAATATAGTTTCATAATATTTGATTGTTGACTCTAAATTAAGGACTCTGCAACAGTACGTACATATGTGGTTCAGTTATAAATATCATAGTACATCTGTGATAAAGCGCAAAAATTTAATATAACTAAATTATCTAGATGACATTACAAACACAAATTTAGCTTCTTAGAGTTTTGATTTATATATTGAAATAAAATAAACATTGATTTTTCTAAATATAAATTCAAAAAAAAAGAAAAAAATATTGACGAAAAATAAAATAAAATATAGTTCATTAATAACTTAACATACCCATACCATCAATCCCTGATTTAAATATGAGAGTTCATTTAGACTACATTCAAATCGAAACTAAAAAAAAAACAGATAAATTTCGCAAAGGATGATTTAGACGTTTTTTTCAAAACTCAATTTAAAATGAAAGAGATTTTTGTTAATTTAACACTGCTGAACTATCATTGTTAGGTATTAACGTGTTGGACAACTAATAATATAACTTCTGCTTTTTAATTCTAATTGATTCTATATAACTTATGTCTAAGTAATTATATTTATATATACTGAAAGTTGATTTAGTAAATAAATCTGATTAGCCATTATCATTTATTAAGCTTAGTAAAACCAGAAGATATTTCACTTAGTAACAAAAGAAAACCTAAAAAATAAGAATATAAAAAAAAACATATTTTCCAAGAATCTGGCTAACACAAATTAACTTAATATATATATTAAAAAAAAATATACATAAATAAATAAATGAATGTCCTACCACAACCTTGAACAAATATTTTACCTATAAATTTCCTATCACATCCTTAGACAAATATTTTTCACCTATATTACAACAAAATATTTACTGGATTTAGTAGCTATAAAGAAATTATTTATTTTGTCATTTGTTTTACTTACTTTTTCTGAATCCGGTATTAAAAAAATTTTCTGCAGATCTAAATTTAATATAAATTTATGGCATAACATAATTTATGAATTTCTTTTCAAAATTAAAAAAAAAAATTATAATAAAAAAAAAAAAAACATGTAACCAAAAATCCTTATGTTCTTTGGTTAATTTATTTTTAAACCAAGGCCTAAAACATTGACTTCTTCACTTTATTTCTTCATATTTTATTGTATTAACTTTTGTCTTTTAAATACAAAAAAAAATATCCTTTCGTATCCTCTATGTACCTTAAAAACGTTAATGCGCTCATATTGCTGCGTCTTTTCGACTAAAAACAGATTAATATTCTTGCTTTATTCTGTTTATGGTACCTACTATTCTTATAAGAACACGAACATTTAAAATAATTTTTTGTTTAATTTTTTTTTTTGTTGCTACTTTCTGTTTTTGTATTTATTATCTAAGGACATTAAAATACAATGACGCAAAACAAAAAAAAACGAAAATGATGACTTCTTATAATACATAGGATTCATGTAAAGAAAATACACCTAGATAGAGATTAATGTTTTTATTCTTGTTGTACATATTATATACATATATATTATATAGATACGTAATAAGGAAGCAACGCATAATTTATTTAATTTAGAGTTTTACAGTTATAAATTTTTTATACTTTTATATTTTTTTTTTCTTCATATTTTTCGTCTATTGTAAAAGATGTATACTGAAGAGCTGGGGAATAAAAAAGTAAAAAAAAAAAAAAAGAAGATAAAGTACAAGAGTAAGTATATATAAAGGTAATCGAGAGGGACACATTTAAAAACAGGATATAAAAAAAAATACGTTTTCTTCATGACTTTTGGTCATATTTTTTGGCGTTTTTCTTAACATTTTTTTATTAGCTTATAAAAATTCTAAGATATTAATTTATATTTTTTTTTCCACCAATTTCAAATTATTGTACAGAGTTACTTTAAAGGTTATAAATTTTATAATATATATATTTTTTTTTGTTTATTTTATTAAGAATAAGAATATATTTTATATTAGAACAGTAAATGTTGATAAATTTAAGTTATTTGTAAGCAGATTTTAGTATCAAATTTTAGGATTAATCTTAAAAAAATCAAAATATTAGGACTGTAATTAACTGTGTTGAGGTATTAAAGGCTCATACATATAGTTGATGCCTATTATATTCAAATTTTGAATCAAAATTTGTTCTACTTTTCAAAATACTTGGTGGGAATTTTTTTTTTTTAAGTTTTTAATTTTACGGGCATTATAAAAGAATGTAAAACGAAAATATATAAAAATTTAATACGTCCAGCTCTGTTTTATTATACGTTACTACCTAAAATATTAGGTATAAACTAATTGTGACATACAGAGCTGAAATCACTTTAAACGACTTTTAGCTACGGATTTTGGAAACAAAAAATTTTGCGTAAAATATTCAGTACCAAAACTACCATCAAAATGTGTTCGATATTAGACTGCGGACATATCAGAGTAACCTATAAAATTTATCAAAGTGAAATAGAAAGTACAACTACATACAAGATAATAATAATAATATAAAAGAAATAAATTATGGAAGGGGTTGTCAGAATAACAGAAAAAATATACATAGGCCTGACAAGAAGCAAATGAATAGTTGACGTTCGAAATAATATAAAGCTGCTGACGTTAATGGTTTCGATACAAAGTTAATTGACAATTTGATAATTAAACATTCACAAAAATTAGACAAAAAAAAAAACCTCAACATATTTCAAAGACAAGAATACAAACAGTAAGAAAAAGCGAGCCAAATTTAAGTATGGCAAAAAATTAACAAATCAATTAATAACTATTTTCAAAAAACATGATATAGAATTAATATGCTTCAATTCTAATAAATTACAGAACATATTAGGAAAGACGAGAGACAAAATTGAACAATGTAAGAAATCAGGAATTTACGAGGTAAATTCCATACAATGCAACAAAAAGCAGGACAAAGCAAGGGAGCCATATCAACTAGATATAAAGAACATCTATCACACACAAATATAATAGACAAGATAAATCAGTAATAGCAGAACATGCATTAGAAGATAACCATTGGAATTTCACAAATAATAACTTAAAATTAATAAAAAGCATTAACAACAACTTGGATTGGACGCATGGAAAGCTTGTTAATAAATAAAAAGGGAAAACAGACTATGAACAACGATCCAATTTCCATTATTTCTCAACTTTTTAATTTATTTATGTAACTAAATTAAGTTTTAATATTTATATTTCATTTTATACACTTTTATTTTGTTTCGTTTTATACATTTTTTAATATATAATACTTTTGTTATTTATATTTCAATTGTATAAATTTTTTTATTATGAATCTATAAATAGGACCCATTATAGTTTTATGTAAATTCGAATTATTTTTCAATTAATACGAAAAAGAGATAATTTTCATTAATATATTTCTCGATCCTATTTAGTTTAGTATTGTGAAAATCGAATTTTTGAAAAATTGCCTCTCTCTTATATTCTTCTATAACTACCAAACCCGTTATTGTATTTGTTTCTTTCTTTAATAACGTGATTCTGCCATTCATTTACTATAAATTTTACCTTATTTCATTTCTCATATATTGCCCAGTTTTTTCAAAAATCAAAACGAACTTTTAAAACTGTCTAACTCAAAACAGAATTTTCCGACTTAGATTGTTTTTCTTTATTGCCACAGAATTTAATTTTCAAAAAATAGAGAGAAAGCTTTCTCGAAATAAATTTTGAATTAATTTATGTAACAACTAACTTAATTATTTATAATTGTTTTTAGTCGTAAACTGCTAATGATGATGCAATAATTGCATAGAAATGCATACAATATATACAAAAAAAAATGTTGTTTATAAATAAATAAAAGGTAAAGTCAAAATAAGGTGTTTTATTAAATAAAATTAATGAAAGAAATTTCATTTTAAACTTTAATTAATTAAGACTTTACGTTTAAACATATTTTCCAATAGCTAGTTATAATTCTAGAATTATAATTGTTAATAATTTTATCTATTTATAATATTTTTTAAACTATTAAGGTATTTTATGAAAATTTAGCTACAAAAAAAAATTCATTTATTGAATATTGGTATTTAAAAGTATTCAAATTTATTAAAAATCCGATTAGACAATGAGATCGTCTTTATAATATTGTCAATTTGCACAATGTAAATACTATGTATCAAGAATAAACGCAAAATGAATGTTTTAACATCCATAGCAAAATTAGGACCCAGTGAAGATATTTAAATACAGAACAAATTCTAAATTGAGGATGAAGCTTATATTTATTTATTTATTTATTTATTCATTTTATTTCGTACATATACATGAGATTGTAAGTCTCTATAGGAGTATATAAACTATAATATGTAGCAAATTCATAATTCTTAAATTAAATTAAACCTTAACCTTAAGAAATTAACAATAATGAAAATAATTTATAAAGAAAAGAAATTTATAAAAAAAAATTTATAAAGCGAAAGAAAAAAAAAAAACAAGAACAAAATAAAAAAAATAAAATAAAAAAGAGAAAAAATAAGAACAAATTAAAGTTAAAACTATAAAATACGGAGATAAAGTAATAAAATAACATAAGTCCAAAAACAAAAAAAAAAAAAAAAAAAAAATCTCTCCTCCAAACAAAACTATCTTTCAGACGTCTCACACCTAACAAGCATTATTCTACAAAATTTTTATTCTACTTAATTAATGACTACACTTTTTCCTTAAAATATACCCAACAAAGCTCAAGGAATTTAGAAATAGAGAACTCACACCTGACTACGTTCGGCAAAGAATTCCACAACCCGACAGTCCTTACAAAAAAGGATAGATGTCTTAATCTACCAGAGTGTCTAGGAATGCAATGTTATATTAATTATATGAATATTATAACGGTTGATAACAACTTTGAATTTTCGATGGGAATTCAGTTCCCTACCTACGTTATTTGAAAGCCATCAGAAACTCAAAACGAAGAATTTCAAAATCCAGATATATATGTTACAAGAAACTTACGCATTTTTGTATATTTTATGAATATTAAAATAAAACTGACTTTATTTTAACAGTTAGGACTGATTTTCCAAAACCCCCACAACTCATTTATAATATTTTGAATATTTTCATTTTTATTGGATGCATAATAAGGTCGGAATGCATAATTTATTCAATTTAAAGTTTTACAGTTATACATTTTTTATCCTCTTTTTGCCGGCTACATATAAACGCAGACGGCAAGGTTTTAGTGAAAGCTATTTCTACACAAATATTCTATATATTCACCACTACTTAAGTATGTAAATAAAATTTTCAAATATCTTTTAACTACTTAAGGCTTAATGCGTGTATAGACCACTCTACATAATTCCGCATGAAATCCATTTTAGTTTCACCCTCAATAACTACTGCAAAAAGTCATAGGTACTTTTTAACAGTACCTATAATTCTAAATACTAAGGTGCCTTTTCCACATCAATGTTTTCATCAACATTGGTCAATTAATGGAAAATAAATTGATGAGAGAATGATGAAAAATTAATTGATGTGAGTTAATTCTATAGGTATTAATTTTTTCATCAACTTACTGTAAAAATCAGCTGAGTTAATTAAATTATTAGGAAACATATTATTGTGTTTGAAAAAAATACCGACTTTATTTTTATAAATCCTGGAAAGTATTTACTTTGCATTTAACTAGCGACTACGCATAAGGATAAAAAAAGATAAAAGTTATAGAAAAAGCATATATTCCAATTTTCCCAAAATAAATTATGGTAAAACTCCAAGAAAAACCATATATTCTTATTTTTGTATTCAATAGCGTAGAAATATCTATTTTTTTCAAAACAAATTATGTTGGAAATTCAGGAAAAGAAAATTTGTAGAAATCAGTTTTTGCCGACGTCACAAAATTTAATTCAATTTAATTTTATGGTTTCAACTGTACATAAACATACAGTAAAAATATAGGACCCTTTTTCAGGAAGGATATGGGCCATTTCTCTGTTACCAATATTTATCTAATACATAATATAAATATTTACTTACATAATACTAATTGAAATTAAATACGATCTCGAGACTTAGGCCCCTATTACAGATCAATCAATGATCAATCAATGGTCAATATATTGTCATTATACTAATAGAAATTAAATACGATTTCGGAATTTAGGCCCAATATATTATCAATATATTGACCGTTTATTGATGAGAAATGGTTGATGGTGGTTCTATTCTCATCAATCATGCTGTCAAAATTCTCATCAATATCACTGTCAAAATATGCGGATGTAAAAAAATGGCTTTTTGGGGAATGTTCAGATAAGGTAATAATATTAATTTATAATGTAGTTTTAAAAAGAACAATTCTTATATTAATTTTAATAATTATAGCAATTATTGTAAAAAACAATTGATATATTATTCAAATGTGCAAAACAATAATTTGTTGTTTTTTATATACACAACATTTACTTTAAAAATTCAATTTAAAATAAAGTCAAAAACATTCCTCCAGAAATTATATTTTCATTATTCATATATGTTTCGAAATTATCAATATATTCAGAACACTTCCACAGTAGTCCTTGCAAAATATCAAAATTTGGATAAAAAGGTTGATGAGTGCAGGATTGATGTGTAATCGGTCATCATTCTTTTCATCAATATATTGTTAATATATTGACGGAAAGATTGATGAAAAGAAAGATGTGTAATGGACACCTTAGATTAAATTTAGAATAGATTCAGTTAGATTCGATTTAGATTGAAATCGTATTAAATTTAATCTAAATCTAATCATTTACGTATGAACATATGTATATATCTATTAAATAATTAGTTTTTATTTAGGATTTTCTTATTTTACTTAGTTATTTTTTTTTTTATATTTTTAAGCCGGAAGAAAACCGTTATTCTCTTCATATATTATTTTTAAATTTTATTCTGTAGACTTTTGTATTTTGGTTGGTCCCATCCGCCTTGTCTTTTTATCTTAAGTTTTATATGTCTTGTTTTGCATGTCCATATGTTTGTGGTGCTATCGTTAGTGGTCTTTTAGTTGTTTGTTTTACTTCTTTGTCACCTAGTTTATTACCCTCTATATAAGTGTCCCGGTATCCATATAATTTTGATTTTACCTCTGTTTTTAATCTAAATTCGTATATAAATCTCATTTCGTATCTAAATAGTGGCTACACATAGGAATAAACTAAGATAAAAATTCTAGAAAAAACAGATATTCCAATTTTTGTATCCAATACCGGTCATGAAGCAGTATTTATATTCTTATTTTTGTACTATGTAAATATATCTGCATTTTGCAAAATAAATTATGGCGAAATTCTGAAAAAATAAATATTCCCCTTTTTAAATATTTCAGCCACATAAACGAAATATAATTTGTATAATAATTTAATCTAAAATAAGTATGTTTTTTTGTTAATGTTGAATAAATTATAGATTTTGGGATTTCTGGCTTTTAAAAATTTTGTATTTTCTGAATCTTAATATTTTTTTAATTACGGATATCTTAATTTTTTCCCCTCATCATCTTATAGCGCTACAGCTCTGGGTGAGCATTGGCCTTCATCACCATGCTCCTCCAAAAAGGTTGATCTTGTGCTGCTTGACTTCAATTTGGGATTTGTAGGGTTTGAGTCTCGTTTTTCACCATGTCTGCCCATCTGCTTCTTGGTCTCCCTCTACCACGGCTACTATCTGGCTTTCTATTCCGCACCACTGCTTGCTGTCGACTTTTGTGCATTCAACTTACGTGGCTAGTCTATCTTACTCTTTGGGCATTTGCAAACCGTACAATGTCCTCACTATCGATCATACTATTGAGTAAACTGGATATTCATTATGTCAGAGGACAGAATATTTTTCCCCTGGCTCATACAATTATTCCTTGAATTCAATTTTAACTGAATATCACAATAATTATTATTTTTTTGCATTTTATTTTCCAAATAATATTTAGCTACTGTAGATTATAGCATTTTTGCTCTGTTTTAAGTACTAAAATTTAAAATTTCATTAAATTTTTATAATCCCCTATTTGATTTCAGTCACTATCAGAATGCACAATTTTTTAAAATCATTATTGTAAAAACAAAATATTTTTTATTTAAAATATTTTTGTTTTATTTTTGCTTCAATTGATTCAGGCAGGATCTTATTTCAGGATTAAATAAAAAATATCAAATAAACAAAATAAAATACAAAAAAAATTCATCATAAAAACTATAAAAATTCTTTTATTATTTCTTTTATTATTTAAAATAAATTTTTAAATTATTCAGTTATCCTCTTATTAAATAATTTGTTATAAATTTCCATTAAATTAAATTAAAATTAAAATAAAAAAAAAAAATATTTGTGTATATAATATAATGAATATTATAAATATGTATGAATAATAATAATAACAATATAAAATTGTTGACAATTTATTAAAAAAAAGAGTATATAAACATTTTTTTTTTCATCCATCAGATTTTTTTATTTTATAATTCATTTCACACTAAAAGGAAAACAATAAACAAAAATAAAAAAAAAAAAAAAATAACAAAACAAAAATTAAGCAAACAAAAATTTTAACGCAAATATTTTTTCATTAAAATTCTACAAAAATTTTCATTGTATGATGGCAGCAGGCTGTGAATTTCACTAAAAAATAGTTCTTGCATTTTTATTTTCTTTTCTTTTTAATTATTTACATGTAGGTGCATGTAATATGCAATTTTGTGGTGCAGTTCCTTTTGCATACCTACTCCGCATTTTAGTTGAAGTATATTTTCTTTGTTTTTGATCAAATTATTTATACTAAAACCCCTTCTTTCACTTTAATGAAAATCTCTTCTCAAGTAAATACGTTTGTAACATTTAGTACCAAATCTGTAACATGTAAGAGAGTGGGAATCTTGCAGCAGTTTCCTTCAAATTATCTGAAAACACCAGAATTGTTTTTCTAAATGTGAAGACTCAAATGTTATGCTTAGGATGCTAAAATATGTATTATATCTTGTTATACAGTTAAGCGTTAGTAAAGTCCATTTATTTGGTATCGCTCATAATAGGGAAATGCATGATCATACTTAAAATTAGGAGTACAATATTGGTACATAACAAAATTCGGGGATTCTGAAGAAGTAGATGTTGTATCATCGTAGGACCTTATTACTATATCCCAATGAAAGCTGGAGTTGGTAGCTTTCCAAAAATATGTATCTTTAGTGGCGTATCTTGTTCTTCAAGGACGAAAAGGACATTTGAAAATATCCTTGTTGTTTTGATGATTTCCTATAAAAACCGTTATATTTGTTGATCTATTAGATATATGTATATAATCAGGTACTATATTGTAGAAAGATATCGATGTGGACCATTTTTTAACATTGTTGGAAAATCTTGAGGTATTTGGTTTTTCAAGAAAGAAAATGAAGATTGTTTTTTTTCCAAAATTTCCTACTTTTAACTGCATATTATACATCTTCATAGCGGCAGCACCAATCATCATAAAATAAATGATAAAATATGGTCCAGACCGTTATCTTTTCAGAAAATAATATAACTGAATATATATATATATATATATATTTAATAGATCAGCAGATATAACGGTTTTTATATAAAAAACATCAAAACAACAAGGATACTTTCAAATGTCCTTTTCGTCCTTAAAGAACAAGATGCGCCACTGAATATATATATTTTTGGAAAACTAGCAATTCCAACTTGCATTAGGTCCAGCGCCAATACAGGACCTTTTAATATACAAGCAAATGAGGTAGCTTATGAACGAAGGAATGAAATTGATTTCAGCTCAGCGGATGAAACCATTAAAATACATATTAAAAAAGTTTATTGCAATAATAAAACAATCATTAGCAGACATGTGAACTCTGACTGGCATATGATTAGTGTTAGTTTTCCATGAAGTTATCATCGGAAGCTAATAAACTGGCAACTAGGAAATTACTTGAGTTTAATAGAAAGAAGATTTTACTATAATGGGTATGTTGAATGATTACGATTTTCTTAACGAAATGCATACAACTGAGATTTGTCAGTACTGATGATAATTCGCGAATCTGCAAGTCTTAATATATTCAAGATAAGCACAACATTAGTCAGAAAAATAATTCATTTTAATTTTATAAAATTTAATTGCAATGTCTCGAATTGAAATTGAATTGCTTTTTATTGTTATGTACGCCAGTTGCAAATTAAAATTTTTTTATAAATTCCAGATAAGAAATAATACTGAATTCTACCAACGTTATTTACTACAGTATTGAATTCGTTAGTATGACCCAACTAGTCAACTAGCCAAGCGGGTGGATCATAAAATTCTAAACTAAAATAGTTTTCAAATCAAATACAGTTGTAGTCGGTAGGATTTCACAAAAAATGTCAACCAGATCTCCAATCAAATTGTCAATCAATGATGCTTACCACACATTCTTATTCATTTCTCTGGTCTACATTTGAGTGTAAATTATACATAAAACCATTCGGAGAACTTGAAATTTTAGTATTTAATATGTATTTTATTAATTTGTTTTAGTTGTAATTCTTAGTGCTAACTATAATTACATAGAATTACATATGTCGTGGGATATGTCATATTCCGTAAATGGAAAATACATGTAACTGCCCTGAATCGACAAATCCGGCAATTATGTTGAATTTGACATTTCGTTAAGTTTTCGTTAAACATGGAATTTTTATTTTTAATTCCATTCAAACCGAATTCGACATTTGTAATTTTTTGTTGTTGTTGTTTTTCTTTGACAAATATACCTATGTCGTTAACAATTTGACATTTACATATGTAGTTCTATGTACTTATAGTTAGCGCATTACTCAATGTATTTTACATTAATATTTAAGACTTAACGAAACTCAACGAAACATTATTATTTTGTTTTAATTTAGGGTTTTAATTATCAGTTTTGTATCGTTACATTTCGTCTATATTAAAATTACACATCAAAATTCTATCTTTTGTTTCATTGAATAATTAAATAAATATAATCTATTTTTAAATTTCGTTAAGTGAACTCAGTTTAAAAATTCTGATAATGCCTAAACGTTCTATTCAAAATCATAGGACAAATAATTCCTTATTAACTTGGTCTTACCAAAAAAAAAACAAAAATAATAAAAACAAATTCAGAACCTATTTAAATTTAAATTTCGGAGATTGCAAGTTGAAATTCAAACTACTTGGTCACTTAGAAAATAGAAACAATGTGAGTAGAGTATAATATAGGTGTTTCATGTATACTTTGTATTCATTATCTTTTATAAAGTTGGATCACATATCCTTGTTTTCTCTGTTGAACTGATTTATTTATGTATAGTAGAATGCGTCTATCATTTTAATGTATACATACCACAATGATACACGCACACATAAACACAAACATAGCCTATTATACTTTAGTAGTTATTCACTTTAATAATATATATGGCCACAAAATTTTGTTGTTTGTTGTCTTGTTGTCTTGCTTTTTTTTTATGTTTTTGTTTTGTTGTCTTTTAGTGTTTGAATAAAAAAAAAAAGCTTGGAAACACTTGCTTTGGGTGTATATTTTTTTATGTATATTTACTTTTTGGTATGTTCTTTATTAATATTATAATATAAAATAGCATAGACCCAGCTGGAGAGATTGTTTTACTCTGGCAAATAAAATAACAAAACAAATGAGATGAAGTGTATACAACAGGATTTTTTAATAGTTTACATATGGTATTCAGATTTTTCACCCATATTAAAATAAAATTGTTTGTAGAAAACAACATAAAAAAAATAAAAAAAAATAAAACAAAAAATTAAAAGAATAATACTGTCATAACATATTTACATATGTATTTGGGTATAATTATTACCAAAACCAAATTAAGAAAAAAAAAAAAAATATATAACGCGAAAACAGTATCTAAAAAGTTGTGCATTTCTACTTTAATACTTTCTTTCTTTTTTTAAATTTCTTTTATTAAATTTTCTCCAATAATGACTTCTATGTTATAGAAGTACTGTAACTGAGACATATTGGTATAGTGTTTTTGAGTTTTTCAATAAAATTTGATGTGTCCTTACACTAATTTAAGATGGTACATACTTCAAGATGGAACATTTTTGTTTAGAGATAGTTTTGCACTTCAAGGTCTTCCCATTACGAATTTCCAATAACAGTAAATTTCATCAATATTTTAACGGTTATCTAGAAAATGCTAACTTTTTATTTTCTTTATTAAATCCTTGAACTTTATATCCTTTTTTCATACTAATTTTCTTGTACTACAATTATTTACTTCTAGGTTCAACAGATTAAATATGAACCGTTTTAATACTCTATTTTATACCAGTTGAGTGCATTAAACTTTGTTTTAGGAAACTTAAAATAACATCAAAATATACCTTTTCTACGAGCAAATAGCAAAGTATCAATACAATTTTCCAGCTATTTATTTATTTACTAAATATGGTGGGCAACAGACGATGTAGGTCGTGGGCTTTACTTGTTCGCGTCTTCTATTTCTGCCGGTTACAGCCGGCTTCTATTTAGTTGAATATACGAAATCGTTTCATGTCTGTCGATATTTAAATTGCCCAATAAAGGTTTGATATGCATGCACCACCATCTTGTACCTTCGTGTCTAGATTCAAGGCTTCGCTTGGCTTGACCATTTTTATCAATCCACTCTGGATGCCCTAGTCATTGTCATCTCTTAACTTTAATTTCCATGACTTGGATGTTTAGAACCATACATTCAACGAAAATTTAACTTCGCGATGATACCAAATGAAAACTTGTGCTCATTATTTTGATATGTATAGAACGGAAGTATGAAAGTTTTTTAACCTTGAATTTAAGTGTTTAGGAATTTGATGAAAGATGTTTTAATTTGTCAAATAAAATTCTCAAATATTCTGTAATTGTTAAAATACTGTTGTATTAATTTGCCGGTGTCTAATTATTTATTTATTTATTTATTTGTCATTCTGTTACGCTTTTTAATATTTAATCAATGATAATATAATGCATAGGATCAAAAAAGATAACCAAAATCAAAAGAACAATTAAGAATATTAAAAAAAAAAAAAACAACTATATATATATTATATACAGTTAAGTTCATCGAGCGAAAAATGAAAGACGGAATTTTGTTTTATTTTATTTTAGTTTTAAATTTATTATTTTAATTTTTATTATTTCTTATTATTGATTCTTATTTATATTAAATCTTATTCTGTAACTTAACAAACTTTTAATTAAAGTTATTTTATTTATCTTTTTATCTTACCAATTATTTGATACAAATGTGTATAATATAACACCTTGTACCAAATATTATATATTGGTAAAGGTAATATTTTTAGTTATAAAGTATTAGTTATTAATTATTTTTTATTGATTATAAATTTTATATATAAAATTTTGCTATTTTTTTTAGTTATATTTTATACCCCCCACGGGAATAGAACCCGTAACTACCACATCGTAATTGAAACACATTTCTGTGCTCCAACCAATTAGGCCACGGAAAGGATGACTTCGCTAAAAAAAATAAATTTTTCGTATTTATTTTATCATATTAAAATTTCATACATTACAAGCATCGAATCAATATCATAACAATTCTTAAAATCCAAAATCAATTCTGATCAAATTACAAAGTAAATAATTCAGTAACAGTAACTAAAAAAATTAAATATTAATTTTATCCCATTTTCGTTAAAAAGTTTCCAGTGATAAATTTAAGGTGTATTTGTTATTTTATAATATGATGTATGGGTTGTAAAATTTTAAAATCCTGCTGTTTTACATTTTAATCAAAAACAATAACAACACAACAAAAAAAGACAATGATACAAAATAAATTACAAAATTTTGATTACACACTGTTACTGTTAGCACCATTCAAATGAAATTAATTTAATATTAAGGACACGAATTTTGATGTTTGTTAATGGAAATAACAATTTTACTTCTCTAAGAATGCGAGCTATAAACAACAATGAAAAGAAGAAGAAGAGAAAATTGGATTTACGTAGGTACGTAGGTAGGTAGGTAGGTGGTAGTGGCTACTAACAAATACGCCGAAACACTTAGATCAGTATGGTCTATTGTGATTGGATTTAGTTAATGTTTTGATATATATATTTTGCTCTAATTGGTAATGCAAGTAAAGACTGAAAATATTAGACTAGATATTGGCAAAAAAACAAATGTCGGGTTGTGATATAGTTAGTATTGACGAGGAAAATTTAGCATGGATGAGTTCATCAGATTGACGCAGAATGGAGGTGCTGTCAGGGATACAGTTAACATGATAACATCAAGTGAATGGGTCCCAAATATACAATCCACAAGTAAGGAATTCAGAAGGTGGAACTAAAGAAAAAAAAAATAGCTTAGGGTACTTGTAACATGTGAAACTACCTTATAATCTGAATACTCAAGCTATTAGGAATGATTGATTGGATATGAATAAGACAGCTATTTATGATAACACTTAATAATGAATAGCTATAGAATCTAAGAATCATAATTCAAATTTTTTGATTGCTACAAGAAGTTCAACTACAGCATACGCTACTATAAATTTCGCTACAAGAGGATAAAGAGGATAAGTCAGTATTAGAGCCACCGTGAGAACAATTGAGAATCAGATCGCCAATTTTAATTTCCACAATAATACCTGTATTGACTCTAGCTAATGCTGAGCAACTGAAAAAGCTGTGTTCAAGAGTTAAAAACAGTAAAAACTCCAGGATTATTGTATCCTACTTTTCATCATGTAACTTCATAGAAATGTGCATATAAAGATCATTTTTTTATACTTTTTAAGATGGTGTATCTGTCTGTGCTCTAAGATGAAATGCAATTACTATATACCGGGTGTTCCAGTGCATGTGTATCGGCTTAAGAGCTTTTTGCACAAAAATGTAATTCTTCTTGTTTGAAAATCTTGATTTCACCAAATTTTATCGAATTCTGAGCTCAAAAAAACACTTTTCCCGGTTTTTTTCGGAATTTGAAAATATCACCAATCGATATATCACCCTCGATTTAGTTAATAATTTTTTTTGTTAATTTTAAAATAACGGCTTCTTCCTCTCTTAAAAACCTGATTCGCATTCTCTGGAACATCCGGTATAGCCTGGGGTCTTCAGTGTTTTTGTGTTAAAACATTTAAATAAAATTCAAAAACAAACTTTATCGTTTTATCCAAGACCCAAATATTACTGCTAATAATTTTATTGGATTCTATTGAGTATAATCTAATCATCTTCGATGGGTTGATCATTAGGTTTTTCATCTGTTTTTATTGTTGAAAGGCAATTTCTATTAATTTATAAAAACTTGTATTCAAACTATTATTATTAATCCCTTAAGGATTTAATAACTTCATTCTACAATTTATTTGTTACTTTGCCAAATAATTGTTTTATTAATGCTACTTACATACAAAATACATACTAACTACTGAATGTATTCATTACAGACAGATTGTATAGTATCATGGCATTAGGTTTTGGATTGTATAGTATTATGGCAACAAAAAAAAATCCTTCCTGTTTTGAACAATTTCGTATGGTACGACCACTCCCCTTATTTTATAAATATCTTGCAAGTTCAGCAAATTCAACAAATTCAAAAAATTTACATTCGAAGAAGCGGTCTGTGCCCATCACTGAATACCTCATACACAAAGTCGTTAAGTTGAAAAGCATGGATTATGGAAACTTACAATATCGGGAACTTGGAGCCGTTGAGTGTACATGTATGATGGGTATAATATGGTATATTTGTATTCAAGGAAAAAGCTTTAAAGCTTAGGCTTTTAAGCTGGAAAAAGTTCTTGATATATATGCCGTCATATAAACCAGGGACAATTTTACAGTATTAACTTGATGGGAGTTTGAATGGCAACCCTACAATTATTGTAGAAAATTTCTATGAAGTACCATGAAGTTGTGAATTGTATAAGATCCGAAAGTCTGTAGAAAATTATAGAATTGCTAATATTGTTGATAGCATTTACATAACAACAGTTGAATTGTTCGTGATTATCCGATGTCGGGTTGTGTTGTGGTAGAAGTAAAAGATATAAATACTTCAAGAAAATGTTTATTTAGGACGCGACACTATATTCTAAATATAGGGCACATTCTAGATTACTTATACAGTATTATGAATCCCATTGTTTTTCGAAAGTAACGCTCTATTCAACCAATTCAATGTACTGTGTAATTTTGAGTCAATTTTTAAACTTTAGTACAGAAATGGTATATAAGTATAAAAACGATTTCCAAAGCTTATTTTAAAATATTAAAAAAATGTTCTATACAAATTTAATATACTTAATCGAGAAAAAAAAATGTTTTCATCAATTTCCAAATTATAAACAATATTCTTACATAATACTTTTTCTATAAATGTATGACATGTCTCGCTTTAAAAAAAAAACCCTCTATTCATAATTTATTATTTATTTTCAATGCAGAACATTCTTTGAATTCAAACAACCAACCAATCAATAATCAGGAAACCATATTATTATATTCACAAAAAGACATCACTGAAATCCTTTGATATGAAACAGAGTTTTGTTTTTCTTCAAGGTTCATTTCCTGTACTATGACCCTATTTTACTGTTTTCCTTCAATGTTTTTCTTTTCGTCGAACGACTTTAATTTCTAACAACTAAGTAGGTACAGCTATAGAAAATATTTTTCACTAAATTTTCATTATTCACAACTTTAAATAGATCTTTGGTATAATTTTCATTCAAGGTAGGTATATTATGTCTAGTAAAAAAAATATTCTCTATGGAATATTGAAATTTCCATGGAACAATGCACAAAAGAGTAGATGGTGGTGGTGTGGTGGGTGACACTTATGATGCCGCAGAATTTTTGTTTTAATATTTTTTTGTTTTTTTTTTACTTTTCACATTTACTTTTCTATTAAAATGTTTACGGTTTGTAAATTCAAGATACGAAAATATCATCAATCAAAAACCTATAATGTGTCGCATAAGAAAATTTTTTGAGACCATATGGGAAGCAAAATTCTAATAAATATGTAAGTGGGAGAATTGAGATAATATGGCTATATATGAAATGGAATGTAATTGAAATGCAGAGATGATATTAGAAATATAATATTTGAGTCTTAAATTCTGGAATTTTGTAATGGAAATATGGTAAAGAACTGATAAATATTATTTTTATAACAATTAAAGTAACTAATACTGTAGGCTCTTGTAGAAAATTTGTATTTTGAATAAATAAAGGAACCAGATTTGTTTCATAATTCCATTTTATATTCAATAATTGACATCAGATATTACACTATTATCAAGAGACTGACCAATGCAAATACAACGCTAAAGTGAAATTTCTTCATTACTGTATTTTTTAACGTTGTAAGAAAAACAAGTTGCACAACTGTTCGTTTTAACAATTCCAAGCCTGTCTACAATATCGTCAAGCTATTAAAGCGTTTCTTTAGATGTCCTACACATCTAATACAGATAATTCTTTAACAGGAAAAATAGAAAATAGTATCTGCTTAATGAGGATTACTTCAAATATTAATGGGTGCGCTTACAAGTCATTATTTCCTCAATTGGCTTATTAACCGAACGGAGAAGGGTCGCTGTCATCATAAATACGAAGGTTTGGTCAGCCCCGATATCTTGTATCTTCGCGTCTTGATTCGAAGATTCTCTTGGGTGGAGTATTTTCGTCTTTCTAGGTGTCCGAGCCACTGTGGTCTCTTGAATTTAATTTTCGGGACTACGTTCACCTTATTATACGTTTTATAGAATTCGTCATTATATATCGTTTCCTCCAGATCCCATTATCGTTTTCAGGACCATATATACAACCAAATGCATGCTCACTTGCTTTCGACAGTGCCCATAATTCTGATCCGTAGAGCAGAACCGGGAGTATAAGTGTTTTGTATATTTGGTGCTTTGGAAAAAGAGGTGCTTTTGACCGGCTTGTAACGGTTTTCAAAAATTTTTTTTCGCCATACTTCTACATTTACATTTATTTGAACTACCTCGAAACTCCAGACAGAGATATTTTGACCAATATGATGTAAGGAAGTCTTTCCATTTCTCTATTTTTTGTCTTCTCCTCATTTATTTTGAGACCAATTTGTTCCGCTTTTTCTTCAATCCAGGTAAAGGCCTCGACGACCATCCGTTGTGATCTGGCGATGATGTCAATGTATTTTAAAGCATATTCATCAGTAAGTTCAGACAATCTAAGAGTGTGATGCCTTGCTCTTCTACCATATCTTCCTAGTATAACATTAGTGTTACCTATCTCAACCCCAGAAATCCTCACAAGCAATCGGATATCATTTTTTTTTTATTTAGCCAATTCTGCTTCTTTCAGGTGTTCATTGAGTCGTGTTTGCATGTTCCTCTTAGTTTGCCCAATATAAACTTTGTTGCAATGACTGCAAGTTACCTTATATACACCAGATTTTTCCATTTGTTTGATTGGGTCTTAGTTGAACCTAGAACAGACTTTAGTTGGTTAGTTCTGCTGCTATATACGATGTTTAACCCGTGTTTTCTTAATTTCGCTCTGAGTGGGAGAGAAATTTTGCTAAACTCTAATGCTACTCTTCTTTTGGGTTGTTGATCAGTGAGTAGGCTAGTGAAGGAATTGCGTTGTAAACTTCTTTTCCGTTTACTAAGTAAAGGCCGAGATGGTTTTTTTTCCGGATATCCGTTTATTCTCGCAATTTCAAATATGTGTTTACAAGAAATGGTAGAAAGCAAAAGAAAATGCTTCCAAAAGAGTTCATTGGATAACCGGAAACGGACGACTCATAGAAGGCACTGAGCAACTTTTATATATTGAATTTAAGATAATATGAGATTATGATTTTATCATCCATATCTCAGAAAATTTCAAAGGATCAACCAGTTAATAGTATTTTATAAAATTTAACAACGAACTATTATTTGACTGGTTTAGTTGTAAGTTAAGTTTGTATTTAAATTTATTTTAATAATTTTTATTTGTTTGTACTTATAAAGACTAATCGTCCTGTGTATACTAACATTAAGAATTGAATAAATACGTAATTTGCCTGTCCGCAAGTTTTTATTTTGATTGAGTACCGGTGACTGCCTCTATAGACGGATGTACGAAAATGATTAGATTTGGAGGTGAGGTGCAATTTATATGATAATGCAAAGCATAACACCGATATAACGAAATTGGAGTTGCACCCTATGCCACATTGATTGAATGACAGGACAATAATGATAATGATGATGTATAATTTGGAAAACATGAGTACATCTTATAGCCAAATTTTAACACTTACTAATAGTAAATATGAATAAAACTGTACTGTGCTAGTGCTATACTGAACTGTGCGTAAGCTTGCTGCAAAAGTTGGTGTGATAGGTACTTAGGTTTGGTACAAAGTATGTGTATTGATCTTTATTTTAAATTTTTATATATTTCAATTAGGCTTTTAGCACGCGGTTATAATGAAGATTGATAACACAAAGCTGGGTAAAAAAAACTAAGAAGATATCAAAGTAAAAATAATGACAATTTCTATTTAATAAAAATAATTTTGTGGAGAATGCAGAAATTTTATTTTTGTATCCAACAGTAGCTATGCAAACCAAATATTTTTCCCAACTCTGCGAAGAGCACATATTTCTGTCTTAAAAACAATAAATATCTTTTTCAGAGTTGTGAAAAACATAATCTTTTGCACTGCTACTGTTGGATAAAAAACTAATATTTGATTTTCCCAGAAAGTTATATTTATTAATTAACAAAATTTTAATTATTTATTTTTGTGATTTTGGAATATTGGAGTATATGTATTGTTTTTAACGTTTTTTGTTTGAGACTATACTTTTAGGAATTTGGTTTTTGGATTTTTCTTTTGGGATTTGGATTTTGGGATATATACTGTCAGATTAATGCTAAGAGAAAGCATATCAAACGTATATTACTAGTCAAAAGCTTTCTTTTTTAATTGTACCATATATCATCACCCAGTAGGGTTAGTAAAACCTAAAAATAAACTAAAACAGATACATGCTGTTAGTAGAAAGGTAAAAGTCATAAGTTAATACCTATATTAATAGCTATAGATTTATTAAAAGTACTTCCAAAAGTTAGGCCGAAAGTATCAAAGCTAAAAAGAACAACAGTTGTTAGTAAGTTTCAGTTGTACGTACATTAAAACATCAACAAACACAGTTAAAACATTTAGTTGTCGATCAAAAGTACTAGAATTAGAATTTAGTTCACATAGCTTTCTGGTGATTGGCTCAAATGCACCATATTCTGTAAGGTGGAAGGGAACATAAATAACACAACGGTTCTAAGATTATTTCGATTAGTTCTTTCAACCAAATAATTTGAAATTTCAGCGGCTAAAGTCCTACCCGAACGATCTGCTGAATAAAATAGATATCTGCAATTACCTGTCGATCAGACAATGACTGTAAGTCAATGAGTTTAAGACGGAGGGGATAAGTTAGAAGTCACAATGCATCATTCCACAAAAAGGCAATCAAAGTGAAACGCATAAACTTTCGTTGAACCGAATCAATTTGATTAATGTTAGACAAGTAATGTGCGGACCATACTTGACTGGCAGATTCAAGGGTAAACCTTAAATATGTAACATAAAGATCTTTAGTGAGTTGGAGATCAGAAAATTCTTTAGACCATCGTTTAATGAAACCTAAAAAAGAATTATCATTGCTCACTATTTTATCATAATGTAGCTTAAAGTTCAGTTTAGGGTCAAGTCTTACACCGAGAACCCATTTCCTAACGCATTTATTAACTCTATATGCTATAAGTCTATATAATTCGTCCGTCTTAGAGTAAACTAGTTCCTTTTTTGAACTTGGATTTGAATTTTTCATTTATTACTACACTCTCATAAAGTACAGCTCTTAAAATTACTAAATTCAAGAATATTAAACTCATAGGTTTTTATGTACACTCTCGAATTTTTACTACCATTAAACAAAATATTTTAATATTAAGAGAACAATATTTTTTTTTTACATAACAATAATTATGAAATTATTAACAAAAAACAGTTATTAATGTCCTCAACAATTAATTATTCGTAAAATATATTTTGAAATTCACAACCAAACAAAAAAAAACAATGAAAACATTTTTTTTTAAACTCGAAAATACTTAATTATTAATTTTAATTAAAAAAAATTATAATAATTGTAACAGAGTACAAAAATTAATCTCAAAGAGAAGAGAAGTCTTTCATAATGTACGTCATATATGAGAAATCCAACATAAATCATTACCGCTCATATACACATGTACATTAATTACATACATTAAAATATAATTTTAAAAATTATTTTTTAATTTTATTTTTTTTATTCTTTTTTATTCTTGCATAATTAAATAATGGATTTACAGAACAATAATAACAAAAAATTTGCAATTTGAATAATTTAAATTACAAACAAAAATAAATCACAAAAAAAAAATTCTTAATTTTTACTTAAAAATACTGAATTCACTTTGAATTGAGAGAGAGAGAGAGAGAGTAAAGAAAGTAGTAAGCATTGAATATAATTACAAATCATATTATAAAACTTGGAAACTTACATTATACTTGATCTAAATTTATCCGTTATTCTTCAATTTTTTTAAAATTCACTTTCATTTTTGTCCTACTTTCTTGAAGTTTAATTTTTAAAAACAAAATCAATTTTTTAAATAATATTTCGAACAATAATCAATCAAATCAGTCCATCCAACTAATCAAAATATATTCTATTAACCCAAGATTGTCCAACCGTTAAAAAATTATTAATAATAAGGTAATTCTTTGAAAAGCTTCAAACCTTTATAAAGAAGCCTATTTTTAGTTTTTTCATTCCTAAATAAGTTTAATCTAAAACAATTAACATTTCTTAAATTACAGTTGTGAATATCTGACACATACAACAACTGACCACATAAATAATTAGGATATAAACCAACTTTCATTATAATTCTTTGGTTCATACTTAACCATCTCAAGGCATCTAACATAAATTTACTTGAATTATATGAACTCACTTTTAATATTATCCTCATTGCCTTATTCTGTAACCTTTGAAGCCTAATCTTGCTGGTATTATTTGCCATAAACAAAATGGTCGAACAATATTCGAAATGAGGTTTTATGATTGTGTTATATATCGTTATTTCACTTGCCAATGATACTAAACAACAACTATACAATAACAACTAAATACTTTATTTATTCTACTTTTTCTATTATTTCGTTATCTATTTTAATATGGTCATTTGTTTCTCCATTAAATATCATACATTTTGTTCTTGCGATATTTAAGCTAAGTTTGTTCATTTGAAACGTACATGCTTAAGAACGTAAATCACTGTTAATTTTTTGTACACACTCTTTGACAGTATCAGTAATAGCATAAAGTAACGCATCATCTGCAAACAAAACCATTTTCAGTATAACTAACTCTATGACATTCATATAAATTAATAACAGCAGAACACCAAGCACAGAGCCTTGTAGTACACCAATTACAAGTTTTTCAACTTTCAAAGGTTAAAATATTCTTGATATTATTCATATTCTACACCTGTGTATATGAGAAAATACCTAATTACAAATTTCCTGGTCTTTACACTTTGGCTTTTTTAATTATTCTTATTGGTGCAATACAGCTGCGGTTATCCGAACTAGTCCGAATCTTGAAAAATAGCAAAAAACGTATTATTGTTGGTTGTTGGAAAAACGCCTTAGTATAAATTTTCATGACTGTCGACAATGCTGGCAAGAGTTGTATGAATAATCTGTTCGAATTATAGAAAACGGTAAGAGACGTGTCTCTTTATTTTTGAGGATATATAAATCTTCAGTTTTGTAACACTTTTGGTTTTTGAAATATTCTTAGCAGGTGCTAGGATTCGTATAACAGCCATCGAAAATAGTCTAAAATATAGAAAATGTGAAAAATGTGATTGATTATATTTGAGAAAACCACCTAACTATACAAATTACAGTCACGAGCAACGTTCTCTCTAAACTGCGCACGAATTTTTTTTTGAATTGCGCATTAGAAATTTGCTTGTTAATATTTTAATATGTAAAAAAAGTCCCAAGAAATTTTTTTCAAATAAAAAATTCAAAAATTCAAACAAATAATTCCTTAGTTGCAAATAGGCAGCTGGGCTGTGCAAATTGTTATAGATTTATAAAGCCATTTCTAGAACAAAAACTGGTAAAGATAACATCAACATTTGATAATGTTGTTCTTGTCATTAAAATGAATGTTTCAATGAACTCAGTCCAAGAAATAAACATCCATTTTGCAAAATATGTAAAGATTCCAGAAAATTGGAGAAATAAAAATTATGCTTTTGACTTGTTGAGTGTATCAACCACGTTATTCAAGAAGAAATATTAAATGAAATAAGAATAACACCATTCCATTGCTTCCTTCCATTGCAATTCCATGAAAACACTGATATTTCCTTTCACAAAATGTTGATCCTGCTTTAATTTTAATTTCAAAACTGTTTTTGTTTGTATAATACAATAGCTTGGCATTGTCTGACACATAGAGAGAATTTGAGAATCGATGATGCCTGGAAGGATATACCTCTTATTTCCCAGAGGTAAAAGATTTCTCAAGTATATACCATGTTCCATTGTTCATCTATTAAAAAACATAATTTTGAAGAAATGTTAAGTCTAATGCATTGTGAAGTTGTGATGTCTTAATAGAATATCGCAAAGAAAATATTGATAGTTCCAATTCAGTTGATCCAATCACAAAATATTGCTTAACCGCTTTAATGTAAATCGTATAACATTGATTGCATTAAATGATGTTTTTACCGAGTTAACAAAATTATCAAAATATTTACAAAAAAGTGTTTTATCACATATGGAGGCGCATCAATATTCTAAATCGATTATCACAAAATTAAGAAGTCGATATCTTGGTAATATAATTTATTGGAGTGAAGATGTGAAAAAAATTCTGGGATTGAAGGTAATAATAATATGAAAATGTTATTTGGTATAGTTTTATTTGTTGAAAAGTTATGCTACCATTTGTATAAAAAATTAGATTGCTTTAATCAAAACGCTATTGTCAACACATTTGATTTTAATTATGGCAATAAAAACTTAAAAACATTAATTTTGAAATATGGAAATCTTATCCCAAACATGGTTAATAAAAATAATAATGTATGGGTATAAAGATTTAAAATATTTATTTACGGAAAAATTCAAAAACAATAGTCGTAATTTCAATGATCTACTTCAATATTGGTTCTTCGTGAAGATAATTTTAAAAATATAAGAATTTCGTTCGATATCTGTGGAACCTTTCAACCGTCGAGTGCTACATGTGAAAGTGGATTTAGCCTAATGAATTTGATTAAAACAAAATTTAGAAATAGGTTGGAGGTAAATAATTTGGGTATAACTTAATAAGAATAAAGTCACACTTAATGGCGGAAAATATTATTAACTTGGATTAAGTATACCATTATTAGAAAAGCAAAGATAGGAGAGAAAAAAAATAATATAATATGTAATTCTGTGGTTTCATAACGAAAGATGATAACTGCAATTTTGTCGAATTTTAGTTATGAATGCCATTTTATATAAAATTTTAAGCTCTTTCAAATAAAAACAAAAAAATTTAATAATATTAAGTAATTTATGAATTCAAAACTGAATAACTAACAACTGCCGTTGAAAATATTTATAACATAAGCATATAACTTCACTTATGCAGTTATGGAGGCAACACTTACCGAAAAGTACAAAACAAAAAAAAAATGATATGTTAAGATATTTCCGCGTATTATACATTGTTTTTTTTTGTATAAACTGAAGTTATCATGTTCTTCAGCAATAACTATTATGTAACAAAAATTAATAAGTTATTTAAAAATTAAAAAAAAAGGTAAAAATTTTACGAAAATTAAAAAATTATTGAGATGATTTCAAACATCATATCTTTTTAAAGATTTTCAAAAAATTTTCATTAAAAATATTACAAATCTTGCAAAAATAACTAGAAATAGCAAATTTTATACTAAATTTTATTCAATTGCGATTTACCAGAAATGCCAAAAATTCAATTATCATCTTTCGTTGTAAAACCACAGAATTAATAAAAAAAATTCAAAAAACAATAAAAAACTGCAATAAAAAACTTTATTTTTTTAATAAAATATCTAATTTACCAAATTTTTGTTTAATTTTCTAAACATAACGCAATTTATTTTTCTTTTGGTCAGCTAAATAAGAAATTAGAGGGAACGTTGATCACGAGAATTAGTTGGAGTTTCAGAAAACGGTAAGAGACGTGTTTGTTTATTTTTGAGGATATTTCAGATTTCAGTTTTGTAACGTACATGGTTTTGAAATATCTCTGATGGGTGCCAATAGTTAAAATGTATAACAGCTTCCTGAACTTTCATTAGATAGCATTGTAAATTCATGTTTTTTTATCATATATTATGATCTTCATAATAGTGCGAAATTTTAAAACTATATTTTTAAAGCTGTGTAACGTGTATAGCGAGCAAACAAACAAATACACAAATTTTCTCTTTTATAAATAGAGGTAAAGGCATTTCGTCTGTCATTATATACATCCCAGTTCAACCAATTTCATACAAACAGTTCTATTAAAGTTAAAAACACTTTAAATCAAAAATTGATTGTAGGCAATTCAATCGAAGGCATAATTTTTTACTTTAAATTTTATTTTAAATAAAACTAACACTACATAAATCTGAAAAAATGCATTCTTTGTCGTTGTGTCGTTATCGTCCTTTTACATTTTTTGCATGCATACTTTTACATACACATACCAATGTACATACATGAGAAGATTATGATATAAAAAAAATACATATACTTCTATTTCATTTTAATTTTGTTTTTTTGTTTTTGGTATACGAACATCACACAATAAACTCACTTGTCATTATTTATTTATGGATAGGGTAATGCAAATGCGTTTCAATATCCTATACATATTATAATAATATTCATATACATATAATATATGTAATGAATGAATGTATATATATTGTAGCAATATTAAATATTTATATTATGATATGAGAGTGTGTAATGGTTTTATAAATTTACATAATTTATGAATATTTTTGTTTTATATTCCCAAGGATATGCAAAAGGAAAATTATATGAGAAAATAAGAAAATGGAAAAATGTTTTTTTGTTATTGTGTTTTTATTTTTAATTTTTTTTTTTTATTTATTTATTTTTATTATTTTAATAAGAGCAAGGCACAAGGGCGTAATTTTTAAGATTCACACAACTTTTGCAAAAATTTTCTGTTAATGCATAAAATGAAAAATGCTAATGTATTTTTTTTTTGTTTTTGTTTTCGTGTATATTTTTTTTTGTTTTTTAATCTTAATGCATTTTTCTTGTTTTTTTATTTATTTTGGTTTTATTTTTGGTATTGTATACATTATAAGAAGTGGTAATTGTATTTTAAGTGGTATATAATTGTTTTTGTAGGGGTTTCGCTTATTTGATTTTACATAACATTATTTTTGAGTTAATGCAACACGCACATTATATTGAGGCCAAGGCTGAACAAAAATTGTAAATAAATATTGAAGTTAGGTTAGGTGAGTATACTCGTATTTATATTATAATGTTGCTGTAGCTACTTATAAGTTACAATATAAATGATAATTATTATAAATTGTGTCGTTTATATAGCGTATTATATATATACGTAATTATTAATTTATTTGAACTGAAAATCGTACACAATTGAAATTTTTAGAACACATCACTGATGAGAAATTGAAATTACAATTAATTTTAAGAAGAGGAACAACACCCTCACCATTTAAACAACTTTAAACTTGAACTTTTATAAATATTTTGATCTATATTGAAATAACTCAATTGTGTTCAATGACGCAGTTTCAAAAAAACGTTGAAATCCTGTAGAAATTTATTACAATATTTTTCTACATGTTGTGAAAATATTAGAAATTGTCAGAAAATACTTTTATAAAATCTACTTTTAGTTTTTTTCTATTTTTTTTTTTACAATTGTTCAGTTTTTGGTATGAGCATTTTAATGACTTTTCCGAATAAACATAACTGGTTTTCATTTGAAATTATGGTGTAATAACTATAAATTAAAATAATTTAAATCTAAACTTACATCTGTTTCAGACGAACTCCACATTTATAATATATGTTTTTTAATATTACTTCTGCTTTCTAGGTGCTAAATACAAATTTTTTATACCATAAAAATATTTAAAGACCAATCATAATAACTTGACAACTATATATATGTCATGAAAATTCATGTGACGATCCATAATAAATATAAGAAAATTAGGTAAGTTTTCAATAAACATAAAAAGATTAGTTAGGCGGAAACGGAAACTCCGTCGTTAAGTGACCAGGCCCTCATGGTAAAAAGTTTGTCTGTAGTTTTATTACACACATTAAAATTGATGCAATTATTTAAATGTAATAGAAAAAAAATTACACTTACCCAAATGGTATACAAGTAGCTTCCCTTTTCGGAAAATTCACCCTTTTTGCAAAATTCGCCTTTTTGGATCCCATCGATCCCATGCATTCTGGGAGGGACCACTTATTATATAATATAATAGAAAATATTAACAGAAGTTCGGTAACATCAAGAACTTTTCTTAAACCAAACTCAGAGAGTAAAACAACTTGAAGTCCTTTAAAATATATAGAAAAACGAACTACGCCAGTAAGAAAACAAAAATTGTCGATCGAAAACAAATTTCGAAATCTCATAGGAAATGTTCCAATACAATTTCGTTTTTGATCGAATTCAAATCAAAGGTTTTTAAAATTATTGTTTTGCTTGTCTAAAAGTTATTAAGAAAATAAGCTAAGTTTTGAAAACTAATTTTTTATAATATTTTTGGGCTTTATCAACATTTAAAATAATTTCAAAAATTAAAAAATACTCTCAAATTCCATGTTTGTACCTACTTCAAAGTTTTTCCATTTCATTTTATTTCTACAACAAAATTTTAATTTTTAAAACTATCCTAAAGCCAATATAAACTCTCGGAATCTAGTTATAGGTAGTGGCCAGCAATTCGAATATTGAAATACTACAACGACTTCTGTGGTCTGTGTTCAACAATGTTGGGTGGTATTCAACAAAGTAACAAATGTTTCGTCGTATAGTGCGATACCATTAGGTTTTTCATCTGCTAGCCATCATGATATTGGGCCTTATTCTGAGAAGTGAATTACTTTTTCATTACGTACCGGTAGAGCATGACATTGCATCACATTTGGTATTCTGAGAAGCGAATGATACGATATTTTGCAAAACTAACATCATTGCTCGTTAAATCTGTCAAATTTATTTTTCTTTTGTTTTAATTTTTTGTTTGAAAAGTGAAATTGAAATTTTATAGCTATTAAAAAATGATTTTTTATTTATATTACGAAGCATGTTCTGATGAGGAGCAGTAGACGCATTTACTTAGAATAAAAAGAAGAGAATTCAGGGATAAATCGAATCCATTAGATTTGCTTATTTTAACGTAGGTAAGTTATGACAACTATTTGAATATGATGTGAAATAAAAAAAATGTGTTCAATCATATTTTTTTTTTTTTAAATTCATTAAGTGTTTCAGGCACTCGAAAGAAGCCTTTGCAATGTTTATAGATAAATTAAACAATAATTTAAGTCCTTTCCTGTTTTAAAATTTCCTGAAACCGAAGAAGAAAAATCATCCATCAATATGGGATTTTATAATAAATTTGGATTCCCAGGAATTATTGTATGTTAATGGAACACAATGTAAAAATCATTGCGCCAACAAACATTCAAACTGCCTCCTATTCGTAACTTTTCTATAATTAAAAATGTGAAAAATATTTAATAATAATTTTTAAATATAAATACATATATAAATAAAATTAATTTACTTGAATTTTTCGTTAATTGTATATTTACTTTTCGCCATCTTTCCTTACCTTTTTCTATAATGATATATTTATCGTTTTTTCTGACAGGGTTTTTTCTAATACCATGAAAATCGAAACGTTGCGATAAAAACTGATCAGACTATTTCGCTTCGTAGAATACCAAAAAGAAAATTTATCATATTTTCCAGTATATACGTAACGAAAAATTCGCTTCTCAAAATAAGGCCCATTATGTTGCTTACATATAAAAATCATTACACTAACTACTGAATGCCTACATTTGAGACATACACTGCTGTGAAAAAAAAAATGGGACAGTTTAAATTTCTGCCTTAGTTCACCAAATTAATGCAATTGTTGCGAAATTTATAAACTGGTTGACTTTTTTGTTCTCCAGTTATATTTATCTATCCGATATCTACCTGTATTAGATACATAAAGGACCAAAATTTCAAAAATAGATTGCTTACGAATATAAAAAGTGAAGTGTAATACTAATTAGAATAATAATGGAAAAAATAATTAAGTAGTAGCAATGTATAAGTAAGTTAAAGAGTAATATGATTGTGTTATCACGTATAAATTTGTCAACAAGGCAAATTGCTGATATATTGTGTTGCTCTAAAGAAAAAGTAACTTATATTTTTAAAAAATATCGTGAAATTGGGGGTTTTTATAGGACTAAAGGATCATGACTACCTTTTAAAACAACACAGGAGGAGAACCACTTCATAAAAGTTTACAGTTTGAGAAATTTTTTAAAAACGTCTACAGATTATCGAAACGCTCTGCATAGAGCAAGCTGAGCAACATTTCATCCAATTTGGAACGATATAGACTATTGAGCGAAGGATTAAATGCACATCGCCCAAGTAAAGAGGCCCGAGTTGAAGCCAATACATAGGCTCAAATAAAGTCTTACATCGGTAAAAGCACGCGTTTCTTGGATAGATAAAAATATTGGAAAAATATGTGGAGTAGATAATATTTTCTAACGAAAGCCATTTCAAAGAGTACACGCTGGGTGGCGCAGTAGGTAGAGCGCTTGTCTTTCAACCGAAAGGTTATGGGTTTTTCGATCTGGTTCAGTACCCTTTGTCATTGGAATAAAATAAATGACAAAAAATAATTGAAAGTATAATCTGGTAACAAATTAAATAAATAAAAGCTATTCTATTTAAGAAGGCTTAGTTCCTGACAATAGTAGTAGTTTTCAACATTTAATGAGTTGATAAGCCAGTAATTTGTTATATTGATAAGCCAGTAATTTGTTTGCGAAATATTTGTAGATATTGTAGTGTAAACTTGCAGTACCGTACTTAATTAGGTGATTCTACCTAAGTTACTGCCAAGATTTTATCTTCTTGAAAAAAAAAAAAGTACGTAAGTGAAGTGATGAAAAACTGATTCGGCGAAGAGTAGGAGAACGATTAAGCAATTAATACATGCAAATGTTACCACCAAAATCTGAAGGTGTAATGGCATGGGTATGTTTCTCCGATCCAGAAATAGGAAGATTATGCTTTGTTTCCTCAAAAATTAATGCAAATGTTTATATAAACATTTTGGGAATTGATTTGGAGCCTTCTGTTCATATGTTCTTTGGAGACACTTCTGACTGCATTTTTCAACAAGACAACGCTCCTTGGTACATGCTAGAAAAGTAAGAATAAGGTTTTGTTTATGTTTCTTAAGTAGATTAGATATTTTACTCTCATCTCTAAATATTTTTTTGAGTAGCAACACAGTTATTATCTTTTTAATTTCATTTTCAGGTTCAAGATCACATAAAAAACAGTCAAATCACAGTAATGGAATCGTCTACATATAGTCCAGACCTAAATCAAATTAAAACCATTAGGCCAGTACTTAAGCTACAGGCTGCAAAGAATCGCCCAAAAATAACGTACGAAATCTTTACTTAGAACCACATGGAGCTCAACATTGAAAAATTTGTTCGACTCTATGAAGAGAAGATTTGAAGCAGTAAATGCCGCTAACAGATGACCTATAAACTATTCATTTGTTTTTCATAAATATTTGAAATATTGCTTGTTATAATATAAGAGAATGAAAAAAAATGTATAATTTCATTTTTGTAATAAAAATTTATAAAATACTACAATAATGTCTTTTAATTAATATTTTTTTCAGTTATATCCAATTTTTAATCGTTAGGAATTTTCGCTCCAGTATTTTCTAGAAATTCTAAAAATTACTCAAAAAATTAATCAAAAATTAAAATGTGTCTTATATTTGTTAAGGTTTTTTTTTATATGGAAATAAATAATTAAAATAATAATAGTATAAATAAAATATTTCTAAAAATTTACAACTGTCTCATTTTTTTTCACAGCAGTGTATTGTACATTTTTTTAGGAAAATAATAATTTTATTTATAAATTAAAATAATTTATAAAATTTATTAAATTATATTTTTCACTTTAATCATGGCCTCTAATTATAATATTTAGAGATGATAATTTTGCTTATTTTTTGTCAATAATTGTATAATCGAATGTCAAACACCTTTTATAATTTTTCTATTCATTTTTCTCCAACTTTTCCCTTTTATTTTTTATAAGAAAACTCTTTCTTCAACATACCTTAATTAAATGTAAAATTTCATGAATTATATAATTATTTTCAAAACTCTTTAAATTACATTTTAAATTTATGAAATAATTTAAATATCGTTTTCAATATAATATTTTTTATATATCCTCGTTTTCATTTTATCTTTGTTTTGTTTTTTTTTTTATTTTCGGTTTTTGTTTCTTGGTAATACAATTTAATGCATCAATTATTTTCAATTTTCTAAAATACTCTTAACAATACAATAAAATACAATTCACAATATATATTTTATACTTTTTACAATAACACTAACAAAAAAATAAGTACAAAAAAAAACAAGAAAAAAAATAATAAAAATAACTCAATTCACATGAAACTTACAATATTTTGTATGCCCAAATATTCAACCACCATAAACTAAAAAAATATCGCACATAAACGAATATGAATCCCGACTATATCATTATATACCTATCCAAAATCTATATTTTGTCGATTATTATTTTAAGGATACCATAATTGAACATTTCGTCCTGTGAATATTTGTTTTTTTTTTAATTTTATTTTCAATTTTTAACAGTAAACGAGTTTCATTCTATTTGGGATAGGTATACTAAAAAAAAAAACAAAAATAAAAAAATGGAGGAACATAAGTTCACCAAATCTGGATAACAACCACAGCTGATGTTATCCATGATATTAATTTCCTCATTTAATATAGAAAACACAAAATAATAATGATAATATAAAATTACAGTTATTCATAGAATAATGAAGCCATTTGGATTTTTAGTTTTTTTTTTATGTTTTTGTATCAACCTTACGCAGAACAAATTAATAGTGTTACCAGATTTAAAATGGCTTGACAAGGAAATTTGTCAACATTTTTAATTCAATTAAGAGTTCGTATTTATTCCAGTAATAATTATTTAAAAGAAATCGATGAAGTAAAATTTCTAGGTATTATATTTGACAAAAATCTTACTTGGCTTCCACATATAGAAAATATAAACAATAGGTTAAGTGTCTTTAATGGTGTCATGTATAAGTATAAAAATAAAATACCTATTATTACAAAAACTAATATGTACTATTCTTTAATTCATTCTGTTCTATCCTATGGTACTGTTATTTGGGGTAATGCTAATACTAAAAACTTGCAGATTTCTCAAAATAAAATAATAAAAAATATTTTGAATTTACCATTATAGTACATTATGATTTATATTTAAATAGAAAGATTTTGCCAATCAAAGGAATTTATCAATTTCAACAAATACAAGGTATATACAAAATCCTAAATAACATAGGTGCAATATCACAACAGTAGGCAGATTTACACACAATTTCAATAATAGGTATAGAAACTATGTTCGTATTGGTTTACGTCGGAGCTTACTTTCCTCTCAAAGCATTTTTGTCATGGACTCAAGATTGTATAAACAATTACCACGTAATATAAAAAATATAACAAACTATGGAAGCTTTAAAAATGAATTCAAGAAAAACATTTTACTATCACCATGTTATTTGAATCAAATTGAATTGTTACTATATAATACTTATAATTTAGATTTAAGATTTATACTATATTATTATATTAGATATAAATTATATTTTATATTATAATTGCCAGAATCGTTAAGTTCCTATAATGCCAAATAGGCGAAGGAACATATTATTGTAATTATTAAAACCATATTATTATCTGAAATAAATAAATAAAAATAAATAAAAAAAATTCAATTATTTTAATCAATAGAAAAACACCCAAGTATTTATTCCATCTGGCTTTACCAATCTATGGGTCTAGACCACTCTTCCATTAATTCAAATAATCGTTTTTAGGTAATTTTTCATTTTGAATTATGAAAAAAAGAAATAAAATCCATGTCGTCAATGAAATTTGAATTCAGGACCTTCTCGTTGATAATTAGATGACATAACTTTGCTATTACACCATGTGGAAATGTTGTCATTATGGTTTGAAATTGATTTTTTGAGACACATTTTAACCGATTACCAGTTCTTGCTAAGCCTACCCATAGACTTACAACTTTACTGCAGATTCCAGCTAAAATTAGTTCTCGCCTTTTCTCGCGGAGTTGTGCAAGCCTATCTGATTTCCTGTTTTACATTTTATTTATTGGCTAATTGGTTCAAAAACAGTTGTAATATATAATTCAATATTTTTATACTCATATATACAGAGATGGGCAAAATTTCAAAATAAACAAAGCCAGATCCTCCAAAACAAAATCCCCACAAACCAAATCTTCAAAAACCAAATTCCTGAAAAAAGAATGATAGGCGAAATTTTGTGTTGCGTAGTCTCTGTTGGATAAAAAACAAGAATTATCTCCAGCGGGTATTTATTTTGTAGGGCATTGTGCCTTTTCAAATTTTGTCTTCGCATTTATTATCATGGGAATTTTGGACCTAACAAAAGCTTTTGACTGGCTTTTGCAAATTGGGTACATTGCAATATCACTGAATTTAATATTATTTCCTATTCAAAAAGATTAGTTAGACCGCAATATACTCAACTAACTGCGTTACAGAACAATAAAAATTAAAAACATACCAGAAAGCAATTTTATCGAACGAAACTTTGTGGAGCATCTATAATTATAATTGACAAGCATTTAAGGTCCTGCGCAGTAGACACCTTTTTATTTTATTTCGATTCTCCTACTCCTTAATGAATTTCTAATATATATAATATATAAGATTGTATATAAAACAAAAATGCGCACACAGTTGAAAATTTTGTACTCATATGATTTTATTATTCAGCAAATACATTATGCATAAGTGAGATCTTATGAAAATAATAAACAAAAGTAAACAAATCAGTTATTATATTTTATATTATGTACTTGCAAATAAATTTATGTACATATGCCAAAAAAAACAAAGAAACAAATTCATCTCAAATAAAAAATATAAAAAAGCAAAAACAAAAAAAATCAGTTGAATTGTTCATATGACTAGCAAATTAATTTTTATATAGTATAGTTAGAGTACTTCATTTTGATATAGTAGGTCACTTGAATTCTTCATTTTTATCTTTTTAAGTAACTGTTTCTAAATTTTTGTTATTTGTAGTAAAAATATAGTTTTTATTAAAATTATGTATTATGTAAGTATATATATACGTATCTCTTTAATAACAAAACTTTTTATTTTTAGTAATTTTATCACTAAATGCTTCTTACTATAGGGAATATATCGGAAACGAAGCAGTATATGAGGGACGTGTATTTATGTGTCCTAAATAAAACTTACTAACCACAAAACTTTTTATTAAACACGAGTGGTTTCTGCTATATCGTGCGAAGTCTATGTCAGTACGTAAATTACTGTTTTTTTAAAAACTTTAAATTTGACTTCAACTTGAACTATAATTACTCAACAGGGGCCCCTAGTTTAAATAAAACAAACAAATTATCGTAAGAAAATCTTCATTTGATATCGTTTCAATTTTTTTTTTTTAAATTTAATAAAAATACACATACTTCCCATAATTAGGAAAAGTCAGTAGCTAATATGACATTTTTTCCGCTACAAATTTATGTTCACTCTTATGCAAACAATACATCGATTTATTCCCTCGAAATAATCATTCATTCACCCGAAACAATCGGAGTTTTTTCTGATTCACTTTTTTCACTTTCTCCAAATTTTCAATTCAGTTGTTTGTCATGGTGATTTTATGATCTTATGCAAGTCTCAATAATTTGGTCGTTTAAATTGCTAAATTGAGACAATTTAGAGACAGATTGACTTGCCTCACTTGCTTAAATTTAAAGAACGTAATTAGAAAACTAAATTTTAAGATTTTTAAGGATTTTATTATTTTGTCAATTTGAATTGTCATTTTAAGATATTGATTTAGAACAAACTGAAACTTATAGCAGTTGAAAAATGATGTTGTTTTATATCTGGCAACACTGCTAAAAATAATTTATATATACATCATAGTGTTCTCATACCTCGAAACATGATTGCATTTTCAGTTTGTGTGTGAAGAAATAAAGTTGGGCTCATGTTTTTTTTGTTTTTTTTTTTTTTTGTTAATAATTTAAAGAAGGATTATGATAACAATTATGTATATTTTTGTTAAAACGATAAAAAGGATATGATTTTATCCTGTATGTAAAATAAATTTTGACCAAAAAAAAAATAGATACAGTTATTTTAAAATTTGTTCACCAACAATGTTTTTTTTCCGTTTTTTATTAAAAGATTTTTCAATTTATAATTGTTTCATTAAAATTGTATGTGAGTATGTGTTTTTTGTTTTTATTTTATTACAGAAGTCTGTGGTTATTTTAATGAGTTTGTAGGGTACATTGGTTACTGTATAGACTTAAATTATAATTGAAATAAAAATTGTGTTTTTAAAGATTTAATATTTTATTTCAGAAAAACAGAATGTACAAACACTAAATGAAATTTTGGACACTAAATTATGAAAAATTGATTCCGAATGTGAATAATACATTGAGACTTGTAGAACCAGACTTACCAAAATCAACGTTATTATAAGCAATATCTGAAATACTGTTTTGGTTACACATCATGGAAAAAATAAATGTGTAGATGTGGAGTGCACAGTATTTTATATTTTAAGTTCTTTTCCAATCATTATGAATTTATTAGTAACATAAGAAAAAGTTAAACAGCTGGTATTCGTACTATTTATCAATTAATATATAGATATAGTTAAAACAGTGCTTCTAAAAATGAATCAAATTACATAGTTGAGTTATAATAATATCAAACATAAACCATGAACTATCAGTTTAAGTCTTCGCAGGTTGAACCATTTCAATATTTCTATTCCGTAGTATAACCTAGCAGTTAGAAAATTAAATTGTAATATTTCAGTTTTTCTGTTTTTATGTTTCAGTTCTTACTTTACTCAGCCAATGTATTCCTTCATATTATCGGCCCATATATGAAATAGAAAGTGGCATAGGCTAAAGAATCATATCTATAACATTAACAAAACCAAGCAGCTTCTAATCGGGTTCTGTATTGATAGATCAATGATGATAACGATTAGAGCAGGTGACTGGTTTATAGAAAATCATCATCAAAACTAACCATTCCTTTCAATATTCACAAAAAAGAAAGCCTTGAACATAATTAAAAACAAACCTTATAACACTTCCTTTGTCCCCACCAAGACCATAATAGAGCTAAACTCTATGTGAAATCTTCACAAGTTAAATATTAAGACTTCTGTGATCTGATTGATTCCTTGAATCCCGTAGGCTAAGTCTAGAACTAAATTTTAATGATAAATGCCCTAAAATAATCAAAAACACAAAATAGGTTACTAGAGTTGTAGCATCAAACTAAAGAATAAGTAATTAAGCAAAAACAACCAGAATTGGCTCAACTACCTAATATTTAGAAGTAATCCGAAATAAGTGAATTTCTAATGATTGTTTCAGTAATAATAATAAATTAGAATTTTTATACGGATATTAAATCACCTAATTGAGATCGTACAAAATGACTTACCAGCATACAATTTTGAATAACTAAACATATTATATGTGAAATAAGTTCAGAATTAAGACTCGGATTGTGGCTGAAGAATTTACGCAGTTCAATTAATTTACTTTAATCAGTTTTGGCCACTCATATAAGCTTAACATGTGATTACCTACAAAATGCCATTGGTTGGATTTGTTTGATTTGATTTTTTTGAAATAATTTTTCTTGTTCATAGCAAGCTACCAATCAGAGAAATACTTCTACATAAAGCAAGAAGGAGCATATTCCGATCTTAAAGAAATTAATGCCGGGGTTCCTCAAGTAAGTGTACTTAGTCCGGTACTGTATCTGCTGCACACTTGTGACTTTCCTGCACTAGAAAATAATATTGCGACATTTGCAGATGGTACAGCGGTTCTGGCTGTTGAAGAAAATAATAAAGAATCTACAGGAAAACTGCAGAGAGCTATAACAAAAATCCAAGATGGAGGCTTAAATTAAATGAAGCTTAGTCAGTAAATGTGAATTTCACAAATAAAAAAATTTACCATAAACCAGTATATATAAAGGGTCAAGAAATACCCCATTCAAATACTGCCAAATATCTTGATATTTTTTTTTTTTTTTTTTGTATATTATAGCCAAAACTTAGGTTTTGAACCTTTTAGCACTTGCGTACCGTTGACCATTTGAAAAAGGAAAGGATAGTTAAAGGAAAGGAAAGAAAAAGGAAGAAGAAAAGTTTTGTGGGAAAGAGCGAACAATGTTGTTAATATTCGTCTTAAATCTCTGCAAATCATAAATAAAAAATCCTTCTCTCATTGGGAATGCTTCGATTGGGACGCGATTCCACAATCGAGATGTTCTTACTATAAAAGAATTTCCATAGCCGGACTTAAACCATCTCGGAATTTCCACTGTGAAAGGGTGTGCACTTGATGCCTCTCATGTCATGCGACAGAATTGCTTGAGAGGAGGAAGAAGTGACTTTAGTTCCTCGGAACAAATGCCAACACCAAGTAGATATCCATAAAATAGAGAAAGTGCTCCAACAATACGACGATGACCAAGTGGTATAAGGGTTGAGGTCACGTTTATGTCGCCTAAGACGAATGGCGCGGTTTTGAACTTTGTCCAAAAAATTTAAAGCAGTTTTTGGTGCACCTGCCCATAAATGTGAGTTATACTCGAGCTTGGGTCGTATATATGCTTTATAAATTTTTAAGAGGTCTCGAGATGAAAAATAAGCTTTGCAGCGACTTAAAAAGCCCAAACATTTGGCGGCGCTTTTCGCAATATCGAAAATATGCTCATTCCAATGCATATTTTGATTCACTCGCATCCCGAGAATGTTCAAGTCTTTGGGTCGCTGAATAACTTCATTTTGAAGCCGGAAAATTGGTTCGAATGTTGTTAGCTTGTTACTAACAACACAGCTTTGAGTTTTTGAAGTGTTAAACTCGACTCTGTTTGCTCTACCCCAGTCGACAATTTTGGCTAGGTCGTGATTGAGTGCACCAGCCATCATTGTTCTTTTGGAGTTGACTGCTGAAGCTGTAGCATTATTTGTTTTAAGAAAATCATATGATGCTACTAGAGTGCTGTCATCAGCAAAACTATGGATTGGATTGAAAGTTAATTTGAGAAGGTCATTAATGAAAATGAGAAATAGGGTGGGTGAAAGGACGGAGCCTTGTGGAACACCAGCATTGATTTGAAGTTGGTCGGAAAAACTACCATCAACTGAAACTATGATAGATCGGCTTAAGAGAAAGTTTTCAATCCATTTAGAAAAGGTTGGACCGAGGCCCACAGCATTGCATTTTGCTATAAGAGCAGAATGCCAGACTCGATCAAAAGCCTTAGATATATCCAGAGCTACAACAGCAGCTTCACCAGATTGATGAAGACTGGTGTTAAGCTTTTCGCAGAGGCATGTCATGAGATCACCGGTGGAACGCTGAGCTCGAAAGCCGTATTGACTATCATGAATTATTCCTCTACTATCAAGATATTTCTTCAACTTTTGATTGATTAAGATTTCCATCGTTTCGGAAATAATGGAAGTAATAGCTATGGGCCTATAGTTCGAAGGATTGCTTTTGTCACCTTTTTTAGGAATAGGATAAACTTGGGCAACTTTTCAATAGGACGGGTAAGTTCTTGAAGAAAAGGACAAATAGAATAAGTTGCGCAGAGGTTTAGAAATGGCGAAGGCAATGTGTCGCAGCACAATCGCAGGTATACCATCGGGACCGGTAGATTTTTTTATATCAAGATTCTTCAAGACTTTTACTACAGCTCTTGTTCTGAAGTATATCCTTCCAAGCGAAGAATTAACAACAGGGATTGTTGGCGGGTTTTGGGCTGTATTAGGAAGTGTGGAATTGGCTGCAAATAATTTTGCAAAAAGGTTAGCTTTTCCAACAGAATCTGATATAATTGTACTATTATCAATCATAGGTGGAAATGAAGATTTGCAAAAATTTTGCCCAACGCTTTTAACAAACTTCCAGAAGGACCTGCTGTTGTTAGGGAGATTAAAGATTTCTCGTCTCAACCTTTGGTTGTGCAGCAATTTTTGCTGATTGATAATTTTTTTACATTTATTCCTAACCACTTTATAACTCTCATATGTGTTGACAGTTTTATTATTCTTGTATTTTTTATAAGCTTCTTCTTTGGATTTCAGAGCTTTGCTGCAGAGGTCATTAAACCAGCCTGAGGGATTTCGTTTTATACTTTTAAGGTTATATGGAATGAGAAGTGGTTTCCAGAATTGAGTTTATCTGATTGGATAGAATTTCTATAAGTATATCAGTTTCTAGCTGGTTCGCTTGAGGCGATCTGTAAATAAAACAGAAGTGAATGATGCGCTTATCGACGTGTATTTTCATCCAATTATATTGATAAATTGGGTTGGAGCTCTCAAAATTTTGAAGTGTCTTATAAGCTACATCATTTCGTATATACAAAGCAATCCCTCTATGAGGTATAAAAAGTGGCACAAACGAATAATTGTGGCACAAGCGAATAATATGACGTATGATGAGAAAATTCGCTGGGAAGCTCACATCAAAGAAGATTTACAAATCCGCTATAGAAAAATGTACTGGCTCATAGGTAAGAATTCTATCTTAACAATACAAAACAAACTTCTGCTCTATAAACAAATACTGAAACCAGTATGGTCATATGGCATCCAGGTATGGGGATGCAGTAAAAAAAGTAATATAGATATTATTCATAGGTTCCAGAGGTTCCATTAGGTCCTAAGAAACATTGTGAACCCGCCCTGCTTCATCAGAAACTATGACCTACATAGAGATTTGCAAATAGAATCTGTCAATAAAGAAATACAAAAATTTGAAGGAAGACACGAAAAAAGGGTTCAGTACCATGTGGAGGTAGTCGAGCTGCTGGACCATAGAAATGTAGCCAGATGACTCAGAAGAGTAAAACCTTTTGAGTTAGTGCAGCAATAAGGGACTACCCAGTAGATTGAAATAAATAAATAAATATCCACCCACATTCTTGAGAACTCGTCGCGCTGGTGATCGAAGGTGACCCGCTTCCACGTTTAGATAGATTTGTTTTAACGCGTTTTGTGAAGAATTTCGTTATCTCGCCTACCCACGAAGTGAAGTTTTTCACAAGTCTTCCATAATTATAAATTAGTTTGGGGAACTGTTTGGTTTTTCGTCACTGATGCGATATGTCTTCAAGGTTATGGATGAATACGTCAAAAGAAAAGTTAGATAGACATCGCTGGATGTAGTCTACATTAAAAAATAAAATAAAGCCAAGAAAAAAATTTGCTCATTAGTCCTGTAGGACTAGATCGCAATATAGTAAAGGGTTTAGTGGGTAAGAATCCCACACACAATGTCAAGCTACGAGGTTCATTGTGTCTTTTGAAGATTCCCATCAGCTTGCGTATAAAAATAAAAAAAAAAATAAAAAAAATTTTCTTGTAATTTCAACAAAATTCTATTAATTTTTTTTTTGCCAAACCCAACCTGAGAAACTATATTTCTAAAACAGAGCTCAGAAATTTGTAACACAATTCAAAAATATATCTTTCTACTTCGCTTCTTATATTTCAAAATTCTGTTTAGAACCACTTTATATCAAAATGAATCTGTCTAGCTCTAAACATTTTTCTGTGAACACAACTGTAATCTACCGATCTCTTTAGCACTACTACTAAATTCCTTAAATTATAATGAAAATATTTGATCAAGATCCTTTCGATAATTTTCTTCTTAACTTTAACATAAAATAATGTACCTTCTCTATCTCTCTCTCTCTATATTATTATTTGAATAATCAAATTAAAAAATGTCATTCAAATAATATTCTTAGAGAACTTTTAACATGCATACATTTTACAAAAATAGACAAAAGATTTACTCTTCTGATAATGGTGTATCTAAAAGAAGAGCATCGTCATTGCATTAATCTAATATTCAGTTCACACAAAATTCATAACCCTCATCACACATGTTTAGTATTTCACTTTTTTTGTATTTTATATTTTTATTTTTATAATTTTCTTTCACTTGTACTGTGACTGTCTTCTCTATTGTGTTCTAAGAAAACAACAATATTATTTTTTTAGCTTCATCATCATGGATCTACTAAAAAAAAACAAAAAAAAGTCATATACAAGTCATAGAAATTTTCATGCATGTTGACTTGAATATGAAAATTTATTAAGAGTAAAAATAATATACATAAACGTGTCCTTTAAAAGAAAAAAAAAGGTCCTTTTTTGTACATTATGACATAAAATCGTGTTGTAAGTAACTCATGCATAGGTTGGGTTTGATGCCAAAATGATCTTTTCGTATATCTAGAGGTTCATAATGACACAAAAAAAAAATAATTTACAAAAAAGAATAGAAAAATAAATGTAAATGCCTTCGATTTTGTTTTTGATAAGAATTAAGAGAATCATGGGATATGTTAGGATATGTTTTTATATATGAAGGTATAATAATAATAATAATATGTATTTCATTTCTTATTGTTTTGATATTTTGACTTCAAACTATAATAAAAATTACGATTTTATGCTACCAAATTTGAATTTCCATAGAAATGTTCATAGCAATATTATTCCATTTTGTTGGTTTCTAAAATAATTATTTTTTTGTTTGTTATCTTTTTTTTTGATAGTTAAGTTATAATATTTATTATTTTTCTTGGATTGTTCTAAACTTACGAAAACACCGTCAATTCTTTTAATTTTTCTCTTAAATTATAGCAAGATACAAAAGTGTAGCAAAGCAAAACATCCAAAGCAAAGCAAAATTATTTCAATAATAAAATACAATTGGCTGGGTCTGACCAAAGGGAAATTTGGAAAGTACTTAACAATTTTATCCTCAAAAAGACAAATGAGTCTAATAAGGCCATAAAGCAAATAACTTGTAATGGCATTAGAATATGTGATAGTTTTGAAATTGCAAACTGCTTCAATATGCACTTCAGTGAAATTGTAAACAAATTAGCAGACAAAATTAAAATGGCTGGCAAGTATACAGTAAAAAATTGATAGACTAGTTGAACTATTTTGCTTCAACCAGCGGATGAAAAAAAAACGTATTTGAAATTATCATGCGGTTAAAAAATAGTACACCAGGAATTGATAATATAATAGTTGTAGATCTAAAGCATGTTGCAGCAGTAATATCACCTGCAATTGCCTGCTTGGTAAATAGATGTTTTTTACTGATATTTATCCTGAGTGTTTCAAATCAAGTATTGTGATACCTATGATTAAATCTGGATCAACGATGGATGTATCGAATTACAGATCAATTACATTTACAAACTGTGCAGGAAAAATTTTTGAAAAAATTATAAATGTCAGAATTCAAGATTTTATACAAGAGGTAGTAGATTTGATCAAACTAACTATCAGTCTTTTATTTATAAATATATCACACACCTATTTATAGAATATATAAAATTTATTCATATCAAAACAAAAAAAAAAAACATAAACAATTAAAAATTATTTCATATCCCGTTCTAATTTTTATTGGTTTTCTAGTCTTATTCTTTTAGTCTTTGATAATTTTCATTTACTTTAAAGTCAGTTTTTTTGTTTTTTTTTTATTTTAAAATTATACTTAAAGTTTTTTTTAATCTACAATTTTAATATCATCCTTATATGCATTGTTTTGTAAATTTATTTTTATCACGCAATTTATTTGTAACTGATACAGATTATGACAATTATCAGAAAACTAGCTTTGTGACCCGCCACAAATGACGGAAGCAAAATAAATCCTAGTTTCTTTTTTTCTTTTATTAGATTCTTTATTCCGAAATTACAGTACTTATGTTTATATGACTTTTTATTTATTTTTATTTATGTTTATATTGGCCTAACACTAATCGTTTTTTTTTATATAACAGAAAAAGAAGTACCATACCAACAAATTTGTATAAAATGTTTGTATTTTTGTATGGTATACTCGTACTCGCTTCCATTTAGTTATAATTCGTTAGTTGGGTTCCATTTAGTATAAATTATACCGTATTAGCGTTATTGTGGCCTCTGGGAGAGCAAATTTAAAAATGGGATCTTATTTTCATATAAATTTTGTCTTTTATATAATGTATAGGGATCTTATTTTGCTATATGAATAAACTGTTATTATGGTATTGTGTTATTTTTAAAAAAATATTCAAAATTTTGTATCTAAATTGGTAAAATTTACAAAAAATACAAAAACATTTTCATCAATAATTTTCAATTTAAAAAAAAACAATGTTTTATTATCCGGCGTAGAAGTAGAGTTAATTATCCTACTCTACTTCTATCAAGTTCTATTGATTGAACAGTGAACCTGAACAGTGAAGTGAAAAGTGAACACTTAACACTGAAAATAAAATAATATTTTTGGAATGTAGCATATAGAACATACAGAATACAGATACAGCAAATAATAAAAAAAAAACAAAAAAAAAACAAAAATAATTTTTTTTGAGTGATGTGAATTACGCACACAATAATGCCAAAAATAAAAGGTAGAAGCAATAAAGTAGTATAATGTATAATATTATACAATACAAATATGCTGATACACATGTGTATTATTATCTATAATTTTAAGTAATAAGAATAACCTTTGAGTGAATTATGTTTTTTTTTTGTGTTAAATGCTGTTTGCCTTTTGGTTATTATACCATATTAAACTATTGATTAAATTTCTATTAGTCCTTATTATTATAAATCAAAAAAATTGTTTGTTTTATTTATATTATTATTATTATTTATTATTTTTCCTTATTATTTGCGAAGAAGACTAACATTAAATTAAAAAAAATATAGTTCATGCAATCAATTTTTCCTGCAAAGGTTCAGCATGGTAGACAGGGGTTAAAAAAAAGCACCAAAGCAATTTGTATATATATGCATTTGTATACATATGCAATTTGTATATGTGTTGGAGCGTTCCGTCGAACTTACAAACATCCAGATAAATGCAGAATAATATATATATAATATGACAAATTTTAAGCACCCCGATACCAATTTATCAGTGACGTTAATAAAATTCACAATAGATCAGAAAAACTGACAGTTCTGATAACCACGATAGTATCATAATTTCTGAAACTTGTCATAAATACTGATAAATAATACTGATAACTGACAACCACCTGATAACTGACAATTTTCTCTCTGCACGATTTTGCAATTTTTTCAAAAGATTAATTTTAAATGATTTAAATTCGGAGTAAAGGTTTGTCTAATATTTTAATTTCTCTTTATTTTGACCATGATTATTCAAAATATTGGAGTTTTTTCAACTAATAATTTTCTACCCAAAATACATAACATCTTAAGTCGACTTCAGTAAAAAATGAGATAAATTGATTTTTAATTCTCTACAAATTATTATTTTTTGTTCTACAAGTTAAAAAACATAAAAAATTTTTAAACTTTTTAAAAATAATTTTATTTTAGCTCAAAAATTTATAAATTAAAAATAAAGTTTGAAAATTATAAGTCTAAAAAGTCTAAAGAGCACTTTTAAAAAATGCTTTGTTAAAACCCTAATTAATCTGCGTGTATAAGTGAACATAAAGTACATACTGCGAAGTGCTTCTGAGGCACACATATGAAATTTCTTGAAGAAGGATGAAAAAGAAGCCTGTTAATAGTAAAAATTTAAGTATATATAATTAATATGTATAAAATAATTATATTAAACAAAATAATATTCGGAGCTATACAACATTATATATCAATTAAATTGTAAAATATTACAACAGGCCATCTATTAGTCTTAATTCGTACCGAAAATGTATGTGCAATTCTTACCTTACGAATTATAATATTTTATTATCAAAGGTTATTTTTACAGACTTAACAACTGATTTTTTTTTTTTTTTTTAACATAACTTACCAGAGTGATATCATGAGTCTCAATAGAATCTACAATTTTCCATTTATTATTCTGATCTTGTACAGCTTCCAGATTTGTATTATTCATAGAAGTAGCATCAAAAATTAAAGAAATATATGTTCTTCTATATATTTTCCTGGTGGTAAAACTACTTTGCTTAACCCCGCTCTTGTAATATCATGGACTCTAGTTCTACCCTCATTATATCGCAAATTTTTCCAATCCGTTCCATCTATACCTATAAAAGCTTCTGATTCAAACTCTTTATTGTTATCACTGACATCTTGTACATCATCTTCTTCTTCTGTAGCTTCTAAAAGGTGTTCTCAATCAGAAGATTCCCATTCATCATTACTATCATCATCAAATTAAACAGCATTATTTTCATCAGATTTAAATATTGCCGGACGTATTTGCTACTCTGCTATTATATATTTTCTAGACAACAATAAAGTTTCAATCTACCAAATTGAAATAAATTCGATGAAAGATAAACAAAAAATTTGTAGAGTTAGTTTTGTATAACATTCTTTTGAAAGCAACGAAAATCGAAAATATTGACGAATTATAATATTTTGCATTACAGTTTCTGTTAAAAAATAAATGTACAGTTAGAATTACAAATTTGTACTTGTTCTAAGAAACTAACATAGCCCACTGTTGTAAAACAAACCATTTTTTTTATAAATTTCTATAATATTTACTTTTTTATAATTTTTTCTTTCAAATTTCAATCTGCTTATCAGACACGTATTAGTACTTTAACGCTGCATTTTTGTAAAACACCTAATGCAAAACTATACGTACTATTATTAATAAATTATATTTTTATATAAGTAATGAATAAATGACAGAATACTTAACACCATATAAACGATAAGAATAAGATTTTAATGAAAGTAAATTAAAATTAAATTATATGTACGTCAAAGACACGTCGTAGGTTAATTACGGTTAAATTAGTCGTTTTTCGGTTTCATCAATAAAATCTAAATATTGTACCGGTTCTTATATATCTAAAGCATCGTTATGTTAAGTAAAATTGGACCTAAAGCTTACATATAGGCATTTTGAACCCATTAACTCATAGTAGTTTAATTTCAGTTTTTTTTTTAATTTAAACAATAATTGACTATTAATTTAGTTTAATAATAGATTGGGAATGTAATTATTTTAACATATACATTAAATAAAATTAATTATTAATTTGAATCATAATGCAATATAAATTATATATAATTGTCAGTTTATTGATGATGTTGAATTGAAGTTGAGCTTTTTCTTTAAAATTATAATGAACTTTTTATGTTATTTGCATATAGCATTTAACAAAAATTAAAAATATTAACCAAACTGAATTACAATAATAGTAATAATGAAAGAGGTTAAAAATTATAAAGGTCAATAAGCGTTTGTTATAGGTTAAATAATTGATATATCCTACATACCTACATACATTATTTCCTTCAATTATAAGATAATATATTATTTTCAAATCTATATACATTTGAAATAACTTCCAGACAATATGATGTATTCTTCGTTTTTATTTGTCAAATCAATTGAAAAATTAAATTAAAATTTCTGAAAATCGAAAGATTAAGCGGTTATGGTATACATAATCAACTTATTGAAATAAAGATAAATATACACAAAAATCAAGCGATTATAATACTTTAAAAAAATATAAAAATCTATAAAATCAATTGAATATAAGAAAATGCAATAACTTTTTTTGTCTTTAATATTGAAAATTGTATTTAATTATTTTTTCATCAAGGTGGCTTACCTCGTAAGTCGTAGTACTACTTTCGTAAAACGAAATTAGTTTCACGAACAATATATTTGTTGTTAACCCTTTATAATTCATTTCACGAATAAACTTTGTCGTTTAGGAATTAATTTTGTTCGTTATATTCAAGTAGCATCACGCTTTAGACCTTAATGTAAAAATAATTAAATACAATTTTAAATTTCAAGAGCTTTAGTTATAGTAGTTAACCATATTTCATAGATTTCATACATTTTGATATTTGATTATTATAACCATGTAACCATGCATATAACCAGACATGTCAGAATATAACTATACAGCATTAATTTTATTACGCATTAAATTTCAGGTGTAAACTCAGGACAACAAATCAATTATCATTTGGTTATCCAATACATAATTTTAGTCGTATTTAACGTTAGTTATATTAATGACATACTCAGAATATTACAATTAATTGGGTTTGAATAGTAAAGCGTAGACCATCTGGTAACACATCGCTATAGATTGAAGCGGTAAAGAATGAAAAAACGTAGTCATATTATAAAACACGAATTGAAGGATCGTTTGTTCGAGATTTCAATTGGTTTTCATTAGCCCGATTTATTTGATGGTTTACAATTAATTAATTTTTAATTACAAATTTTCTTGTATTTAAACCGACTTAATTTGAATAATGAGCTGAATCAGCTCAGGAAGTAATACAAAAGTTAAATTGTAGGTGCTGATTCTAATTTATTAAATTCTGAGAAAAAGAGTAATTTGGAATTCACATATTTAATGAAACTTGATACAATAAAATAAATTAACTTTAAAAATATGCTGATATTACAATTTAAAATTCAATTAGTTTCTTTTTCTAAGTAAAAACAATTATGAAATATAATTTTATATTTCGATCAAAATAATTATGCAATTAATGTTTTAGGTAAAAATAATTATACAAGGTAAAGTTTAATATTTCAGGACAATATTATATGTATTAGCTTATATGTGTATATATATATGTTATGATGTGGAATCCATAACTCACGCTATAATGTGACCTGGAGAGTAATAATGTCAAATGAAAAACTGTATATATAATCAAATTCATTATATTCAAATATTTTTAATGTATTATAATCGTTACAATCAAACACCAACAACAATAACAATAATTATTAATTTTGATTTTAATAATAAACGTAAATTATATAAATAAAATTTACAAAAAGAAAAACAAAAACAACAACAAAAAAATTTTAACATCGGTTTATTGTATTATCAACAATTTTATATCGTGTAGTAAAGATGAGTTCTTTATTTATCCAAATAAAAAAGAAAAAAACAAAAAAAAAAAACAAAAACAAAATAATATTTTTTTTCTCGATAACAATTCAGTTAATTTAAAAAACAAACGGAAGAAAAAACTATTTAATTTTTTTTATAACATAAACACACATACATATATAAAAAATATTAATTTTAGTAATACTTACTATATTGGTTCAATTCACCAATTATAATGTGATGGCTATGATGTAAAAATATTTTTTTTATTTATTAAAAAAATTATTAAATATACTTATATTCATTCATACGACAGTCAATTCCAAAAATTATTTACATATGCAATTTAATTGCCAAAATTAATTACACAATTCGTCACTTTAGTACTTGAGTGTCGTATACGCTTTTTGGCACTTTCTGATTTAAGGCTTGATTCATACTAAACAAAACATGATCTTTCGAATTGTCTAGTCAGTTTTTTGCTAGTTGCTAGTTTGTCGTATATTCAAAATTGCAACTACTTGTTTAAACCTTATTTGTCGTATATGCCATAACATTTATTTTTGCTCCATGAACGACAAATTTGTATGTTAGTTATTTATCAATTATATTTTATTTCTTGTTTATCGTATATCACATAAAGATAATTTTTTGTAGTATACCATACCATATTGTATACCATACATAAATAGAATATTTTGCATAGTGAGGAGAGAACAGCTATTTATTAGAATACAATAAACTAGTGGTGATTGTTCAGTGTTACGTTATTATAGAAGTATGCGTGGCCATAAAAAATTATTACAGTATCATTTAATGTTTAGATAATCATCACCCTATAAGTCAAGAGTTAGCTGCTCTGAGCTACTTAATTGTGTCAGACAAAATAAATTTTAGAGAAAATGTTAAATTTCAATAACAATACCTACTGAACTTCTAGATGGCTTGATAAGAAAACATACTGCGGTATATATGAAGTGATGCATAAAGTGGAAGATCAGGGAATAATATAGGCAGGGCTTTAAAAACGATTTTAGAAAAAGTACTTGAAAATAAGTCTAATATCAAGAAATTTGTTCTCTGGTTCGATTCATGTGTGCCACAAAATTAAAATGGAATGAGTTCCATGATGATATCCAAATTTTTAACAGATCATTTTAATTTAAAACTTTAAAGAAATTAAAATATAAAACTTTTTTTGTTGATACACTTTTCCAGACTTTTGATATTCAAAACAAACAGAGTTTTTAGAGTTTTAAAGAAGATCGGACCAGAAACTCTAACCGTTTTCTTTATCCGTTATTAACGTAAAAATGGGTGGAATACAAGTTTCAAAAGAAAGTGTATAAAGACTAAATTAGTGTTCACAAAAAAATATGATATGATAAATATTGTAGTCATTCAAATTTTGAATGCTTGTTTGTCGTACATGATCATTTTTGTCTTATATGCACCATAAACTAGTGACCGTTAATTATTTTTGCATATACGACAAATTTAAAAATATTCAACTTCATAAATTTATTATCCTATGCACACCATAATGTAACGTTTAAACAATGTCCCGTTAAAATATTGGTATTATTGACACTACATTAAGTATTTTAACTTTAAATTTAGGTTGCCAAAAATGGCAAATATGCGTATATGACACTTAAGTACCAGGGTAGAAACATTTAAAAATATTTAACGGTTATTTTGTTAAGAATATTATTTCTCTATTATTAAAATATATAGTTCGAGTGTAGATATAATATTTAGATAATTTGAAGAATAATTTTTTGATTTTACATGATTGTATTGTTAGAATTTTAGTTAAAAATTAATAAAGTTGTCAAAATTCTCTTGGTGTAACTTAAAGGTAAGAATGGTTATCTGAATACAGAAATTATGTTCCCAAAAAAATCAAACTTTACTTTAGGTTAAACAGATATGAAAAGAATATTTTCAAAGCTATATAAAAACAATAACCTTCAAATTTTGTGTGGATTAAGTAAGTTTTTAATAATAATTATAGGGTTGGTTTACCAAAAGAAAATCATGTCGTAGTGTTTTTTTTTTTAAATTCCAATTCAAAGAGGCAAAGAGCTGTTTAACATTTTAATGAATATCTAAAATCTAATATAATTTATTAAATAAAATTAGTTTTATATAATATAGTTTAGTTACTAAGTATAATAATTTAATAAATAAATAATAAAAAACAAAACATAGATATGCCTTTCATAAACAAAAAATTGCTATAATTTTTTTTTTTCATTTGTAATTCCAAATATTGTTGGTCTAATACATCAAATAACAATAGATTCTGAAAAATTTGAATTCTTGATTTTAAATATTTAACACGAGAGCGCAAAGTAAACCAAAATTAACATACTTAAATTAAATATAGGCAATTTTGTCGAAAATTTTGAATTAACGGTTAGAGAACAATAATTTTATAAGAATGAAAAAATATTGTAAGCGATATTAAGACTGAAGGGCACTAAGACACTAATTGATAAAGCAGGAATTAATAAATCAAATTAAATTAAATTTTCTTAATAAACAATTTTACTATAAGAATAATTTTACTACGCACTGTATATGCATTTAAACACACAATATTAATATGAATATATATTATGTATGCATTTGTGTAAATGAAACAAAACAAATAAAATAATATTTTACCAAAGAGTGTTAATTCTCTTGGGTGTCATAACACTGATAACAAAACATAATAAAAGCAACTGAATACAAATGTAAATAATAAAAACAAAATAAAAACAATTAAAAAAACACAAAAAAAAAAAAATAAATTAAAAATTCATTGTAAACTAAAATTGCATTTTTCTTTTTAATTTCTGAATAAATTATTATAATAAATTGGTACACAAATATTCACTATTTAATACTGATTTTCAATAATACCTAATTGGAATTTTTTTTTTTTCTTTCTTTTTTCTTCTACAATTATATATAAAATATTGGTTCATAATGGGTTAAAGTTAATTTACCAAATTTTCTTTTTTAATTATAAAAATATTAATTAAATTTTCGGTTACGTTTATATTATTTTATTGTTATAAATTTATTTAATAAAATTAATTTAAAATTAAAAGGGAACAAAAGACTTATACTGGGGGTGTAAAATGGATATTTTGTGGTCATAATAATTGTTTCATTTTGATTCAACGAGAAAACGTATATATAAAAATAAATGTTGAATAGTATTGTAAGAATTTAAGAAAATTGCTAAAAATTTTGTCATTAACATTTGAAAATCGTAAAAAACGGTAAACATCGCATAGTAATTTAAAAAAGTCGATGCAATACCGAAAGATTGCAGCTGATATTTGTCACAGTTTGATTTACTAAAACTTAATCTGGAATGTTTGAAAGCCGAATTGAAAGAGAAATCAAATTAGTGGGTAGTGGATCAATTAGTAAAAATTTGGGTCAAATTTGTGATATATTACCAACTAGTTCGACTTCTAGTACTAAGAGGATGGTTTCAATAAATAAAACAATTTTCGAACTCCAAAATCATATTGATAATAGAATAACTGTCAATCAATTTGAGTTAATTCAGGTGGTCATCTACTTCAAAACCACTGACTATACTAAAATAAAAATATGTTTAATTTGAATAACCTTGGAAAACTGTATATTAGAATACTTCGACTCCAAGTACATAACTAAAAATGGCAAATTGTAAAAAAAGAAGTACATCAGAACGTACATAAGAACGATCATTCAAATGACTCTGTTCGAAGAATTACAATAGAAGAAAGTGCCTAAATAAATATCGTATATAAAATGGTGCGATTCGAAATATTTTGTCGAATACAATAACGCTTCAGTCAAAAATATTTGTGACATGAAGCTTAAATGTATAGAAGATCACAGATAAAATCCTTAGTTTCCAAAAAAATAAAAACAAAATATCGACGGACTTGAAAAACATTGTCTTTTTTTAACAATTTTATAATTTAACAATAAATAATAGCAAAAATAATGACATAAGCATCCTATCTGTTTGCGCAGTTATATTAACAGCGTTACTCATGTTTTTTTTTATTATTATTAATGGGATGGTCCATATTCATCCAGTGTATCCTCTTAAGATCTGTTGTACTTCCCTGTTTATTATCTTAGAACTGTATATGTCCTTGATGAACACTATTATGGCTTTCATGTCAATTTCAAAATTAGGCGATGTGTACTCCAGGAAATATTTCTATTTTTTGCGAGCTATGGCGTCGCAAACAAATATAATGTTACAAAACGTTAGTAAGATGAAATTTGAAGAAAAAATATATCAGAACATTTATTACAAAAAGGGTTTCCATATTTTAGAAATTCTTTCTATAAGAGAATTTTAACATTTCGTAGCTTTCGTTTCAATATATTGTTCAACAAATTTCTGCGAAAAGACTATGTGGTGAATATTACGCTTGAGAGGTTGGCCATTTCACCATCATTGTGGGGTAGCTCTATTTGTAGAACATAGGGGGTTATATCCCTCGAAGGACCTTTGCCATAATATTAGTTTTAATTTCGTCAAAACAATTATTATCTTAGTTAAGTAGAATTGCTACTACTTTATTACGACGATGATTTAATTATATTATAGAATTCAAGCCTTCGTCAAATTTATGTCTCATAGATTATATTTAATACTAACTATATTAATTTAAGAAGCCTAAGCATCAATCCATTTCACATTTTTATCGATCAATTGGCTCTCAGACCTATCTACAGGCCGTAAGGAGTAAAGGCCTATCTACAGTTTTGATTATTTCAGATTTACAAAAGTAGTTTGAATTTGATTAATGAGTTAACATATATTATTTTCTTCTTCATCAATATGTTGAACAATATATTTTGTTGTCTAGAATTATATTGTTTTATATATTTAAGCTTAATTTGTAATTTTTAGTAATCCATTATTCTATTATATTTCGGTCGTTTCAAGTTTTGTTTCTTCAAACCGATTTCGGTTGCTGTTTATTACTGCATCATCAGCATAATAATCTTTGGAGAAGATATGTAATCAGTGTAAAATCTTAAAAGTTGAACTTTAAGATAGACTTTATGCGGAACGTCTGAACTGTTGGTTTCAATTTTCATTATTTTCTAGGTTTAGCTGCTGAAGCAAATATGAGATAATTTAAATGAACCTGAAGCACTTTTTCCTATTATCTGAATATATTTTCCACTCTCTACACAGCTGATTTTACATAGTTTTTAATAAATGGTGCTAACTTATCAGCATCAACTTTGTAATATGGAGTAAATATTTTTAAGTAGCTAATAATGATGATCCACCCTGTTCTTTTAAAATTTTAATATCAGCATCAACCGTGTGAGTTGCTGGTGGGTCAGTTATGTTTGGTTTTTGGTTTTTTGATTTCACTTTCACCTGAACTTTTTTTTATACTTTTTTTTAATTCTAATGGTGCTGTTTGAGCAACGGTTACTACTGTATTTTCAGCCAATTCCTTTTTTATTTTTTTAGTACAATCAATAGATTTAGTATTTTCACTTTTAATTTAATTCAATAAAAATCTATTTTATTAATTTTTTATAAAAAAATTTTTTCTAGCGTTAGAGTAAAACTTTTGTATAATAGTTAACAATTTCAATGCATTTTTTTATTTACGTGTGTGTTACTGTGTACTGTTCTGCAGTGTACCACTACCGATTACCGAAACAATTATTTTATTTGTATTTCACAAAATTATACCTTACGCATATTGATGTAATTCTATTCAAACGTGACCGCCAAATGATTGATTGATGCTCAAATATGATTTAAAAGAAACTAAACCAGATAAATTGAAACCAAGATTCATTATTTTTAATAAGAATACCCCATGGCCAACACATTTAAATGCTTTTGTTAATTCAAAAATGTCACATGCTAAAAATTTTCCATTGTTCATTGTTATTAGTTCGTTAAAGTTCGTTAAGGTAAGAAATACTGTTGATATTTTGACGTAAGACTAAATATTGTCTTATTTTACTTATAATTGAGGTGGTCCCAGCCAGAGTGAACCAAGCGCCAATTTTTTAAAGTGTGTTATTGTGATTTATTTCCATTTTCTATTAGAAAATAAAAATTTCTGTCATCATGCAAAGGAAACAAGTAACATTGAACGAATTTGAACATGATTACAATTATTTTTCTAAATGGACTAAACTGTTTTGTGATTATCCTTTTTTTTATTGCAATTTTATCTCTAAAGTACTTTTTTTGGTCCATTCTGGCTCGGACCCCCTCAATTTTACTAATACTGATATTTACTGTTATTAAAATTTGTTTAATGAATGTAGAGGGGATGCTGTCTCAATTCTTTGTTGGATCAGTATCCCCTATTTCAAGTGATCAATTCTTAATTGATCACTTTTTCATTATTGTTAAATTTATAATGATACAAAATCCCAAGGAACTATTAATATTTATTTATATGTATTAATGAGATTCTTAATTGGGAGAGAATTTAGAATTGGATTAAAAATAAGAGTTAACACCTTTTACAGAATATTTATATATCGGGAATTCCACATCATGCGTAACAGCTTTTTAAGAGTGGAAGGAGCCGTTATTTTAAAATTAAAAAAATTTATTTATTAAACGAAGGTAACCGGTCGATTCGTGATATTTTAAACTCCCGTGAAAGACAACAAATCGGTTTTTTAAGACCAAAAATCGCCGAAATTGGCCGAAATCGAGATTTTTAAATGAGAAGGGTTAATTTATTATGCAAATTCGGATTCTATGACAAAAAATTAAAAACGTATGTTAAATGATTTTGTATTTGTGTTCTTAGTATTTTTCCTAGACCCTTTTTCCAGAATAATAATTTATAGGTGTAGGTGAGATTTTAAATTAGGAGAAAATTTCAGATTGAATTTATATATTTTTAAAAAAAATTTAGTTTTAAAACGCGAGATTTTAATACACGAGACTTAAAAAACCCACAAATTTTTTAGGACTTTTTCGTTTTTGGTTTAAGGGAATTTCGTACAGCCGTTCAGTCATATAATAACTCCGAGAACCACAAGAATTTTATTCACCCGTAACAATTGCAATTTTGTAATATTGGGATTTTTTAACACTGATAGGATTTTGAAATTCGGAACTCTTTTTTTTTGGGTTTTGGATTTTTGATTTTGGACTCAACCCGCATATTATTTATGACTTTGTTAACACAAAGATGATAGTAATTTAATATTAATAATCAGTTAATCCAGCTAAAAATAACTATTTTTAAATTTCACAAAATGAAACTACATTTACTATCAAATTTTTAATTCAATTAATTTTTAAAACCTTAGAATAAAATACTCAATTCTTTGAAAACATCTTTGAAAACATCAAATTTTTAGAATCATTTAATTAATTAAAATATTTATTTCATTGAAATTTATTACTTTCAATAACAAACTATCAACTTTTGTAGATAACTACTTTAAAACTTGTTCACAATTCACTTTTCATGTTCAACATTTTTTTATTATTATTATGTTGTTGTTGTTGTTGTTGTACATCATGAGTATGGTTGATGATACCTTAGTTTCGAGAATACATTTTAATAAAGAAAATTTAAATTGAAGAAATCCTTAACTTTAATTCAAACTAAACTAACATCCTTTATAAAGAATGAATCCATTTTTGATTATAAAGTAAAGTTTAAAAAAACTTTAAAAATTAATTTTTTGAAAAAAAATATTGTTTTTTTTTTTTTTGTTTTTATATTTGTAATTCTTCAGAGATGATCAGCAATTCCAAGAACTGATATTTATTCAATTATCCTTGACTCTGTTGGAAAATTTAAACATATATTATTTCCTTTATAAAAATATTTTTAATAATTCCTTTAACCCTTTCGATCCGGCTGGTACATATATGTACCACCAAAAGTTTAAACATTCCTAAAACTAAAAAAATGCATATAAATTGTTTTGAATCTATACCAAATCGTTTTTAAAGTGCTATTTTATAATTCCTGAACAGACAAGTTCAATTTCGTGTATTTTCGTTGGCTGTTTACTGTAATTTTACGAAGTGAATGAATCAAAAAGTGGAGCGGGAAATAGTTTTTGTTTAGTTTATGACTAATTCTCATTGAAGTAGTTTATAAAATTTGCAAATATTGTTACAATAAATTAAAATAAAACAAATATTTGTTTTCTGATTATAGAAGGTAAGATTTCTTTTATAATATACTGTTTATTTTTATATATTTCTGCAGATGGTATATATGGTATATATATTTATCATTATTTCTCGAACCTTGAAAGAAGAAGACGTACTTAATATTCTATGCAATGAGTCTGATAGTGATGGCTTGGTCGATTATATTCTTGTGGAACCGGCAGTTTATTTGCCCCAGTGATAGGGAACAGGTATCTGGAATTGAAGATAATGAAGAAAATTTTTAACAAAAACCAGTTGATATCGATAACGAAGAAAAAGCAAATCCTGTATGTTACAACCCTAATGTACCGCCTGCAGATGTTTTTTTTCTTTGATTCACCTAACGAAACTTAGTTCCAAATTGTACCCCCATTAATTATGCTAGCTGAAAAATAGGATATAAGATACAGCGAACATCATCAGCTCTTTTTAAAGTGAAGTTCTTAAAAAGATTATACCAAAATCTGTCTACATATGCACATTGCGCAGTGACAAATGAGCGTATTCAGATAAATGAGAATAAACAGCCAAAAAAGAAAAATATAAAATTAACTAAAAGAAATGCGAGTCAAATAGAAGTGATTACTGGATGTATTTGTTCATTATGTGTTACAATTCACTTTCTTCTATAAAAGATTATTGGTCAAAACATAATTCGCTTGGTAGCCGATCAGTAAAGGAAGCAATTTCACGTGATCAATTTATTTTAAGAACTTCTAAAATGTGTACTTTCTGGTGACGAAAAATCAACGGATTTTAGCAAACTCCTACCCAAGATCAGGAAAACCAGGTCCACAACACATATCATAAAACTCATGGATACAAGACGCAGTTGCGCAAATTGTAATAAACAACACAAGCGGACACACACAAAGACGATTTGCAGAGAATGTGTAATTCCATTGTGCAAGATGTGGTTTACACCATACCATTCATAAGTAATATATACATGATTAGTATAGAATCAAAAATTAAAAAAATCCATTTTGGGGATAATCTGAATAATACATGATTATTCTAAGGGAAATGTACTATATTCTATTGTGAACTTTCGTAATCAAAATGACTTTTGAGTCAAATTACCGAAATATATGAGTTCTAAATTTAGGTTTATTTTCAGAACTTTAAAAAATCCATGATATATTCAAAAACAAAATTTATAAAAGTCCATATGCAAATCAAAATTCACAAAAGTGCACATTATCTTAGAAACAAAATTTGAAAAAGTTTAATTTTTTTCCAAATTTATTTACTAATAAAATAATTAAATGTCATTTGAATTATTATTATATAAATTTATATAAGAATAATTAAATATCACCTTTCAAAACCGCTTTTTTGTTTATGATATTTATGTAATTTGTATTCATCACTTAAGAAGTTGCAATTGATCGATAACAAGCTTTTAAAATCGATCGATAACGTCTTATTTATTATGTGTAATACTGATAACAATTCTCAATAATGTTAATTTGTAATTGGTTTATCTCACGTTGCAAAACTTTTTCATTGTACATTAGAATATTAATTTGATCTATAGAACAATTTTAAAATTACATTTATAATAATATTTTTTTTTTATATTAATAAAAATTAATTATTTAATTTTTAACACATTATAAAAAAATTCAAATATCTTATTACATATATTTTACAGGACTGTTGGTATATATTTGTGCCTCCTAACAATCCGGGTGTTACAATGTTGTGCCAGCCCGCCCTGGTGGACCCTTCTTTGTAAACACATTTTGCCCAAATATATGTGTTTTAGACTTAGAGTATGTACATACGATGTTCTCCAAATAAATTTGATCCTAACTTTGCGATTTGGAATCCGGTTCGAAAGGGTTAAATAATGGATATTAAAAAGAAAAATTTGTTAAATAAGTTAACCTAAGTGCATGGAATAGAAAATTTTTTGATTATTAAACTATATTAGATATTATATAACGAGACGAATAGTATTCTACTATCACAGATATTAAAACAGGTGTGCCGGAAGGTAGTGTTCTAGGTTCCATACTGTATTTGCTCTACCTATACCAATGATTTACCACAAATGGAAAATATAGTTGCATTGATGGCAACAAGATCTAATATTGACGAGATTATAAATAAATTGCAACGAGCAAGCGTTAACCTATACCTTTGGACAAAGAAATGGAGAATTAAACTCAATGAGGTAAAATCGGTACATGTAAATTTTACAAATAAAAAATTAGTAAATCAACCATCAACAATTTATAGTAGTAGAACAAACATGTTCTAAAAAAATATTTAAAATAACAAATGGTTTATAGCATGGACTGTAAGCGTAGCTTTGCTTTTTAATTTATACATTGCTGATTTATTAAATAAACTGAATCAAACCCGGTCTCTGACAAGGATCTTATTATCTTTAGTGTAAATAGATATATATCAAAAATGCAAGCACAAATTATAATCAAACATAAATCGATATTGATACCACAAAAAGTTATATTGAGATGAAGAATTAATTATAGCAAGTTATATTATTCAAAAGAAGTCTAGATAAAGCTAACTTTGATGTTAGAAAAAACTAGAGACAACACAAAAATTACAAAACAAAAGTCTGTCAGATATTTGAATGTGAACTTAACATACAATTTAAATTATAAAAAATATATTTCCAATCAATTACAACGAGGAGTCTTTATAACTTCCAGGAAACTGTTCTATGAAGAATAAACAATAGAGTCAAAATCATAGGATATTTCTAAGACATATGCTAATCGTGTATGAACCTCATACATGATTAAATCTGTTTAAAAACTTGTTTCGAAACCAATTTCTCTGTTTGCCACAAACTAAAGAACGTTTGCTTAAACAAGCACAGAAACTTCACTATTTTTAATAGTTAAGTCAAGACAAGATACAAATGGCGGATAAAGTTACCGCATTAATAAAAATTGTAGAAACTAAAAAAAAAGAAAATGATTAGAAGATTGATTACAAATATTATGAAAAATATTAACTACGAAACATTTTGGCTTTACATTTTGGCTTCAAAACTTCATTATACACATTTAAACATATTCAAAAACTTATGACTCCGCCCATTAACAATCAAAAAACATTTTGATTTTGTAAACTGTTTAAGAAACTATTGTTTCGAAACAACCCTACACACTATTAAATTTCACAAGTTGAGAAACAACTTTTTAAACATATTTAAACGTGTATGGGGCCCAATTTATGCTTTTCCAAAATAGCACAATATAAGTCCATCATGTATGGAGGTATTGAAATGATTTGAAAGAAAGTGTATAAGATATTATTGCACAGGTAGATTCGGAAAACCGGAAACAGGCTACAAACACTAGTGGTTTTCATACACAAGCAATATTGGCAACATTGCTTATATTGACAAGGAATTTATTCAAAATGTTGCAAATGAAGTTTGTTCATAAACAATAATTTCAACTTAGCAAGAAAATTGCAAAATTATAGTAGATAGCCATGACAATCAGCTGTACTGCTGTTTATATTATTATAACACAAAAGTGCAATAATGCAGAAAACTCAAATTTTAATAACACTTTCAAAAAATTAATTGTTTTTCTGCAGTATTTTGTTTTTGCAGTTTTTGTATATATCGAATAAAACGCTCTATCTATGAGAATGAGACAGAGCCTAACAAAATAAATAAAATCGATCAATTCACTAAGAATGCACTTTTCTAAGCTAGAATCTATGACTAGAAAATAGTCTGATAATTTCTCACTCAATATATCCACATTATGGATAGAATTAGTGAACAATGGGTCCCGGTTATATACCACAGGAATGATAGATTTACCTGGATAAAAATAAATATATTCAGAATGACGATAAATTGCCCATAACATACCATCTATATATCTTGGATAGCTGGAGAGCTACAAATAAAAAAACAGAATTCCAACCAAATTTTAAAATCGAAGACAATAGGGAAATGATGCTAAGGTACGAAATAAAAACTTATTAAGCACATAAAAACATAGTATATAAGTGTAGTTAAGGTAAATATAAAGTAGATTAAGATAATTGTAAGTTAGTTATAATCAGCTGATAGGTTAGAATAAGTAGTGAAGGAATTTATAAAAGCAAAATACAAACTAAAAATTTGTTTTTATTTAAAAAAAAATTCCAGTTAAATTATACAAAGAGAGAGTGACTTGTATAAGGCACGCACTAATGAAATTAGACGTAAAAATAGAATTTTTAACATAAATATAGCTACTTTTATCGAACTAAAATTAGCCCCCTAAAAAGTAGAAAATAAAATGGATGGGATTTTACAAATTATAAGACAAATTAAATTTTTTCCGAAATATTATTGATGGAAATTTGGAATATTTAAGGCTTAAAAAATCATGAAAAATATAAAACCATGCTAAGCTTTTGAGGTTCTGTATTTTGGTCTCATTAACAGAACACATTTACAAATTCGTATAAAAAATGTTGACTAATTTTTATGTTTCTAGCAACTCTCATCAACATTGGATTTCTTTTTGTTCGTAAGTGGGGAAAAATATCTAAAAATCAAACTAAATAACCCAGAAGATGCTGGTGAATTAGTATAAAAGTACACTGGGTGTTCCAGAGCATGCAAACCGGATTTTTAAGAAGGCAAAGCAGCCGGTAGATTTAAAAAATATTATTAACTAAATCGAGAGTGTTCTATCGAAAGACCGGAAAAGGGTTTTTTAAAATCAAAATTCGCCGAAATTGGCCGAAATCGAGATTTTCAAATGGGAACAGGTAACTTTTTATGCAAATTCGGATTCTATGTCAAAAATAAGAAACTTTTATTTTACAAAAAATTTTTATTTGTTTTGGTTTTTTTTTTTTTTTTTTTACCCAAAACTAAAATAAAAAAAATTTTATATGAAAAACAAATTTATTTCTAAAATTTATTATTATTAATTTTAGTTTACCACATTTTAAATAAAAATACTAAGAAAACAAAAGCAAATTGTTTAATACAAGTTTCTTATTTTTTAACATAGAATACGTATTTGCATTAAAAAGTACCCCTTTCCTTCGGTCGCTGTTGAGCAGCATCTTAATCTTTTGTGTTGACTACCTGGTGGTCTCAGCAGTTTTTTCACTAATGGATTTGAGTGGTTTCCTAACCGGGTGCAATTTTTTTAGCTTCGAATATAACAAGGCGCGTTAGTTCTAAGTACATTTGCAAAACGTTCAATAATTTCTGTGTTTGAATTGCTCGTCGTACTCTACAAGCTCGATACCATAAGTTCAAAATTGGCTTCAGTATACTTTTATAGACTAGTACCTTACTTTCTTGAGAGAATTGTGAATTTTTGCCAATTACTCAGTATCATCATCATCATCATCTTATAGCGCTACAGCTCTGGATGAGCTTTGTCCTTCATCACTATGCTCCTCCGAAAAGGTCAATCTTGTGCCGCTTGTCTCCAATTTGGTATTTGTAAGGTTTTGAGCATCACGTTGTCCGCCCATCTGCTTCTTGGTCTTCCCCTACCACGGCTGCTATCGGGCTTTCTATTCAGCACCACTGCATGCTTTCGACTGTCGTGGACTCGACTTACGTGGCCAGCCCATCTTAGTCTTTAGGCCTTTGCAAACTGTACAATATCCTCCTTGCTATCAATTATATTATTGACCTCCCTGTTGCTTCCGATTATATATTCTTCATTCTGTAATCTTTTTGAGCCAAGTATTTTTCGGAGAATTTTTCATTCAAATATACGCAGGCTATTCTCCTCGGCCACGTTCACAGTCCATATCTCGCACTCATACGTCACTATGGGTCGTATTAGAGTTTAATATATCGTCATTTTGGCCTTTCTTGATATTAATTTTGATTGAATCAACTTTCTGTTTGCATAGTAGCATCTATTTCCGGCGTGAATTCTATTACGAATACAGCACTGCATACTATTATAACTTCTTATTGTTGCTCCGAGGTATGTAAAGCTTGTAACTCCTTCAAAGTTGTACTCTCCAATTGTTATATTCTGATTATTTCTTATTTGTTCATTTCTGGACATTTTTAGATATTTTGTTTTGTCTTCGTTGACTTTTAAGCCTACTTTTTGTGTCTCCTTTTTTAGTTGTACAAATATTTCTGCCGTATATCTGTAATTTATTGCCATGATTACTATGTCATCCGCATATGCTACTATTTGGATTGTCATATTGAATATACTGGCATTATTTTCTAATCTTTTTTTTGTTAATTACTCAGTATAGGTTGGCAAATTTTAGACACAGTTGTTTACTTTTTAAGGTTGATTTTTGATTCAAGTCAAATTCCTAAATATTTGATCGAATCTGTAATTGGTAGTTGTTATTGATTTTAAATAGAGGACAGATAATAAACGAAAATCATAAACTTAGATCTTAAAATATGGGACCACTGATCTCAACAACATTACTCGCATATAAGTTTCAGTTTAGAGAGGTAAACTGCGAAGTGTTTTTTTATAATATTCCATGCCATTCATAGTTAAGTCTCTCAAAATACATTCCATAATTTGTTTTCCTTTAATATTATTATTAGCACTCCTACACATAAAATAAAATTAAAAACACAAAAAATTAAAAAAGTAAACTTGAAGTCATCGGAATGCATTGAACTACTTAATAAACAAAAAATAAAACAAAAACAAAAAAAATTAAATTTCATGTCATTACATAAGGTTAATATCAAAGCACTTTAGCATACTTGATAATATAATTTATGCATACATACATACATAAATACACTTCAAATGAAAAATTCTCTTCTAATGCTCTTACATAAAGGACTTTTACAATCTACGACTTTTTTTTTCTTCTTCCTATACAGGACTCATACTAGATTTTTTTTGTTTTTTTTTCGATTGCTCCTTTTTAAATTCATAACACTTGAGATATTCATTCACATATTTTGACATTATTTTCAACTATACTTATTGGTATGTCCTTATATAATTTTCTTTTTCATTCATGTAACTTTAATCCTTTGAATTGCACTTGAGAAAATCAAACAAACAAAAAAAAAATGTTTTTTTTTTTTCGTTTTTATTTATTTGAAGTCAAATTAAGTTGATTATCATTCTTTGAACAAACAACTTGATTAGAATAACCAGAAAAGTTGTTGGGAGAGAGAGAGAGAGAAGAAAACATTGAACGAGTCCTGTAATACAAAACTATTAAAGGGCAAATTATTTTATACACTTAAAAATAACTTCTACACCTTGTTTCTTACATGTATGATATTCATTTAGAAATAGTTAACTAGCTATATTATATGTACATAATATTATTATATATTTATTATTTATATTCACACACACACACACATTTTATCTATAGAAACATTCTAATATAAATTGCCATAAAGTCATCAAAAACCAACAAACAAAAGAAAAAATTCAACATACTTTATAAGTTCGTGCATAAAACATTTATAAACTTTTCAAAGGACCTAAACATAAGAAACAACAACAATAACAAGAGTATTAACAGCAAACAAAAACATATACATATACCTTCTTATATTATAAAGACGAAACTCATATAGAAAATAGTACTAATGATAAAGAAAAGTTTTCAAATGAAAATTTATACACACACTGTATATATACATTTATAAACATCTAAGTATGTATATATATATTGAAAATTAGATAACAAGATTTTTCTTTTTTTGGTTTTTGTTGTTTTGTAAATAGTGCATAGAATTATTTATGTATATATGTGTGTGTGTGTAAATTATACCAAAAGCTAATAATAGCTAACAGCAAGAGTATATATACTTTGAAAATGAGTGTTTCTGAAAGATAATTTAAATAGCATGCAACAGGACAAAAATAACTGTGCTTGTACATTGGCTTATAGATAAAATTGTTTTTGTTTTTTTTTTTTTTTCTTAAGTAAAACATTTTTTACAGTTTTTTACAATTTTATTTTATAGTAATGAAACTTAAAGTATAAGTCCAGGACTAATAAGTGTTATATAATTTGAAATAAGTAAAATTTTGAATTTTAAATTTAATTTCATAAATTGTGAAGATTGGTGTACATTATTAATGTATTTTTTTTTTTTTGCATAGTTTTAATTACTTATATTGTAGGTACATGAGTAAAATCTTAATTTGGAATAATATACCAATTTTTTTTTGTTAAGTTAATTATTGTTCTCATTAACTTCATGTTAAAAAAAATCTAGAGATCAACGGTCTTTTAACTGACTACCAATACGGCTTTGAATAAAATATTTTTTTTATATTATAGCCAAAACCAAGGTTGTGAACCCTTGAGTATTTGCAACTATTTGTTAACTATTTGAAAAAGTAAAGGATAGTTAAAGGTAGAAAAAGTAAGAAGAAAAGTAATATGAGAAAGAGACAACGATGTTGTTAATGCTGGTTTTAAATCTCTGTAAATCATAAATAAAAAATTCTTCTCTCATTGGGAATACTTCGATTGGGACGCGATTCCACAATCAAGATGTTCTAACTATGAAAGAATTTCCGGACTTAAACCATCTCGGAATTTCCACTGTGAATGGGTGGGCACTTGATGCCTCTCGTGTTATGCGATGGAATTGTTTGAGAGGAGGAAGAAGTTATTTCAATTGATCGGAACAAGTGCCAACACCAGATATATATCTATAAAATAAGTGCTCCAACAATATGACGATGATGACCAAGTGGTATAAGGGATGAAATCACATTTATGTTGACGAATATCGCAGTTTTGAACTTTGCGCAAAAAATGTAAGCAATTTTTGGCCCATATATGTGAGTTATACTCGGACTTGAGTCATATGGCTTAGAGATTTTGAAGAAGTCTCGAGATGAAAAATAAGCTTTACAGTGACTGAAAAAACCCAAACATTTAGTGGAACTTTTAACAATATCGAAAATATATAGTATCTACAACTATTCTAATAATATAAGATACCACTAACTATTCTTCTATAAACTAAATTAGTTACAAGTTAATGTAAATATGTACTTGAAAAATGCAAATAGGAAAATAAATGAGTGACAAAAAAAAAAACAAAAAATATGCACATTCCAATGCATATTTTGATTTACTTGCATTCCGAGAATGTGCAGATCTCTGAGTCGCTGAATAACTTCATTTTAACCAATTTAATGTTTTGACCATTTTGTTTGAAAAAATCATCGACATCGATGCATAAAAAAGTACGTTGAAGCCTAAAAATTATTGATTTAGACATATCCAAAGCTTTTGGTTTCGTTATATCCAAAGCTTTCGGCATCCGTTTCAATACTGAAAACAATAAAAGTAATTGCACTAGACAATATGTTACAGTACTTGGATTAAAAATTTCCTCTCAAATCTGTCAATATAAGTTATTTTGGATGGCTTCATCATATTATAAATATCAAAGCTGCTGTCCCTGATGGTCTAGTTCTCTCTTCACCATTTTTTGTAATATTTATAAATGATCCCATATCTACGAAGTCAAACTATATTAACAGATTTACTTATGGTTGGTGATCCTTGCTTCATTTTGGATTTTTTTTAAAAGCTTGCAGAAAAATATTCAAACATCAGTTTATAAAGAATAAAATAAAAATGTTCGTTCGCCAAACAGCTTTCTTAAAAATTTCAAGACTGGGTAAAACTGTAAATGCTGTTAAATTTAATTTTTTAGAGCTACTTCATATCAAAAAATTGTTCAATATCGAATATCCTTTTTCATGATGTAAATATTGAAAACTTCGAAACTTTAAAAATCCTTGGAATGAACATAAAATAACGAACTTTCGTAGCCATAAAGATTTCTGGTCCACAATTTTGCAGTTGAAAAGATACTACGAAATGCTTAAAACTCGTAAGTAAACATGTGAAATATTTTACATCATCCAAAATTTTCTTAATAGACAGGGCATAGATTTGACCACGGGTTGAGTCTAATTCGCATATTTGGTGTGATGTAGCATATTTACGTAATTACTCTGATGAAATCAAAAGTGTTATGCTTAAGACATAACCTTTCCTGCGTAATAAACATGGATCAATACTTTCCCGCACATCCATTTGTAGTAGAGCCTCTACGAACCAGAAATTTTAAATATAAACATTCTTTCATCAATGGTTTATCAATCTTTAAATTTTGGAACAAGTTACTATCTTATATGTTCCCTCCAAGGCTACACCTTCAAAGTTATCATGAGACTGGTGAATAAATATCTCTTAAACTGTTCGTATACACTTTCTTTACTATCCTTCTTTTTGTATCTACTATCTGACATCGCACATCGCAATTAGAGTGTATATTCATTTACTTTGGCCTCATCTCAACAATTTTTTTTTATTATACTCAGTATATTTTCTTTTAATTTCTTAGTCTAAATTTTTGAAATATTACTATACTTTGAAACTATGACGCCAGTTTCTAGTGGATTGGAAAATAGAAGTGGAATGTAACACGTGTTAATATCTTCACTTTACGCATTAATCAGTTACTGTTTTCAATCTTGCCAGAAAGAAGTAAACTTCAACAGATACGAAAAAGGAAACGGACGATGTAAATATTTGCTTCATAAAGTAAACATTATTCATTAGGCAAGCCCTGACGTCGGTGTAGAACAACCGTACTAACAATGCAGCATATCTTTTCAAAGTGTGCCAATACAGCATTATCGGAAAATTGCACATATCAGAGACATTATGAATATAACATCTGATCTATTAAACTGGCTTCAATGATTTTGATTTCAATTTTTTATCTAATAGATCATTTAAAGTAAACATACATCAATCACAACTAATGAACAATTAATTAAAGCTGGCGTACCATAAGGCAGCGCAGTCGGACCAGTGTTGTATTTAATATATACTTCTGATTTTTCAGAAAACTATCAAGTGTTTTTATCTACTTTTGCAGATGACATGGTGATATTGATCACTAACTAATCTCCAAGAATCGCATCACAACAATTACAGTCATATATGGAAATAATCGAAAACTGGCTCGAGAAATGGAAAATTAAAATGTATGAAAATAAGAGTCTTCACATTACATTTACATTGAGCAAAGAAGCACGGTTTGAAATGGGGGTTTACCGAAAAATGCTAAAAATATCGTGGACAGATCACATTACAAACAAAGAAGTTCTACGTAGAGCAAACACAGAAAGAGAACTACTTCTAAGGTTATAAGAAGCAAAAAACCTCCTGCTTTGGGAATATTATCCGCGGAAATAAATACGAGCTGTTTCAGTTAATAGTTCAAGAAAAAAGAGGTATAGAAATAAAACAATTAACATGATTGCGCAACATTCGAAACATTGGCGATTTAATCCATTCCGCAATAGATCTAAACATCTATCAGGACATTGTTGCCAATATCATATAACCGCTAACATCCAATTATGGATAGGCAATAAAAGAAGAAGAAGAGAGAAGCATATCAACCTGTATTCCTTAACGGTACAGAAATACCTCAATTCAATGTAGTAAAATACTTATGAATTCATCTCGATAGAAGATTAACTTGGAAGAAGCACATTGGGGACAAAAAAACTTATAGCTTTAACCAAAAATGATCTATCAACACTGGCTAATTGGGAGCAAGTCAACGTTGAGCCTGGAATTTAAAGTCCTCATCTACAAAATTATCATAGAGCCAATTTGGTCTTATGGATACCAAATCTGAGAAAAACATGTGCAAAAGTAATCTGGAGATAATCCCAAAGATTCCAGTCGAAAACAATTTGAATGATTACTAATGCGCCATGATACATTAGAAATTATAACTTTCATAAGGACTTAAGCTTACTAATGGTAGAAGGTGCCACATTGGCAGCTGTTATTGCCGCAAAACTTTAAGACTGCATTTAACAATGTCTAAAATTAGTTTTTTACCATAAATACCATCTTTTCTATGTTAAAAATTCAATGCTAGCTAGTTACTACCATTAAAATAGGTCAAGTAATGTAAATTTTCCTTTTTTTTATTAATGTCATATTTTTGTTGCAAACATACGCAAAAACAAAAAAACAACAACAAATTTAATTTTAAGCAACTCTGTAGTCTGTAAATACGTATAAAATGTACATCAGACTTGTACGTCATTACATAGAAAAATATCAGAATGCAAGAAAATTCATAACTTGCCCAAAAACATGACACAAAAAAATAAAAATAGTTAAAAAAAGCAGTTAGCTAGTAACTTTAAATGTGAGAAAACTTTACTTTTCATTCAACCCATAAACAATGAATTATACACATAAATAAAGTTTATAGAAAGAAACAGATGATATGAGCAAAGACTGAAAGAGATGAAATATGTTTTTTTTTTCTATTTTAATAAAAAAAGTAACTTTAACTTGAGATGCAACATTTTCAAAAAAGTATCAAAAATAATTAAAAACTGTATGAACAATGAAAATGTACGTGATAATAAATGAATTTTTGGAATACGACATAGAAACTCATAGTCATATTGTATAGATGTGATGGTTAGCAGAAAAGTAATGAATAGAAATTCAAGTAACAAATTAGAAAAATATTATGAAAATTTTTAGGATAAAAGCAGCAGCAGGGTTCAGTATACATAGTTGAACTTAATATAATACATTATACTATTACATATAGCTAATAGTTTTAAAAATTTAAATATGTAGATTTAATTCTGAGTATTGTTGCAATGAATTGGATATTATAATTTAATTTTTTTTAAATAAAATTTGTATATTCAAATTTTTTCTCAATATTATGCCTATGTTCTAGATTAAACAATAACGATTGTTATATTATAATGAAATATAGAGATTATTATAGTTTTAAATACATAATTTTTAATCCTTTAAAAAATACAATAGAATGCTAATCTTAATCTGAAGATAGCAATATTATAATTTAAAGGACTCTAACACCATGTAAATGTCGAAGTAGTCCTCCTGGCTCCTGGACCACAGAAATATAGCCAGATGACTCAAAATGTTTTACTCTCTTTTACTAGTACAGCAATAATATGTCAAAGGAAAGTGAGATAGACATCACTGGATGTAGTGTACATTCAAAATTGAAAAAAGTCAATCCCACATGCAATGTCAAGATAAACATTAAAAACAGATAAATGTGTATCATATTTCAAATATTTAAACAAAATGTATGAAATTTATTTTTTTTATTTTTTTTTAATTTATAATAGCTAAATTATTTTGCTGTCATTGAATTTATTGCTTGTCATACATTCGTCTCAAAAATTATTTGTGCATAGAAAAATTATTTGTGCAATTAACAAGAAAAAAATTTTTTAGGATTTGTTAACTTTTGAGCAAAACTCAAAACCCAAAACAAAAATTGGTGGTTTAGTGACTCACAAAAAAGACAAAAACACATAAATCACATAAACTATTTGTGCAATAAATTATAGCTCAAAATTATTTCTGCACGTCTTTATTATGCATAAACAATTAATGAAAAAAATAATTTTTTTTTTAAGTACTTTAGGATTTGAAATTATGTTGCATTTATTTTATGATGCCCAAATAAGAGAGATTTCCTCCTCTCCCTTCTATAAGCTTCTAGAGCCGATCAGGTATTGAATCGCTTAAATTTTTCAAAATTGAAACTTCTCTTGATTCCTAAGTATTTACAATGACATTCCTAGTCTCTATTTCCTGGCCTTACAATTTCTGGTGATACTTTATTTTTCATATAATCCCAAAGGTTCTCAATTACATTAAAATCAGAACTCTAAGGTGGCCAATCTACGACAACACTTTGCCCAATAAACTTCAAATAGAATATAATAATTGCCAGCCTTGTGTATCGTTTCTGTATCGCATTAACTTTTCGAAGCACAAAATTTGAATTTTTCAAATAGTCACCAAGGAATAACACTCTATAATTCAAGAGATCAAGGTAAGTACTTCATATGACTTTTTTTGGCAGATGAAACAAGGGGTATTTTCCGTTATAAAGAAATAACTCCCAAATCATTATATTCCCACCATTTCTGTATCTTCTTCAATCTTATAACGTTCTTCTTTTCTTTTCAATGTTGGTGGAATGATAAAATTTTCTTCTGTACGGTACTTTTAGTGAAAATAAACATTCATCCGTCCACAAAATGTTTTACCAAAATTCAGTAGGATTATCTATATGTTCTTTAGCAAATTTTAATTTCAGGTGTTTATTTTTTTCAGAAATATATGGCTTCTTTTGTGCAGAATATGCTCCAATATTTACTTCCCTCAATCTATTTAGGGCCTATTTATAGTTATTCCATACATCATAGTTATGCTATAAGATACCCTTTAACAGATCCTATTATTTGTGCATCTTTTTCCTTTGTTATATTACATTTTCGACCTCCACCTTTAATATTTCGAATAGATCCAATATATATTTTTGTTTCATGACTTAATATCTACTAATTTTCTATTAGTATGATATTTTGGTAACAGTGATATTTCGGTAACAAACACTCCGCAGGTAGTCTCTGGTACAATTACAATTCCAATTTCAACCGATAATTATTAACGCTTTTTAAGCATTTTGTGATGACTTTCTCACTTAACAAGAAACTAGAAACAACAGAAACGTTAGCTATTGGACATGTAAACTATTTTGCTTCAAAATCATCTCTTTAAAAAATATTCACTGCTTCCTTTGATGGTGGGAATTGAACACGTGGACAAATAATTTTTGAGTAATAATTAAATGCACACATAGTTTATGTGATTTTGCTTTTGCCTTTTTTGTGGATCACACTCAACCGAAAATTTTTTAATTTAATTCAAACTTAATAAATTCTAAAAAATGCTTTAATTATTTTTATTATTTAGTGAATTACTGCCAACTTTGTTTGTGTAAGTATAAAATTGTTCTATGCACAAACAATCTTTGAGATAACTGTACATTAAATTTTTTGATATGTGTGACCACCGTTTATCTTTTCGCTGTGACCGTTGATGACAGACCGTGACAGTACATTGGCACATGTGGAAATCCAGCTTAAGAACTAAAAACAAAAATAAAAAATTTAAAACCTTATCAACTTTATTTATTAACGAAGTCCATTTTGTTAAATTCAAATAAGATACTTGTCAATAAATAAATAATTCAATAGTACTTTTATTATATAAAACTGCAAGAGAAAATCATTTATTTTCTAACATATAAAATTTTATACAACATACTAAGAGTAAAAGTATATTATTTACTATCTAATATATTTATTATTTACAAGTAAAATAATATTATATTTCTAATAAAAATTTTAAAATTGCATTCATAAACACAAATAAAAAAAACTTAAATATTCAAAATGACTCTCTGAACAAATCAACTCTAACCAAACTAGATTTTATATGAAAATAATAATAAAGTGTAGAAAATGGTATGTTGATAAATCCCTACTTCAAAAGAAAAGGATTTAACAAAAACATACAAACATATATTTTCAACTTTGTTTATTATTTTTTCAAATGTGAATATGAATATTATTTATCCTTTCAGAAAATGTTTTAAGAGTTAAAAATTTTTCTTTCTTTATAATTTTATACACATCCTGAGTATTATCCTTTTCGAATTCATCCTTTAATATAAAATGATTTCTAACTTTTTTTTTTTTTCTTTCTTTATATTTTTAAATGTTTTCAATTCGTACATTATAAATATTGTATAGTTTAATCGTATTTAAGGAAGTAAATTCAAAAGCAAAAAAAAATAATAAAAAAAAAACAAAAAAAAAAACAAAAACAAAATTTAATATTAATATAAAAGTAGGCAACAGGTGAAAATAGCGTGTAATAAATTTAACTTTTATACTTAGATAGTCAGATTGCATGAGAATTGTGTGTACAAGAAAAAAAATGAATATTTCTATTGGGTTAGCATGATGAGAACAATTTTTTTTTTTTTTATACTTTCTTGACCCTTGTAAGTGTTAGAAAAGCGAAATAAAAAGAAAAATATATAAAAGTGATTTTAAAAGTAAATTTATAAAATATTTATGTATTAAGTTGAAAATTTTATTTTAACTGGCATTTTCCTTCTTCTATAAACATATTAAATTCATACAATTATAGTGTCAGCACAGTGAAAGAAATTGAAATATTTTCACTGATTTATTTATTGTGAGTTCAACTATTGTTAGCATATTAATAGGTATTTAATTTTTACTGTCTTCAAACTTCAAAATTATTACAACAATTATTACAAATTGAAATGTTTATGAATGAAAATATAGTTTGTTCGTATTTTTTTTTGTTTAATTTTTATCTTTATAATACCTAGTTTTTTCAGTAAATTGCTAAAATTACCTTGTGAACTGTGAATTGAAAATAAAATGCACTAGAAATTAATTTTGTTTAAACTGAAAATAGAATAATTTTATGAAATTTTTTTATTTTATTAATTTGCCTGTAAATCATCCTTTCTTACTTCTTGTATCACTGTAATTCGATGATAAGAACTGTAATCTTCTGCCCTTTCTTATCTTTATTCTACTGAAATTTTGAATCGCGACCAAGACTAATTTCCAACATGAATTGACCTTTATATGCATAAATACCAACCAATTAATAAAAATATTACCGTACTCGCTAATGGGATCCGTCAAAGACCGCGTTCATTCGTATTATCTAGCCAGAGCAAGTCTTGCGAAAGGTAGCATAGCAATATCTGTTTAACTTCTAGAAAATATGGCCCTAATATTTATTTATTTAAATTACATAAATTGTACATAAGACGATTAGTCTTTTTACTATACAATTACAATATTCAATTCTGTTTGATTTGGTTTAATTTAGTTTACACACACATAAAGTTAAAGTGACCAAAACAACCAAAAAACAAAAAAAAAATTTATATATTACATAATAATTTTAAAAAAAATAAAAAAGAAAAAAAAAACGGGAAAAAACAAAATTCAAATGAAAATTTAAAAACTAGGAAAAGCTTTAATAATTAAAACTAAAATTAGAAAAACATAAAGAGAGACATCATCAAAACCAAACAATTTTTACCCAAATCCCACACTGATATATTAAGAGTTGTAGTGATCATTACGAACCAATGGTCGATAGCAAACCATGCTATCAAGCTGGGTAATGCGTTCAACTTTCATTGTCGCAGATACAATAAAGAAAACGATACAAGAACTATTGATTATTTCTTTGTATTTCCTGCCCAGCATCAGAGTCTGTTTCCGGAATTTGGGTAAAGCCTTCCCTAATAATGCTTGAATTATTTGGGAAAGTAAAATTGATTATTTGATCGACTTTATCAATCCCAATCATTTATTTCAGAATAAAATAAAAAAGACGAAAGATTAAAATTGAAATAAATTTTAAAGAATAATAAAAACCCTAATTTGCGGGTTCACGGAGCAGCGTTTTTGCAGACAGTGTCATAATTCCAAAAACACAAATCAAATTCACAAAATCCAAACCGATACAAAACAAAAATTAAATTTGATAAAATTTGATTATTTTGTATAGACTATACTTTATAGTGGGCTTCATCTAACGTTGGGTATGAAATTTGAAAAGACAATTTTTTCAATGTAGTAAACTAATTCCGAAATACCACAAAATTTAATTTTATTTTATCGAAAAATTGACAATGAAATAAGTTCGAAGATTTAGTTTTGTATTTAGTTAAGTTATTGGGAACACGAAATTTTGTGTATACATTTTGTGTGTACATTCATACAATATTCAATTGTTTTAATAAGTCAATTTCGTCTTAAGTCGACTTAAATGATTATTGTTAAAATTATTTTTCTTTTCTAATTTCATTAATCAAAATTCACTTAGAATTATTAAATCCAGAACTGTTGTTTAAGCAATTTGAATTTCTATAGAAAACTAGGCTTAGAGCAAATCTATCTATTTTTAATAAGGAAATTCACTAGTGATTTTCACTAGTGAATACAGTTTTAGGCTACTTTTAAATCGGGTTAGTCCGAAAATCCATAACAATCAAAATTCATACTGGTTTTGCTAAAAGAAAAAATCCACAAAAAACTATAATTTTTTGTTGGAATTGCTTTTATTTATTTCACTTTATTTATGTACTGACCTGCAAGTTTTGTCTACATATTTTTACTAAAATGTATTTTTCAAGTAATTTATTTTATCACATTTTTAGCTTATCAATGGAAGTACGTCAAAATTTCGCCAGTCAAAACCCCCACGGGGGTTTAAAGACGTTAGTCCTAATCATTTTCAATATTTAAACATCTGTTGACTACAAAAAAATTATATCTACTTTTCCCAGAATATTTACTGGAACCATTTTAATGCGTAGCCGCTGTTGGATACAAAAAAGAGGACATCTTTTTTTTCAGGATTAATCTTTTGCCAAAATTTTATGGATTTTCAATTTATGAGATTTTTTTTTGTAAATTTTTATTCCTGGATTTATCTTACCTTATAAAAATAAATATCTTACAATGGTAAGAGCTACGGAACTTCATAGACATTCAACTTAAATACATGCATACATACATTTCAGATCTAATTAAAAAAAAACTGAAAAAAAATTGAAAAAAAAAATATTAAATTAAATTATCACCAATATTCTGTTAGACCCATCTTGCGCAGATCGCGTGAAAATATCTCTGAAGAAATAGCTTTGTGTTCTATTAGACACCACAGACGCGATAGCAAATTGCCGCGAAGGCAAATGTCAAAACAGTCTCGTGAGTAAATTCTGTTAGACATTTGACGAGACGCAATAGCAATTTTTTATCCCGTCAAAAATAGCAAACGCAAGAGTATCTCGCCAAAGTATTTTGTGTTTTTTTATCAAGAAATTTATTTGAATAAATAAATTGAATAGATAAAATAGTTAAGTTTTTTTGTTTCTCCTTACTCCTATTGGGAGCATAGGTATTTGGCTTGACATTTCCATTGTACTCGATTTCTAGGTGCTAATTTCACTTGTATTTCCGAGGCAATGTTTAATTTCATTTTTAATCTGTTTGTACTGTCTAAGTAGGGAATTGGCCTACTATAGACAACGTCATATTTTTCTGCAAGTTGTCGCTGCGATTTTATCCATCTTTGACGTTAAGATGCCTGACGTTAATTTTTGTGTTATACTTTTTTTTTTTTAGTTATATTTTATACCCCCTCGGGAATCGAACCGTGACTACCACATCGTAATTCAAACACATTTCTATGCTCTAACCGATTAGGCCACGGAAGGGATATAGTTAAGTAAAGATTAGTAAACAATTTTTCATTATTTTTTTTTTTGCATTATTACTAAAATTGTGTTTGTTTTGAAAAAAAAAAACATCTTTACTATTACTGTTTTGCCACCGTTTTTTCACTAAACTAAAAAATATTTAAAACATAAATATATATATATTAATATTTTATTTAAAAATTATTTTAAAACTAAGCCCCACTAATACTTTCCAAAAATTTTATAAACCATATTTTGTTTATATACCAATAATTTTTTTTTACAGTAAAAAATGATCAGTACTACCAACAAATAAAATATTCTATAGCACCGCTTACAGTGCCTAAGAGAAATGGATATTCAGCGAAACGAGACGACATCATCTTTCTTTCTCGTCAACGATGGGTCTAAGAGAATATGGGTGTATATTTAAATTTCCTTTACTGTACAAAATCCAAGAAAATAATGAAGTGTCTGTAGATTTCAGACTTTTTTCGTTTTTGTGGGTTCTAATTCCTAAACTTTTTTTTCTGTTTTTTTGTTTTGTATATAATATAGATATATATAAGGATATGCATATATATTTTAATAGTGTTGGAATGAATTATTTTGTGCAATTTTCAATTTAACAAAAAAAAAAAATAATAAAAAATTATTTTGAAAAATAATTAATGATTTCTTCTATATTCTACGAAAGGCGAAATAATTACAATGGAAATTGTGGTATAATTTGTGGCAATCAACTAACTAAAGGATTAAGGATATTTAAAGTGATTTAAAACAAAAAAAAAATCTTCTTTTATTTCTTCTATCGGATCTATTTAATTGAATTTAATTTGAATTAAGTGCTATAATGATGAGCTCAAGTGAAGGAAATCTTATGAAATTTAAAGTTATAATTTTAGAAAATTGTGAAAGAAAATAATAAATTATAGATTTTCTACTCGTAAATAAGAAAAATATCTAAATTAATAGAAAATTTTGTAAAATTTCCAGATATTTTAATTTTAATTTTAAGAAAACTATTAAGTATAGTAATTAGAATTTATCTTTTAGAATTTTAAATTTTTTTTTAATATTTTTGTTCTCTTAGATAGGATTTATCTAAAAAAAATTTAATAGTCTAGTATAATAGTTTGTATGAGTATTTAATCTTATTTAAAATGCAAATTATAGGAAGTAATGGTAATTTTTGGATTATAAAACTAATGTAATATTTTAAATAATTTTATTTTCTAAAACATTTTTAATTTTAAATATCATCAATCATCTTAATTTAATCTCTATGCGATGGAAGATACTTTTAAATACCTACCCATTTCTATTATAGAATTTTTTCAGCATTATGCTTACATGAATACTAATATTATTTCGTCACTGATTCAATCATGAAAGAAAATATTTTCTTTAAATTATTATCGTTCAGTAGGATATGTCAATGCCATATTATATAGATAGCAATTTTAGATACAGTATTCCGAGTCTTTGAAATAACAAGAAGATGTACTTTCTGCTATGATTTTCAACATAGTGCAACACACTATTCTATGCGTAATGTTGACAGAGGCGGTAATATATTTATAAAATATCATAAAATTTTAGCATATCTTCACTACGGAATTGTTTTGTCGCATAAGCCAAATGTTAGTTTTGAGTAAAACGTAAGTGAAGTTTGGACCTTTATTCCTCGAAAACTGTCTGATAAAAAAATTTTAAACTCTCATTACATAGATCTTATTATATCTTTTATCTACTTTCCATAAAATGTATAAGACGATAATCAAAGACGATAATGTGAAATTGTTTTTTTATAAAATAGCTTAACAAGTGGTAAATTTTCATGTGCAGCACACAACAATTTCGATTATTTGTAGATCCCATATATTTTGTGCGACATCCGGTAAAGTAAAATATAGCGCACTAAACTTGGTATAAAAAATAGTTAATAAATTTACATAAATGTAAATTATAATTTTAACACATACCTACATTTTCTGTAAAATTAACCCAAACAAAAATACTTAAAATATTATTTTATTAATAATGAAAAACTAATGTGACCTTCTCGACTATCACAAAATAAATTTGCTTTTTGGCTATCAAAATGTTTGCTTAATAACTATTAATCCTAAAGACTTTTCTAGTATTAGATTTGAGTAAAATGTACGTGTTTTTAAATTCTATATGAGTAGCAGATACTTTATACTGTAACGCAAATTCCTTGTCGTTCTTGTACAATAAAATTTGTAGTTTTGAAAATGGTATTAGTTGAAAGTTTAATAAACATGACTTTTTACTAAATGCAAGAAATTGTCTATCGGCACAAATGTCCACTTTCAGATTTTCACCTTTTATTAAACTAATTTTAAAAGTTTAATATGTAAAACCCAACTATGTATATATATATATGTATTTCCACATTTTTTATACCGTGTGTTCCATACCATGCGTATCAGCTTTTTAAGAGGGGAAGGAGCCGTTATTTTAAAATTTAGAAAAAAGTTTGTTAACTATATTGAGGATGCTCTATCAATTGGTGGTATTTTCAACTTTCGAAAAGGACCGAAAATCGGTTTTTTAAGATCAAAAATCGCCGAAATTGGCATAAATCGAGATTTGGCATATATCGAGAAGGGGTACTTTTAAATGCAAATTCGAATTCTACATCAAAAAATAAGAAACTTTTGTAAAGTAAATTTTTTTTTTTTTTGTAGGAACCCAAAACTGAGATAAAAAATATCATAACATGAGAAGCAAATTAATTTATAAAAATGATTATCATTAATTTTAGTTTACCAAAGGAAAATATTGAGCATTTTTGTTTTATTGTTATTAATTTTGAAGAAAAATACTAAGAAAACAGAAAAAAAATCATTTAACATAATTTCCTTATTTTTTGTCGTAGAATCTGAATTTGCGTTAAAAAATACCCCTTCCCATTTAAAAATCTCGATTTCGGACAATTTCGTCGATTTTTGATCTTAAAAAACCGATTTGCAATTCTTTCCGAAAGTTGAAAATACCACCAATCGATAGAGCACCCTCAATTTAGTTAACAAACTTTTTTCTAAATTTTAAAATAACAGCTCTTCCTCTCTTAAAAAGCTGATACGCATAGAGTGGACAACCCGGTATATCTGTCAATTATCTTACGCTGTGTATACAATTAACATTTTGAATAAGCGAATAAGAAACTTTGCTCAAATTTTCTTTGAATAATTCGATTAATTTGGGAATATTGATGTAAAAAATATTTTGAAAGCAGTATTCATTATCTGATTTTGGTTTTTGGGTACACACAAATCACTTCAAAAGATTATGCTAGTAATTTCATGACGATTATCCATTATTTTTTTTTAAGCTTAACTAAAACTGCACAAGCCAAATCGTTTCCCGATCGACCGGTTTTATGTTTTATCCCATAAAACGTAGTACATCTCCTGGGTACCATTCAAAAAACATGCATTTGCTGTTAAATTGTATTTATTTATTTTTCTTTTGTATTAAAATATGGACGAAAGTCTTCTTGCCAAAAAAAAAACACTGACTGTAAATCGAAGGAAATAACAACATCTTCTTTAACAGCCTTCCGTTCTTTGATGTGAACTTCATTATCTATAACTTGAATCTTTTGTGTTATGAATTTGACACATCGATCGTATTGATCCTTTTTAGGCTTGTAAAACGATAAATCAAATAAAGGTAAAACCATGACCATATATTATGATTTGCCCACAATAGCAAAAGATTCACTGCCATTGGCATTGAGTCCCTCGAATATTATAGCAGGCTTTAGAAATTCAGGTATTTGGCCTTTGAATGAGGAAATATTCCAAGAAAGTGATTTTGCGCCGTCTTTTGTTACTAATCAACCTAATCCAATTTCAAATATTAGAGAGGAATCAGTTGATATAAATTTAGAAAAATCTATGGAGAATGATTTAGATTTAGATGAACAACCTGATTTGTCTTTGAATTTATCAAATCCGCAAGTTTTGGATTTTACAAATGAATTAGAAATCAGTGTTACTGAAATAATTAATCAAATAACCTACGTTGATCCTGTTGCGGGACCTTCAAGAATTGAAGAAGATCAATATTTTTCTCCGGCTAAAATTAGACCACCATCAAAAGCTCCACTTTAAATAAAAATAATGAAACTGATCAAGAAGAATGGTTTTGCATTGTATGTGGTAAAACTTATGGAAAAGCTACTTATGGCGTGGGTTCATTTAGGAGTGGGTTCAATGTATGATATGTCGTTATTGGGCTCATGACAAATGCGTAAAGGATGACACGCTTTTATTTAAATGCATCAATTGTGATTCGGATGACAATTATTCCGCCTAATTTAGAAATAAGTTTTAAAAATTAAAGACACTGTGCTGTAATTTTTGTGTTCCTAGAAAAAAACAATGTATTATATATTATTAATTTTTTGTTTATAGTTGACTAAAATAAGATTGAAATATCATTTAATTTAATTTATTTTAATCTGCTCTGAAGTATGAAATATCGTTAAGTTTTGTTTATATTTCAATATTGAATTGTTATTATTTTCGTTACTTTTTTATAATATGTTTTAATTTAAGTATATTAAATTAAACAAAATAAAATACATAAAATGAAATGATCTTAAAAAAATTGAAATTTATAAAAAACAACACAATACAATAGTTTTTATCAAAAAAAAAAAAAAGAATAATTATTAATATTAATATATACACCATTAGTTAATAGTTACCCCTGACCAGTTAATATTATAGCCCCAAACACGTGGCAAAAAGTAACTAGGCACTTTTTTCTCTAAAAGCATTCTTATTACAAACCCATTAACAATTAAAATAAAAATCTTTCAAAATGTAAAACCTATTGGAAAAAAAAAAATTTTATCAAAATTATATTTTTATTAGAAACTACACCTAATTTTAAAAAAAAGTGTTAATTGTAGGCCGTGTCTCCCCTACATGAACTAGTTCTGAGTGTACCCACTGTAACAATAATTCAGGATGATAAAATTAATTGAAAAGAGAAGGTTAATGACAAATTCAAATCTATACAATAGCATAGAGTTAAAATAATGTGGTTTTTTTTGTGGTTAATAAGCTTGGTTGGGTGGGAAAATGTTGGAAAGGAAGTACAAAATTTTAATTATTTTACTTATTCCAAATTGAATGATGCTTTAAAATCTGTAAATATCTTTAATTTTCATAATCTATAATTTTTATTTAAAGAAAAATTTTAATCGCATATTAAATTTCCAAAAAATTATTATTTAATTTTATCTGTTGTGTGGTGTGTTGTTGATGCCATGTCGAGTTAAAATTATCTACCCTCTCTCTTTCTATAAAAATACCCATATTTTATATAATTTTATGAATCCTATAAACATGTTTGAATTAATCTAAGAAATACAAAAAATACAAATTTTTTTCTTATATTTTTATTATTTTTCTTTTGTTTTTGTTGAAATTAACTTTAACATGACCATAAGACCCCAGATGGTTTCATTATTCGACTTCAATGAAATTGTTATTGAAACTTATGTTATATACAATTCTTTAAGTTTACTAACGCGTACATTTAACATTATATAAGAATATATTAACATAAATAATATATATATATATATATATATATATATTATATATAGATGAATACATAATATGTATATGTATATATTATATATATATATACAAAATTCATTAGAAAACTCTGAAAGAATCCTATGACTACTATAATATGTATGTAATCCAGTCAAACGTGACCAATAAACCACAAATTAAGTGAACATCTGGTCTCCTTCCTTGCAATATTTTCAGACCATAAATTTCCATTGTTCTGTAGATTGAACATTGCAGACGTAAAACGATGAAAAGTTTTATTTCTTCTGAGTAAAAAAAAAAAAAAAAAAAACATAAAAAAAAACAATAAAAAAAAGTTTTCTTAAAACTTTTGTTTTTATTTTTAATGAGGAAAAGATTCCTTTTTAAAGTTTCCACAGAGATCTAAATGAAGATTTCCCTTTCCAAGTAATTTTTTTTTTTTTTCAATATATTTAAATATTTTACCGTTAGAAATAGGAAAATTAGAGTTGATATATTGCAAAGTAAAAAACAAATTAATATTGGGGTTGATGCATTAAAAGAAAATTGAATTTGTTTAATGTCCAGTTGGCTTTAAATTAAATGATTAATTGTATGATGCAACCACTGATGGTTATGGTAGAATTTTGAAATTCTACCATATCAAAGAAGATAGTTTTTTTTATTTTAAAATAAGCATAAACTTTCTTCTACTCAACCTGCGTACATTTTTTAATAGACTACGTTTTTGATACCATAATTATACAATTAGACACAATATTGTTACACCACAAAAAAAATAATATATATATATATCATACGGTTGATACAGTATTACTCTGGACACTAAATTGAAATGGAAAATTAAAATAAAAGCGAGCACAAAATGGATGTAACAATTAGGCTAGTTTATTGAAAAGGAAATCAACTGAAAACAAAATTTGCTACGATAAAGCTAATACGGACGTATAGCAAGCATGTGCAAGCATTAGTGACAATGTATGATTAAAAATTAATACAAATGAGTAGAAGGAATGAGTGAAAAATAATTCAAATATTTGAGTAGAAATTAATGCAAGTAATTCTGAATGAGCTATGACTTATACAAGCCTTGAACCTGGACATAGAGGTATAATGATACCAAACGTTTACGAAAAGATAAAAAATATTGAAGTAATAAAGTATGAGTACAGTATACAGACATATTAATATTTCGATAATATTGAAATTTCTAAATGGCTGAAGGACAGAAATCTGATCAAAATGCTGGAAAGAGCAATTGTGCAAACAATTAAATTTGTCTAAGAGCTGCGCAATCGAGCCAACTCCTTCTTCTTAAAAATATTATATAGAAAAGGTTAAGTTGGCTTAGAAAGTTATGTATAATAAACAAAAAATGGACTCGATTACACTATGTTGTTTTTGTGGCAGATTATTATTTAGAGAATGGCATTTACCTTAAACCAGACGAAATAGATGCAAAGACGACATTAGAATTAATGTAGGTCCATATCTTAGGGAATTATTATTTTACTTCCAAGTAAGTATTTATGTAATATATTCCTAGGATATATTAATTTATTTATACTTACAGTTAAATTTATATAGCGAAGCATGGCGATAGTGTCAAAATAAATCAGATTAATTTATCGTCGCTTTTGTTCATTACAATTTATAAGATCACTAAAATCTCAAAATTAATTAATTAATTAATATAATTTTCTAAACAAAGTTTTATTTAAAATTTGAAAGTCGACAATACTCGATATCGATAGAAATTTTACAACAAAGAATAAAAAATATTAATCCACATAATGTTGTAAAAGTGTGAATCCATTGCAATCAGTTTTACTAGAAAAATTTAGATTAATCCTTTTTATTACTATTTTTAATTCTATTACTATAATCTCCCCTGGGTCTTAATAAACCATTAAAAGTTGTTATTTTTACTGAGCACACACAAAGTGTGTCAAAAAATATACTTTCTTTCTTTGTTATAGAAGGAGATGATGTTATTTGTATAATGAGTGATTTGTAGAAATTTGTCGCAATAGGTTGAGCTTTAATATATTTAGTTTTATATAATTTATATTGTATAACTATCAATAACGGACTAATAAAATACTAGTAATAGTTAGAAAAAAATTGGCACAAGTAATCAAATACAGCCAGGCAGACTTAAAACTTCTACCACAGAAATCACGAAGTAGTTTTTTGTTCTTGACAGTAACTTATGTACTAATTGAAAAGGTTTACTACATGTTGCACTACAATTTTCGGAGTATTTATTTAGTTAACGAATGTATAGAAGCTTTTGAGGAGGAAATAATCGTGCTCTCACAAAATAAAGTAAAAAGTCGAAAAGTCTCGAGCATAATACGTATGTTGAAAAATAAAAAAGCACCAGGTATTGATGAAATTCCTAATGTATGTGTAAAGAATCTACCAAAACAGGCAGTTGAATATTTCACTAAGCTCTTGAACAACTGCTTAAAAATTGGTTATTTTCCTGAAAATTGGAAAATGGCTTAAGTTATTCCAATTGCAAAGCCTAGTAAACCACCTGAATGTGCTAGTAGCTATAGACCTATTAGATTACTAAATATATTTAGTAAAATCTTTGAAAAAATCATTAAAAATAGAGTCGTTAATTTCTTAGCACAAAATAATATATTACCTGAAGAACAGTTTGGTTTCAGATCTGAACATTCAACTATTCACCCGTTAGTACGCTTAAAAAATTTTATAAAAACTACACTAAATGAAAAAAAATCTGTTGGTATGGTAGTCCTTGATATAAACTCAGCATTTGACACAGTTTGGCATAGAGGTATAATATATAAACTAAGGAGATTGAACTTAGATAACTACTTAATTAAAATCGTTCACAGCTTTTTGTAAGAAAGAAAATTCAAAGTGTTTATAGGTAAAACTGATTCAATTACTTATTTAATACCAGCCGGAGTACCTCAAGGTTCTGTCCTAGGCCCAATCTTGTATAACATCTATACATATGACTTTCCCAGAACGGCAAATGTTCATTTATCAAGTTTTGCCGACGATACCTCGTTATACACATCAGGTTTTTATAGTGCCGACATAATAAACAACCTGCAAAATGCATTAAACTCACTGGTTAACTATTTTTATAAATGGAAAATTTCAATTAATATTCAAAAAACAAATGCCATATACTTCACAGAAAAAATAAAATTGGAACTAATACCAACAACAAACTTACAACTGCAAAATTTAGATATTCATTGGGTAGATAGCGTAAAGTACCTAAGCGTACAATTAGATAAACGTTTAACAGTTAAAACTCATATCACTAAGACAATAGAAAAGGTAAATAAAACCACAAGGATCCTGTATCCGTTTAACAATAGAAAATCTTACCTATCAATTGAAAATAAATTAATAATAATGAAAGTTATATTTCTACCGATCATAATCTATGCATGTCCAGTCTTCCATGATATTGCTAAAACCACATTAACACTCTTCAAGTGGCTCAAAATAAAATTTTGAAATTAATGTTCAACCTCCCTTTTTTTTATTCAACTAAAAAACTCCATTATAAAGCAAATATGAGCTTGATATCGCTATTAATATCACAGAAAACAGATTCTTTTGTTACAAAATGCTCATTTTCAGAAAATTCAATTATAAGGGCTTATACCAATAAGTTCGTTTGAATTATATAGTTTTGCTAATATGGCAGATTTAGGTTAAGTAGTTTAGATAAGTAGGTTAGTTAATAGTTAGACTAGGTTAGTTACTAATTAGGTATAAGTTTTAATAAAAAATAAAATCAAATATAAGGTTTTTTAAAGTTTCCCTTATGAACTCGTAAATATTAGTAAATTAAGCAAAATGTAAAAAAAAAACATAATGTAATATTTCAGTTGTGTAGATGTAATTACATCTGAACTCTGTATAAAAAATGTAATAGAACTCAAATGTAAATGTAAAAATTAAATTAAATAAAATTGAATTGAATTGAATTGAATTGAATTTATCAAATTTCCGGCTTATTCATTAAATATAAAATACTACTACTATTGTCATAAAATAAGTCTTCTTAATTAGCGTAGTTAAATTTTTACTATTTAAATTGTTACCACATTATAATCTCAACTATTTTTTGTCCTTATTTTTTTTTTTTTTATTATCTTGACAGTAACTTGAATTAAGTACGGTAGTGCTACCGTACCGTAAGTACGGTACGGTAGTACGGTAATGCTTCATTAAGCACGGTACTGCAATTTTACATTACAATATCTACAATAATTTGAGTATTTATTTTAACAAATTATAATTATAAAGGGTTCCGTAGGGAAGTATTTTTGGTCCAATACTTTACTTAATACTACATAAAAGAAATATGCAACATTTTCATGGCTGCCTTTGCAGACAACGTGACGGTTCTTGCAGTTGACATATCTATAGAAAACTTCGCAGTAAAATTTCAAAATGCAAAAAATTATTTAAGCTTATGGAGCCAACGTTGGCGCATTAAACGTAATGAAACCAAATCATCTCATATAAATTTTACAACAAAAAAAAAATTGCAACCCTATACCTATCTCAATCAGTAACAGAATAGTACCATATGCCAAGACAGCAAAATATTTCGTAATGACACTCAAAGCTTAGCTAAGATCGAAGGAACACATAAGAAAGAAAAAATAAAGCCTAAACATCAAACTGATTTCAAAGAAATTTACTAGTTACTTGGGCATAAAATCTGAGTTATAAGTACAAAATAAAATTATATGCATATATATAAAACCAGTGTGGATGTACAGTTTCCAATTATGGGTCTGTTCAAACAAAACCAACAAAATTGGTATAGTTCGTACATGTTCGTACTTTCATAACAAAAATCTGCATCCTGACTTGCCTTTGCACAACAGTCACGAATAAGATTAATAAACATACAGCAAAACACCAGCAGCGATTGCAACCTCATGTGAACTCGAAAATTGCAGCATTTCTTGACATAGACAATAATATCCGTCGACTAAAGAGAACGAAACCAACGACCTTTAAAACTACCCATATAAAAAAAATGGAAAATTCTACGATAATAATTTCCTTTATAAGAATTATTGTATCTATTTAATTTTCCCACTTGGAAGCTATTGCTATGGCTACTTTCTTCACGGGGAATATCATAGTGATAAGATTCATATTACTGTCATAGTGATGAGATTCCTATTACTATAATAATTTCCTAAGCACGCGATTCAAAAATTTAAAAGAAACCACTAATGGCGACTTAACGTAACTGGCGACTATAACGGAAACAAGATCAATTACCACATTGTCAAGGAGCATACGCTGTTACAGCTTATATCCTTCGGAAAGAATCTCCTATCTTTCCTAAAAAAAATGTAAAGGGGATAGTGAACCTGGTCGGAAACCCCATAAAGCAATTTATTTTTGCTTTGTCGCAAATCGAACCTGATTTGGTCGTTCTACTTACTACGCCATCCAGCATATTAAAGTAATAATAATATTTCAACTACAAGTTATAGTAATAACAATATCTAAATTTCATTTGAAACAATGGTAAAAGTAGTTAATTACTGAATATTATCCTTTTATGTTCTAAAATTTGATTTTATTTTATTTTACTCATATAAATACCTACTTCGAATGAAATGTTAACACGTCCGAAATACATTGAAAAATCTTAAGCATTTCGAATAAAATTAGATCCAAGTCATGTTACAGAATATTTGACACTACACCCTTTTTACAAAAAAATATTTTATTTTTAGACTTCAATCTATTTGCTGGACAATTACGTATTAAAAACCAACACTTAATCATTAAATTACAAAATAATTTAAATGAAATTTAAAACAGTTTAACAATTGTAGCATCACATATTTCTTTATATAAAATCTTTTATCAAAACTCTTTTGACAGTGTAGTAAAATTAATTTTTATTTTTTTTTTTAATTTCCATTTCAAGTCACAAAACTTGATAAAAATGTTCTGTTGCCAAGAAATTATAATTTTATTTTAAAGTGACTATTCTTAGACAAATTAAACGATTGTACATATTATACTTTTTTTTTCTAAAATGATAACATAAAAAATAATCATATTTAAATTGATAATCAATATCAATAGAATCATTTCATTGTCATGAAATGACATTATAAAACATCAAAAAATTAAAACGCATCATTTATCCTCTAAAAAATGATGATTGCTTTAATAAAGTTTACTTTAAAATGAAAATATAATTTCGTATATTCTTTATGTGTATATTTATATATATATTTTATACACATACAATACGAATTTTTCTCATACAATGTAGGGGTGAGTTTGTTAGAGAAAAGTTAAATTTTGCAACAGTAATAAAAAATTTCCTTTGTTATTCGATTAAATTACACAAAGCTATTGAAATTTGTTTTTTTTTTTGTTTTATTTTTTTTTTTTTTTTTTTTTTTATTCAAATTAAATTTAAAGGATACTGAATTTCTCAACTTTGAATTTTGATATTTTAAAATAATACCAGCTACCATCAGTAACAGACTTCTCAGACTCAGACATGAAAGTAAATTTCTAAAGATCATTTAATTTTGTAACTTTGTAAGTATATATACACGACAAATATAATGTTTCAACCAGCAGTAGTAGCTATCAATAATTATTTTTATCTTTTTCATTTTCATTTTCTAAAAAAAATTTTAAATATCTAAAGTTAAAGTCAAAAATCACATTTATTGAATTTAATTGTTTGTAAAATTTTTGAATTTATACAAAAGAAAAAAATAACCAAACTAAATTAGTTTATTCATAATGAGAGATGAGCAATTGTTGGATATACCAAAGAGTCCTTAAAGACAATTCAATAATAACAGAAAAAAACAACTAGGATTAAATTTACTTAAAGCAAGATAATAATTTTAAAAATGGTATTTTTTTTTGTTGCAAATATAGAAAAAAATTGTTCTTTGATTAGAAAAACTGAAGAAAATTAAAAAAAAAATTGTTCATTATTTGTAATAGAATGGAAAAACCACACTTAAACAAAATATGGCACAGATTAATAAAAATTGCTGCCAAAATGCTGCCATAAAAAATTCTAGCAAAAACTTTTAAAAACCTTGTTGGTGCGTCACGACTAGATTAAATAGAATCTGCAAATATAAAACATTTTTTTCCGGTGTCACTACAGCTCATTGTGAATTTTGATCCTTACCACTAAACATCTCCACCTAGTTTTACCAACAGTAGCTGCTCCTTAATTTCTATCTTGCACTATTCAAGCATCACTTTCGACGTTATCTAACCATCTTTATATAGGCCTTCCTCAAACTCAACCTACATCTGGAATTGCTGATGCAAATATACTTTTCTGCGTTCTATTCTCACTCATTGTACATACGTGACCAGTCCAACTTAATTTTTGGGTCTTAATAAGAGTACTATACACACCATAGTGTACTTTACAATAATTTTTAACTAACTGATTAACTTCATGATTATTTTTTCTTATAATATAGTCTTCATTTTCAATCTAATTTCAAAATTAAGTCTATTAAAAACATATTGAAATCCATCATAGATACTTCAAACGACTTCTGGACCATTTAAATAAATTATATACTACAGGCGATTTTAGAAGGAATGAAAAAGACAAAAACTATCAAATTCTGTTATTTTAATTTAATAATTTAATAAAATTATTTAGAACTAGAAGGCATAGAATCAAGAGATTTAATTTTCAGGTCATGGTACCAAATGAAATTAAAAAGGACTTCTTGGATAATGTATAAAAAACCCAGCAAAGTTAAAATAGAACGATGATAAATTTTGTTTTTGTGTCGTGTTCAGTTTTGGATAACCAAAAAATGCAGCCTCTACTAGTATTGACGAACAAAAATCACGTACCATATGTGAGTAAAAACACATCTATAAAATTTCATTGATATAAAAAAAAAAATAATAATATTTTGTAAATGTATGTGCCCATTGGCAGGGAAAATTACCACCTAAATTTAAACTTCAGTATCTCGCCAACTATGCACTTGCGTCGAAACATAACCTTATATCATTTTAGTATGTTTTATTGTATACTCAAATCAGTTCATAAAATATATTAATTTTTTTTTTTAATGATTTAGGTTGTCAATTAGTTCTATGAAAAGGAGAGCCTCAGGTACAGGAAGGAAGCTCGAACAAAATTATTCAAAATATATGTTAAAAACTTTTAATTACTGAAAGTAATTTTCAATACAACCACATCGGGTCTAACTAATATATAATAATAATTAAATAAGCATATATATAATAAAACTAATAAATTAATAAGACAAATAAAAATAATATAATATACAATATTTACATATATACCAAATAATTAAAATATAAAAAGGCCCACTTATTATAAATAAATAAATACCTTTTAATCAAATTCAATAATATATAACATAATATTCCACATATGGTGGCAACAACTAGTTAGGTACGCTACTGCAACAATTAGAACCAGTAAAGTGTGTCGAATGTCTATTTATAAATTTTCTGGTGCGTAGACTAATTTATTAATAACGGAAAACTACCATTATTTAAATTGGGTATGGCCAACCCAAATCGCTCTGCGGGCCAACTTTCTGATCTAAAATTGTGTGTGGGGTTACATATTATATGAAAAAATCAATTTTTATTGTATCATTTATTTTTATTATTTCAGTACATATTATTCAAGAAAATTTTTTATTAAATCGTTTATTATTTTAGTACATAATTAAATTTAAATATAATATTTTATTAATGTGGTATTAGTTTTTCCTTGCAATCACACAATATTTTTAAATCTATATAAATTTTGGTAGTTGCACATCTTAATTGATTTTCAAGATTTTCGTCTGTTAATGAAGCGCGAAATTGCGTTTTATTAAATTTCATTTTTGAAAAAAAAAGCTTCACGTTGATCCAAAGACACTTATAATTTTTTGAGCAAATAATCTTAAGTTAGGATATTTTCCGATGTTATATATATACGTGTTATCATATCGTTGTATGAATCTGCTTCAACTCGTTGTTGCACTGCAAATTAAATATTTCCATCTGTAAAGCTTCTGGAACGATGGAAACGTCCACTTGAAATGGAGAAGAAAATATCTCAAATGTTTTGTCATATTTTGTAAATTCTGAGAAACAACTACTTAATCAGTTGAAAATTTTCCAATTTTATCAGCGTACTTCGCAAAATCAGGAGTTTGGCTGCTGTTAAATTCTTTTAATGATGGAAAATGGTGAAGATTACTATTTCTAAGTTGGCTCTCAAATTAAATTAGCTTGATTAGCTTTGATGTGATTACAAGCATCAATCATTAAGTTATCTTCCCCCTGTAACTACTTGTTTAGCTGGTTAATTTTTCGGTTATATCTACTATGAAACACAGATCCAACAACCAAATTTCATCATTTAAATTTGAAACTGAAATTTTTTCTTCACTCCTACTATGGTAATATTTTTGAATTATGCATTTAAATTTTCTACTTATGAAAGAAAAGGATATATGCACAGATAAAAGATTTCTTTTTCGAACAGAGCCAACGGTTTTTTATTTTTCAACCCGAGCGATAAATATATTTTTTAAGTAACATTTTTTTTGTGATAAATTCTGTAAACAATTTTTTTACACAGAATAAATATCATGAAACGGGCCAGATCAAAATACGAAAAAGGCCACTTGCGAACCATTGGCTTGGCTACGCCTGATTTAAATTATTATCAAATTCTATAGTCTCAACATTTTGATTATACAATTTTATGAATTATGTTAAAAAAATATGTTTTTATTGCTATTTTTAATTAATTTCAATATTTTTAATGGAATACAATACGATATACTATATTTTCGAATTTCTGGCTTTTTCATTCTACCTGGTTTTCCTTTTGGCTTTCTAAATTGGTAATTTGTTGTTTGATGGTACACACATATCCAATTCCATATATCCGTATACAAATATTCAAATTTTTTTATAATAAACTTTATCTATCTTCATGCTCAGTTTTATTTTTTGGAACGATATGCTTTTATTAATTTATTTTAATTTTTTGACTCAAAAAGCTACACCTCATATTTTTGCATATTTGATGGTGTATGACAACCCGTAAACAAAAAAAAATAAAAATAAAATTTAATTATTTCGATTAATTTGTAAATTCCCAATAAAATTATTTCCAATCACATTTTCTACTATTTGAATTTTTATAACCTAAAACATCATTTTCCGATTTCATTTACTTAACTCTATATCAAATTATACATAATTTTACAATTTTTATAGCTACAAAACAAATCAGTACACTTTAATAAAAATGAGATTGAATCAATATAGCTATACACAATACTGCAATCTCAATTTGCATTCTACCTTTATATTTTCTTTTAAAAATTGCAATTTTAATATTCACATATAAAAATGTAATCGATAAAAAATTGAATAATATCGTAAAAATGTTTTTTTTTTTTTTTGTATTTTATGTTATGAAAAACTATATAATTACCAATAATTTTTAATGATTCACTTCATTATACGATATCACAAAAATGACTTTCCACTTTGTTTGTTGCGAAAAGCGTGCCCAAGTGTCAAATAAAAAAAAGAAAAAAAGAAAATGGAATCGCAAGCGATAAAATCAATTTAATGATAATTATTCTTTAATAACGGTTTCTTACAAGTCCTTTAGGTCATTTTATATTTTATTTTGTTGCATTTGTATATGTGTGTATGTAATTCAGTGTAGTATATAACATAAAAAATGTTTATTTTATTATTATTTGCATGCATATTAAAATTTATTTTTATTTTCTCTTGCATACAAAGAATGTATATATTTTTTGTATATAAAAACTTAACTATCAACAATTCACGTTTACAATGGTATTTTGGTTTTGGTATACACAAATTCAAAAAGCTGGTTCTCTGAAAAAAAATTGCTTTAATCATAAGGTCTATTTTTCCATTTAATTTTGGCTAAAGATAATCGGATTAGAAAAATTATCCCAAGCGACAAAATGTTACTATATTGACGCAATTTGGTAACGTTTTGGTAACTTCTATACCTTTTCGGTGACTACTACTAAACGGTTAAGAAACAGATTAGAAATACTTGAATGGTAACATTATTGTTACATTTAATTCCACTTGAATGGTAACATTATTGTTACATTTAATTTAAGTAGCATTTGGAAACGGAAACGAAAACGACCTAGCGAATAATCTAGCGAATGATCTAACGAACGACCTAGCGAACGACCTAGCAAACGATCTAGCGAACGACCTAGCGAACGATTGAGCGAACGACCTAACGAACGATCTAGCGAACGACCTAGCGAACGACCTAGCGAACGATTGAGCGAAGGACCTAGCGAACGACCTAGCGAAAAATCTAGCGAAAGATTGAGCGAACGACTGAGCGAACGATTGAGTGAACTAACGAACGACCTAGCGAATGACCTAGCGAACGATTGAACGAACGACCTAGCGAACGACCTAGCGAACGATCTAGCGAACGATTGAGCGAACGACCTAACGAACGACCTAGCGAACGATTGAGCGAACGACCTAGCGAACGATCTAGCGAACGATTCAGCGAACGACCTAGCGAACGATCTTGCGAACGACCTTGCGAACGACCTAGCCAACGATCTAGCGAATTACGTAGCGAATCATTGAGCGAACGACCTAGCGATCGATCTAGCGAACGATCTAGCGAACGATTGAGCGAACGACCTAGCGAACGATCTAGCGAATGATCTAGCGAACGATCTAGCGAACGATTGAGCGAACGACCTAGCGAGCGATTGAGCGAACGATTGAGCGAACGACCTAGCGAATGATCTAGGGAACGACCTAGCGAATCATTGAGCGAACGACTAGCAATTAACTTTTTCGAGGCTAACGGTTCGCAAATACCTACACACGGCGTTATCAAAAAAGATTTTTTGACTACATTTAACTTGTTGGTCGATCTTAAACAAAAGCGTTTAATTGACGGTACAACTAAACTTGCTCGCAATTGTCAGATTGCAAAAACTTCGGGTTGCCATTTAACTCTGATTAATCACGGTTGTAAGTTTTCAGCAATCCTAGAAGATTTCAAAACTTTAGTCGACGAACAGATCAATAAATCGCCTACAAAATCCATATTGTAATTAACGGCCAGCCAGTGACGTCTAAACCTAGACGTCTCTCCAATGAGAAGTATGAAGTGAAAAAAGAGTAGCACTTTAGAAACAATGGAATTAAATGTAACAATAATGTTACCTTTCAAGTGTTTCTAATCTGTTTCTTAACCGTTTAGTAGTAGTCACCGAAAAGGTATAGAAGTTACCAAAACGTTACTAAATTGCGTCAATATAGTAACATCTTGCTGCTTGGGTATTAAATTTAAACATGGTTTTAGACTGCAATAGAATTATAGGAGTTTAAATTATTGCTGATGAAATTTCTATTTGATTATCTGACTTTTTCAAGCTGTTCTACACCTCGTATAATTTTTTGCTCAGCTATATTGAGCTGATTTACAGCATCTGACATCCTTAGAATACAAGCTTTATAGCGTCGTATATATAAAATTATATAAATGTCACAGTTTAATGTTTTAAGTGTCTATTAAATATTAATTTTTTCATCATTTTGATTGTCACTTACTGGATCATTTAATTGATGAGTTATTTCATATCTATGTTCAGCTATGAACCTCTTAGTCATTTAAAAAAAACAACACTACTTTTTCAACTCAGACGATTTTAACAATATATTGAAGAGAAAAATTATGAAAAAAATAAACCGTTTTTCTCACTCGCGGCGAATTTTGACACTATGATTGATAAGAAAATTGATGAAAGTAGAGCTAGCATATATTAATTTCTCTTTCTTTTCTCATCAATGAATTGTCCAGGAATTTACCAGTATTGACGAAACCATCATTGATGTGAAATAGGCCAGTTATATATTCTCAATTTTATGGGGGTTGATCAGTTGTACCTTTATAGTTGGAGTTTTTATTTTATTTATTGCATTACAGCCCAACCTAAATAAGTGCGTACGGCGTACGGCGTGTGTCAAAATTAGGTCATGATAATACATTTTGTATGAAGGTGACCGAAATACGTAACACCAACACACTGTATATTGGAATTTTCAATTTTGACAAGCGTATGTTTCCATTTTTTGGTTTATTTATGTTCAAGCCATATATATTCATATATATACATGATTGTGATGTTTGGGATTTTTCCATTTTGAAGTGCTTATTTAATTTTTGGTAAGATTTGACATTTTTCAGCGTTAATATATCTTAATTGAATATATTTTTAATATAAATTACATGTTGTTAGATGTTAAAAATTTTCAGTTTATTATTCTCTGAAAAATGAAAATATGTTAAATTGACAAACGCCGCGTTTGATTTCGGTGAGCCCCATTCGTTACAACGTACGGCGTTTATACGTCTTATGTCGTACACTCTTATTTAGGTTGAGCAGTTAATGTATTTGTACAATATGTTATTTTCATATATTTTAATTCTATATTTTAAGACCTTATATTACAAGGATACACCTTTGATTTATAATTATTTAGACTAACCTGACTTAATTATTTAAAATAAATTTAATTTGCAAAGTACAAATGGCAAGTTAAAATCTTTAATTAATTACTTTATGCTAATATAAAACCTAATGTTAACTTAACCTAAATCTTAACTATGTTCCATTAACTAAAATGATCTCAATACTAAATCTTAATCTACTATCGCTCTTATAAGCGGATTGTTTCAGTTTTATTATTTTAATGAATAATGTCAAGAATGCAATTAATGTCTTTGATTGAATCCAAATACTTAAAAATAACTTATAACTTTTTCAAATATTTGGATTTCTCCACAATCAAAAACAATGAAAACAATTGTAGTCGTTTATATTTGTGTGACCCTGGAATGTTATTATCAAATCTGCGTATTTATAATTTAAATTTGGATTAACATAATTTTAGTTTTATCTTCATTTATACATAATCCAAAATCTTGTAGCGATTTCACAAATATAATAAATTATTCTTTCATTGATGTTACTGTGACCCATGAACATAATTTTCCTATCGTTTTGTTCAGCATCAAAGTAGCGAACAAAACCACAACAATAAATTTTATTTTGTACATTACTTTTGTGTTCTTATTCATGTGACCTGAACTGTATATTAATAATTATAAATAAGACTTTCAATATTGGAAAATTAAATTTTTTCCAATTTACGATTAACACAGTTAAAAATTATAACATTATTATTTTTTTTTTTTATTATTATCCTTGAAGTATTATTACATTTTAACTCTTATAAAATTGATTTTAAGTTTATTTCAGCGAAAGAAATAAAATTCTGATAATGAATAAAAAACAAAATGAATGATAAACACAGAGATAAAAAGAGATATGAAAGAGATAAAAATAATAATAAAAATAAAAAATAAAATATGTTCATTGACATAAATTTACATAAAAATTGACAAAATTTTTCAATGCTAAATTTAATATGAAAATTTACTTATTAATTGCATTAATTTATTTATTTAATTATAGAACGTACTGGTAAACAAATTTAAATTATCTCTCATTAAAATTTTATTATAGAAAGAATTACCGATTGAAAATTATTTAAATGTTATCAACTTATTTTACTGACTTACAAGTGTAGGTACTCTAAATTTTCCGGGGGGGAAATTATGCATTTGCACAATGTCAATAATTATTAAAATTATCTATAATTATAATTGACAAGCATTTAAGGTCTTGCGCAATAGACACCTTTTTATTTTATTTCGATTCTTCTACTCCTTATTGAACTTCTAATATATATAATATATAAGATTGTATATAAAACAAAAATGCGCACACAGTTGTACATTTTGTACACATACGATCTTATTATTCAGCAAATACATTATACATAAGTGAGAACTTATTAAAATAATAAACAAGAGCAAACAAATCAGTTATTATAATTTATATATTTACTTGCAAATGAATCTATGTAGATATGCCAAAAAAATACAAAAAAACAAATTCATCTAAAATAAAAAATATTAAAACAACAAAAAAACAAATCACCTAAATTCTTCATTTTTATCTTTTTAAGTAACTGTTTCTAAATTTTGGTTATTTGTGGTAATAATATAGTTTTTATTAATATTATGTATTATGTAGGTATATATATACATACCACTTTAATGACAAGATTTTTTATTTTTAGTAATTTTATACACTAAATGCCACTTACTATAGGGAATATATCGGAAACGAAGCAGTATATGAGAGACGTGTATTTATGTGTCCTAAAACCACAACCACTAAACTTAAAACTTACTAACCACAAAACTTTTTTATTTCAGCTAAAAAAAATTCTTCCAAACGAACAGTTTGGATTTAGGGTAAAGCATAGTACCATTCACCCTCTTCTACGTGTCAAAAATTACATTAAATCCAAGTTAGAAGAACGCAAATCTATTGGCCTATTAGCGCTTGACATAAATTCCGCCTTTGACACTGTGTGGCACTCTGGCTTGCCTCATAAATTAGAAGTGTATAAATTTCCCATATATTTAATTAAAATCATACAAAACTTTCTTCATCAAAGAGTATTTCGTGTGATATTGAATAATACATGCTCCAATTTGTATGAAATTAAAGCAGGAGTTCCACAAGGCTCGGTACTTGGCCCAATTTTGTACAACACTTACACTGCAGATATCCCTAGGCTAGAGTTTACAAAAATATCAGTATTTGCTGATGACACTGCAATTTACTCTGCTGGCACTAATACCAATGACATATTAACAAACCTACAAAATTCACTCAATAAGCTCTCTAGTTATTATGCAAAATGGAGAGTAAAAATTAATGCTTCCAAAACAGTATCAATTTATTTTACAAAAAAAAGGAAAGCCTCTCTTTTACCTTCTATACCACAACAGAAAATCAATCTTATCCACAGAAAACAAATTGATACTTATTAAGGTAATTTTTCAACCAATAATGTTATATGCGGCACCAGTCTGGGGAGATTGTGCAGCTAGTCATACCAAAAAATTGCAAATTGCACAAAATAAACTTTTGAAACTTGTATTCAATCTTCCCAGATGGTATTCAACCAAAAAGCTGCATGATAAAGCCAGCATGAATACAATTTTAGAAAAAATAAGTTATTTAACTGTAAAGTTCCACTCGGAACTGTTCATGTCAGAAAATCCTCTGATCAGAAATTTAAATTAAGTTAAAAAAATTAGGCTAGTTTAGTTCGTACGTATAGATTTTATTATAGATAGGTTTTACTGTTTAAGTTAGCGTTAAGTTTTACAAAACAAAAATTCAAAAAGGTTTTTCATCTCCAATTTTCCTTTAAATTTATAGTATTAAACTCGAAAACTTCTAAATAAAAATAAAAAAATACAAATCAACTGTAGTAAAGATAATTATATATCTGTATCTAAGTAAATAATTTTAAAAGAATTAATTGTACAATATATGAAGCATAATAAATAAATAAATAAATAAATAAACCACAAAACTTTTTATTGAAATAAACAACTTGAAATGTAATTACTCAACAGGGGCCCCTAGTAAGTTTATATCGTCATAGCTTCTTTAAATACTAATTTCTTTTACACAGAGCCTTTATGTGCCAACAATAACATCATACAATAATTTTTTATCTTTTAGAATTTATAATTTTTTCAATTAATTTAAATCTGGACTCTAATGTGATTGCAGAGTACTTCTAGTGTCTACACTTCGTTATTGTTTCAATTTTATTTTACTTAATTGCATTTAATTTTTGTTATAACCAAATTAAATCCCCAATTAATTAAAAAAAAAAAAAGCAAATTTAGAAAGGTTTTCACAACATTCGTAGCCTTAGCAAAACTTAAACTTTCTGATGAGACTGGTAATATAACCAGTAGAGTAAATCAACATCTGTACCATATCATTCATATTAATTATCATATAATGCTCTACAATGAGTATAATGCTTTACTTTTCTAAAATAAAAAGTAATGCATCAGCAATATTTGAATCGAACACCAAGCAACAAAAAACTACTTAACCAAATAAGCAAAAAACTGAAGAATGAACTTAAAAAATTTAAAAATTACTCAATACACAAATACTTGTCAAACCTCACAGCTACACAAACTACCAATTATGATCTATGGAAAACCATCAGGAAAATAAAACAACCTACTCTTACAAATAATCCTTTGAAAAAACCAGATGGAAGTTGGGCTCGAAGTAATTTTGAAAAAGGTTGTTGCTTTGCATCTTTCTAAAGTTTTTCAGCTATGAAATTTCGAAAGTAACACTGAAGATGTCAAAGAATTAGAAAACGTTCCAAATATACCTTTTCAAATGGATTTTCCCATAAAAAAAACCAAAGCATCTGAAATAAAAGATATAATTCTAAACGAGATAAACCCAAAAAAAAAACCCAGGTTATTATTTATTGACTGGACGTATAGTACATGAACTCCCACTGAAAGGTATAATATACTTAACACAAATTTATAGCGGATTATTAAGAATAAGATACTTTCCCATACAATGGAAAATTTCTGAAGTGATAATGATACGGAACCTGAAAAAAGTCCTGAAGAAATTATATCGCACAGGCCAATCAGCTTATTTCCAGTGCTCTCAAAAGTTTTTGAGAAATTATTGCTTAAAAGACTATCTTCTATAATAGAAAGTCGTAAGTTGATATCAGAATTCCAATTCGGATTTAGGACCCAGGACAACACAATAGAGCAAGTACATCGAATTGTCAACACCATTAATAATGCTTTCGAAAAGAAGGAATATGTATCAGCTGCCTTTATAGGCATAAGCCAAGCATTTGATAAAATTTGGCATGTAGGTTTTTTTTTTGTGTAGATTTCACGTATTGCAATACTGTCTTCATTTCAATCTTTGACTGATTATTGTCAAATATTCCAATTAATATAATTTAAAAAATTACTTCAGTAATAGCTATTCTCAATACACAATATAAATGTCGAAATAAACATTTGAAAAGAAAAACTTCACAAAATTAGCAAAACTTAGAAAAACAGATAGATACCTGTCAACTTTTTTCAGTTTATCAACTCTAAAAAATCATGCTGAATCCACCTTGTACAAAAATGAATGCAATATTTTTTATCTTTTTCATTTTTCTTATATTCAAATTATCTTTTGATTTCCCATTACTTCACATCTTGACTTTTTCTAATCGTCATTTTAAATTTCAATTTTTTTTTTTTTTTTTATTATTTTCAAATTTACAAATTCAAGAAAAAACAATAACATCAAAAAAAAACTAAGAATGTAAATTTTTACATAGACATATGAAACTTTAAAAAATAAAAAAAAATTGTAAAAAAAAAAATAACAAAAAAAATAAAAAATGAGCATAAAAATTCTGAAGTGAAATAAATTTTGTTGAATCTCTAGAGCTTTTAGAAGATTTGTGTCGTTCCAGATCATAAAACAAGAGATTTATCTCAACAGTATTTTAAAAATAAAATTAAAAACAAAAGAAAAACAAAATACAGGGTGACATGTAAAATAAGAATATGAAAGAAAAAGACAATAAAATACAATAAAATAAAGTAAGAAAGAGAAAAGAATAAAAATTGTAAAAAACAACCTATATAAGAAAAGAATAATACAAAAAACAAAAAAATTAAAGTTTTACTATGACTTTTCCAATTTTCCTTACTCTATTTTTCCTTTTAAATACCTTACAATGAATGCTACCATAACGGTATTGCTGTTTTTATATAAAAAAAAAAACAAAAAAAGAAATCAACAAACTAGAAAATAAAAATAAAAAAAAACGAATGGGTGATGCAATGATACGATGCAACTTAAAATACTTCTGTTACATTTTAAGCTTAGAAAGAAAATATAAAAAAAAAGAGAAAAATTAAAAACATTTTATGCAGTTGTATACGTCGATCCTAGGAATACAATTATCAACAACAGCAAAATTTAACAGTTATATTAGACTTGTAATACCGAATTACAATAAGTCTATTATCATAGCCTTCTATAATATGCAATTATAGAAAGCTATGATAATAGACTTATACAGGACGCATCCCTTCAAATTCTTTATTCTGTAATTTTCCTTGACTATGCGTAATATTAACAGTTCAAAATAATCAGTCAAAAGATTATTGTCAATTTAAAGAATATAATTCAAAGGATTAATGTACTAAATTTATTCTTATTAGTTCTAAATGTACCGTTTTGGTAAAAATTCCTATGATGAGCAATTATTTTGAAATAAGCTGTCGATTAATTTTACGGTTAATTAATAATATTAGAAATGTAGTTGATCGAACCTGATATAATCGCTATCTCTATAGAATGATTTTAAATTTTAATAATTTCAAGAATATTATGATTTTATACTTGATTTTACTGCGAGAAAGTTATAACTAAGCTTTTACGGATAATACTATGAAAAAAAAATATATCCCATTAAAGACTCAAATTTAATCAATGAACGAAACAATTTCCTAAAAATATTTTGTCTGTTAACACAAATAATAATAATAATATTTATAGATACAATGGTGACATAAAATGTCTATGTATCAATATTAGTTAATAAGTCGAACTTGTTCTTTTTATTAAAAGTAAAATGACAGGGAAATTTTAATATTTCACATTTAAAAAAATTTATAATCACATAAATTTATTTTATAATAATCAATATACAAATTGTCTCAATCAAATGAGATTAAAGAATTAAAACTAATCCAATAAGTGGTGGCTTCAAAGTTCATATTTTACAAAATTGTAGAACCACCGATGCCTTTTTAAACCAAAATGTATTCAAATATATTTCAGGTGATCATCAGGTTAGCCTTTTTTACTTTAATAATTCAGTAACAGTCGACAAGTTCAATGATTGTTAAATTTGATCAGTTTGCCCATCAATATGAGTTATATGATTGTAAAATTATAAATGGACTTAAAACTACATACATTGTATGATTATTGAACATGCAACGATGTCACAAAGAGTAAGATGAATGATGTCATAAGTTGTCATAAAAAGTAGAACCAATTCATCGGTATATCATAAATAGAATTAATTTCACACACAGACCTGAGTTATCAACATTGGTAATACTTACGAATCAGCTATATTATTTTTAAATTTCATCTTATTAAGCGACCAATAGTAAAATCATAAATTATAATATTATAAAGTAGGAAATACATGTTCAGAATTCTCATGCATCGCCGCATGCAGATGTGCATGCATATCTGCGTAACAGACACATGTGCATATTTTATCTGTCAAAAATTGTTTTGTTTTGAAATAATGTAGATAATTGTCGCCAATTAGATATACACACACAATTTGTTTGTATAGTAATAAAATACAAAATAAAATAATTTTTATAAAATTTTAAACTTAAAAGTTATTAAAGGTGTTTAAAAAAAATTTTAATTCAATCATTTTTGAAAAAATGTTAATCACGTATTTTGTTATCTATCACTATCATGAATGTAACAAAATATAATTATATGAATAAATTAATGCTAGTTTGTTGTGCATATATTTTGTTATATATAAATATTTTAAAAATTTATGATGAATATTGCAACAAAAAAGAAAGAAAATCTAGACTATGGACTAGGAATATTTTCATTCATTTCAAATTAATTAGTTTTTCTTCCATTAAATAATTTAAAATTAAATTTTTACAAAATTGGTTATAACCTATTTACCTCAAAAAACAATAATAAATATGTAAATATTAAATAACTTTTATGACGTTTGTCATTATTTTTTTATTAGTATGAGTAAAATGACAACTTTTACAATTTTTCGTGTTGGTAGCTCTGCTGCTGCGCAGCAAAAATTAGAAATAGAGATGCCTTGCATCAAATCGCACTGCGTGCAAAATTACATGTAATTGGTGCCATATAAAACCATACACTCTAATTTATTTTTGCTGTGATGCATGCATAGTTCTGCACATGTATTTCAGGCATAATGCTTCATTCTGAAGAGAAATATTATTAATTAGTATTCTATAATATCTGAAATATACACCATAGTTTAATTTAAATATGTACACATTTAATACAACAACCAAAAGTCTGAACTATATCAATACAATAATGTTTAGACTAGGCAATATTCGATGACAGCAGTTACATGAAGTAGTAACTTACAATATAATGATTTCAAGAATTTTCCAAGCAAGTTTCCACTAAGTTTTATTTTTTTTTAGAACTATGATTTGGAGCTAGGAGTTTTGACTTATTTTCTGTCAAGATTTTAATAAAGTTAACAATTAATTTATTTTCTTTCACTACTCTTGGTAATCATGCATACTTTTATTAGTTTTTTTTAATCAAATCAATTTCTGCCTTCATATACTGAGAATAGTTAATTGATTTTAGAATTGACTGGAAATAACTGGATATCTTAAAAGTCATTTATAAATTTAATTATCCAACTCTATCATATATAAACTGGAAAAAATCTTTACAAATATGTCCAATTGATTGTGCTTTATTTTATATTTCAGTACTCGTATGGTTTAATTTGTTTCGAGAGAAAGGTTTTCATTTACTTTAATAAACTGCAACAACTTTTACTATTACGAAAACACATTGTAAACCGGTTGTATAAAGTTAACGATCACTTTTTTGACAAGTTTTGACAAATAAAATATCCTTTAAACAATATTATATATCTGATAATGATTGTCGAAATACATTTCAGAAATATCACAAACTTTAAAAACAAATGAATATTCTTGTATTATACCAAAATAACGAAAGAAATCTTAAAATAAGAAATAAAATTACCTCCAGTCATATATAATGTCACTTATACACTAATACATTATATTAAAATGCATTAACAAAATAATAATATCTACACACATGCATATACCATAAAAAAAAACAAAAATTATCTTTAGATTTTTTGCAAAAAAGTTGAAACCAAATGTCATATTGTGTGATTTAAACCACACCACCACCCACTCAAGTGTTTTCAAATTGTAGTTTTAATTTTTTTTTTTGTTTTTTCTTCTTATTCAATTTTATTATATGAAGGTTACATGACTACAACTAAATACAACACCGCCACTGTTTGCACATTTCTTGTCTTAATTTTTTTTTTTTTTAGTTTTCTATTAATGCTCATAATATTTTGTATGTATGTGTGTGTGTGTGCCATTAAAGAAAAAAATTTAACAGTATAAATGCAAAAGTCATATATTGTATAAAAATGGAAAACTTTAACACTTTTAGATTTTATAAGCTACAAAATGTTTTATAAATTTTATTTCATAACTTTTTGGCGATTTTAAAACACATATGTACAATGTTAATATACATAATATATAATATCTACATATTGTAAATGTATATTTACAATAAGCATTGTATATGGTACAATAATGCATTTATAGAAAGTCAGGTACATCTATTTATACAATATAATATAATGTTAAAGTATATGAAAAGATAAAAGTTTAATTTTTTAAAAGTTATAAAATTTTATCAGTGACAAGGTTTTAATTTTAAGTTAAGGTATTATTATTTGCAACTTAAAGACTATTTTATACAGTGAAGCCTAACAAAAAGTATTTTTTTCTATACATAGCTATTGTATGCCATTTTGTAGAGATTGTAGAAATGTAGAGATTTTACAGCGTATTTACTTGAAATAAATGTACTTTTAAATTGATTTCATTGCCTTTTATTTGTTTTTTTTTGTACTTTGATTACTTTTGTGATTACTTTTTTAGATTGTTAATTTTTTGCATAACATAATAACCATCAGAATATTTGTACTCTAATTCATTTTTTTTAATTTAATTTAATTAATTTTTATTAGTACCATAAAAGTGTTGATATGCTTATCTGATTAAATACAATTATGAAAGTTTATAGCTTAAAAAATTAATTTGATACAATAAATCAAATTATATACCTTAAATTAATGAAATTAGGTATTAATAAACTGTATTTGGTTTAAACTAACGTATAGACTAACCTAGGTCACATACAAAAAATATGAACCACGTAAATACGAATTCTAAGACAAATAATGCATTCTACGTGTTAAGAGTATCAACAAAATCAGCGACGTATGCGGCGTACAAGATGTTGTCCATTGGAATTGACTAAATACACTAAAAAACTTCAAAAAGCATGTGAATAGAATAGCTGAAGATTGACTGATGAAGCTAGCAATGAGTTACTATCTAATTATATAATCAAGCATCTTCCAGAAAAACTTTTCAAACGATGGTATGATTTTAAGTCAATTGTCAATCTCCTCATAAAATTGATGGAAAGTACAATATAAATTGAAAAAACAGGCATTTAATTGCTAATTCAAGAAGAAGATGAAGCAGAAAGTATTAATACAGTAATTTTAACCTAATATAAACACTTAAATTTAAAATTTGATTTTAGTTGAAGTTTAGGTACAAGTACCTACATTTTACAAATTTTTTTATTACGTTATGAATAACGTATTAGATAGCTTATTACACCCTTTAATTTATTATAATGTCTGAAGTTACATTTCAAATTTCGAACTTGATATTTGGTTAAAAACAAATTTACATACCTTTGCAAAGTTCACATACTTGTTTTATTAAGCATTTTTTACTAAACAAATTTGAATCAAAATTCTCATAAGATCAAAGTAACGTTTTTATGTTAAAAAAAAATTCCAGGATGAATTTTTCCAAAGAAATTTCAAGAAAATTACCGAAAAAAATGCCAGTATGCAAAGTTTAGACAAAGAATATTATTTAACCCAAGTAGATTAGATGTTCGTTATATTTTTGTTATATTTTGAATACAAACATTTTGTAGTTATTTGTATAAGTATTTGAAATCGCTACTACAATTCTTTCATATTTGATTTAAATTTATTTGTCTATCAATTTACTTCGATATTAATATTCAGGCAAACTTTCAAACCTTTTTCAGTAAATGAGCCTAGTATTTTATTATTAATTTTAGCTTTTATTTTATCCCAATGACAAAAAGCTGGACCAGGTTGCAAATTCCATAAAGTATTTTACTTCCATCAGGAATAGAACTAGAGACCTTTTGTTTGAAAAACAAACGCTTTATACCGCGTCTGTGGTATTTCACATCTGACATATTTGTTTTGCAAATCTTTAATTCGATATCTAAATTCATCATTTAAACATAAATAATGAAAGCCCCATGAAGTCAGTTCTGGGTAATATTGTAATGGGTAAGCAATTTCGTGTTTCAAGAAAATAATTTTTCGGCTGTTAATAAATTAAAGTAACAATTTATTCAAGAAACATTCAAAATAAGAAGAAAAAAAACTAAGTAAAGTAAGTATTTTACTAACAATTAAAAAAAAACTGAATTACCTTACTAACAAATACCAAAAATCAGACACTTCGTGAGGCGGGTACGATGCGTGACTTAACTCTCAAACCACTAAGCGATACTTCACATCAATGATATAAAAACTCTTCATTTTGAAGTGCCAAAAATTTTGAAGCCCTCCAAGATGTTGCTAAATCAATACATGAAGCAGTTGTGAAAATTACAGCACAATCAATTACTTCAAAAATAACAAGTTTTAATTTCCTATGTTCAATTAAGATGCGGTATGAACTTTTATTTGAAATTAATTTGGCAAGCAAACAACTTTAATCAGTTACAATGAATATTGTGGAGGCTTGAATATCACTGGAAAATTATGGAGGCTTGAATATCACTGGAAAGAACAATGACTTTCCTGAAGAAAACTATAACCAAAATAAATTTTATACCATTATTTTACAAGCACAGGAACTTGCTTATATTTAAAAAGGGGGTAGTTCTTTTCCCATAGAATCTGCAGCAAGGGAAAGAAAACGAAAAAGATTTTTTGATGAGCGTGAAACTACAGAAAAAAATGTATGTCCAAAGAAAACATTAAACAAAATGTTTTCGATAAGATGTTTGAGTGTGCTACACAGGTGATAAAAGATAGATTTGAAATCTTTCAGGTTGGAATTGAACCATTAAAATTTTTATTTGACATCAAAAGTCTCTTCTTGACGGATGAAAAGCGCAAAATGTGTTGCAACAGATTGGAAATTAAACTGGCTGAAAGATCTCAGAAGTATATTTCAGGAGCAGAATTACATTTGAACTTCCTTTCCTCAAAATTTTTCGAAAATTTAGGACCAGAAAATTCTTTAAAATTTTTGTATGAAAATAATTTAAACGAAATCTATGCAAATGTGTCTGTTGTATTAAGAATTCTTCTTACATTACCAATAACGGTAGCATGTGCAGAGCGAAGCTTTTCAAAGCTAAAAATTATAAAAAACTATTTAAGATCAAGCTTGAGTTAAGATAGACTAAACAAGTTGGCTACTATTTCGATTGAAAGCGACATCGTGAATGACTTGAATATTGAAGAGTTCCGATTAAAATTTTCTCGAATAAAAGCCAGAAAAGCTTTATTTTTAAAGTAGACATATATTTAGATTTTTATGTTTTTATAATAAATATGAATTCAATTAAAAGAAATAAAGTTAGTTATGTATCTTTTTTCTTTTTTTTTTTAAATCTTATTATGGAAAACAAAGGCGTCAATATAAATTTTTCACACATCGCCGTAAACTCTAGCGCCGGTCCTGGCAAAAATAATACTTATTAAAATTGTAAAATTTGTTACCCTAAAATTATTGTTGGTTCACAGCCCTGCAAATAATTATTGTCATTTAACTGTAAAACCTGTTCAAATTCAAATAATTTATATGAAAACATTTTTCTACATTTTCATTTTCTTTTTTCAATTTTTGGTTTACATTACTTTTGACTTCTTTAAAAGAAATTCTTTTAATTTTTTTTTTTTGCGTTTTTGGTTTTGAAAGACATAAAATGGCATAAAAAGGTGTTACAGTTCTGGAATATTTCTATTCAAACATAAAATTCACAAATTCATGAAACTATTTCTTAAAACTGAAAACAGTTATAACTTCAAAATTAAAGATCCCGATTTTATCCTAACTATACCTACCTACTTTAGAATCGATCTACTTATACAGTTATTCTACATGTATTTAAAATCGCTCTACTTGGAATATGTGGAAAAAGTTTAAATTTTTATTATCTTTCTTTTTTTATTTTATATTTCTTATTTATTGTTTTTGGTTTATTTCTATACTTTAATAAAAATAGTTGTATCATATGAGGACATATTTTAGCGGCTTTAAAAGTTATTTTTAGTTTAACTGTGGTACAACGTTTGTATATTTTATCCCACAAAAATTAAAAAACTAGAGAAAAAACATTTTTTCAGAAATAACTTGGGAATAAATTATGATAGTTAGAAATTATCAGTGATTAAACTTTTTCCATAATTGGTATTAAAGTAGTAGTTATATAAAAAATAGTTTCGGTGACTTTTATTTTAGCACAATGGAAATTTTAAAGATTACATTGGCATAAAATAAGCAGTTTGTACCATATAAACTTAAGTTTTTGATATGGTTATAAAAAGCCGTAGCCAGTTGGCTCAAGAAATTAAAACAAAAAATTTCAATTATCAGGAATATTAGAATCAATAGACACAAATTATAATTGACACTCTATTTTATAGATATCTACTTAGTGTTGGCACTTGTTCCGAGGAACGAGAATCACTTCTTGCTTCTGTCAAGTAATTCCATCGCATAACACGAGAAGCATTAAGTGCCAAGTCTTTCACTGTGGAAATTCAGAGATGGTTTAAGTCCGCCTATGGAAATTTTTTTATAGTTAGAACATCTTGAATGTGGAATCGCGTCTTAACCGAAGTATTCATAATGGGAGAATGATTTTTTATTTATGATTTGCAGAGGCTTAAGACGAATATTAACAATATTGTTCGCTCTTTCCAACAAAACTTTTCTTCCTCTTTTTTTCCCCTTCCGTTTCCTTGAACTATCCTTTTCTTTTACCGTTCCAGTATGAAAGTACTCAAAGAATTCATAACCTAAGGTTTTTCTATAATATAGAAAAAGGTATTACTCATTATGAATTCGAAAATCAAAAATATGACATAATTACAAGTATGCCATTAGGAAGACTTCAAGCGCTCACTTCTATACCGTTTAATTGCCCAAGCAGTCCAATACTGCTTTGGATTTTCTCTTTACCTGAACCTACATTCGGTTATACATAAAAAAGAAAATGATGATATAAGAGCAAGGGCCGATGTCTCACACGTTGCATAGACTAACTAAAACTTTAATCAGCACAATCCCATGTACATTTAACATATATGAAATATCCGTCTGAGAATGTCACATTGTAAACATATTATCTGTAGTAGGAGGCCCAATGTTGAATTTATGTCGATTCAAAAATATGACTGATGGTTTTTCGTTGGTGTTAACGTTTTAAAATATCCTAGCTAAATAAACAACAATATTTAAAACTTGTTTAAGAATAATTTATAGAGATATTTAAAACAGTGTAATTAACTCTTTCATTCTCTAGGTCTTTTATAAGCAAAGAATATAGCTTAGTTACATTCTAAATGAGACTGAATTATAAATTTGATAGTTAGAGGCAGTACAGAAATTTGAAACTTACGATAAATATTTTCTATACGCGACATGCTCATGATTTTTAATATAGTCCTTACAATCTAGGTAGAAAAATGATCGGGTGTCATAAATCCCGTTTTTATACAGTTTTTTATATGAATGTGGGTTATAAAACAATTTTCTGAACTTTCATAGATCAATCAAAATAATTCTGAATTAATTTTATTGAAAAATTATAGAACCTGACAATATTAGATTTACGGTACCAGTATTGTTTAACATACAATCATGTTTGGAATAAAAATGCTTGTAATTGATTTCGGTATTCTATGTATAGGTCTACGCGGGTTCTTATATATTTCCATTCGAGTTTTCTTATTTGCTTCATTAGATTTGGACCCATTTAGCACCAGATGAGTTCAGCATATGAAATCAAAGTCTAACCAGGGTATGCTAAAATTTTTATTCTGTCATTGATAATTTAAAAAAGTTTCTTGAACGCCATAAATACTTTTGTCCTCCTTAAATAAGTCTTTGACTGATCTTTTCTTGTTAATTATGGTGGACTTCAAAGCTTTTATTTTGAAGTTTTGGAAATTTCTTTTAATATCACTGCCGGTTTTGTTAACAGTATTCCGAAAAATACCTAGTTCACATTTATGGTCAGTTTAAACAACCACACCCCTCTTCTAATCGTCAATGGTTAAACTGGTAACTGCACATTTTCATCACAATAGGTTTTAAGATTTCATGGTGGTACACATCTTTTACTCATCTAGCCTATAATAGAATAAATTCAATTTCATTTGTTGTTTTTGATAATCAGATTTGTTTTTAGTGATATGTTTAGATTTATGGAATAAAAGTCGAGTTTCCTTTCACTAATCATTTGTATTTATTTTGCAAATATCGATATTTCGGAAGCAACTTACTTCCTTCATCAGTGCTTTGCTCTGCACTGATGAAGCAAAGCACTGATGAAGGAAGTAAGGTGCTTCCGAAATATCGATATTTGCAAAATAAATACAAATGATTAGTGAAAGGAAACTCGACTTTTATTCCATAAATCAATTTCATTGTTATTTTAGAAAAGTAATCAGAAGAACTCAACGTGAAATATTTTAATTTAATATTTTAATTCATCTTAATTCGATATTAAAATATAAAAGGGCAAATCATGAATTAGGTTGTAGTTGTATTGTAGCGATACTTCAAATTAATACGTAAACATTAATTTCAATGCTATGACCAAAAATTTTACTATAAAATTACAGTAATTGTAACAAATCTTCTAAAAACCAATTCTGTTCCAAATTTTAATATATTAATTTTAATAAAAATCATAAAAAGATCTTAAATCGAACCAAAAATGTTGAAATTTAAAACTGAATTTGTTTTTTTTTTGTATTTTCCTTTATTTTATTTGTTATTTTTGATTTTCTGTCGTTAGCACATTTTTTACAATTCAAAACAATTTCATATTAAAATATTTATCTCTATCGTTATAGAAAAATTGTAAAATAAATCTATATATTATAGTACAAGGTTTAAGATTGTGTCGTTGAAACAAAACTCATGAAACAAAACTAAGAGGAGAGCAGCGGAAAACAAGCAGACTAATTCACAAAATTGAAAAAAACAATTTTTTGCTACTATTCGTTATTTAAATTTATAATTCAATGGCGAAACACGTAGTTGAAAACAATCCTCGAAAGGCTATACGGTGATTAGTGTTTCAGAAGTTATGAGCTATTTTTTTCCCAACACTTTCTTGTTTTTTTGCAGTAAATTTTTTTATTTTCATTTATTTTTAATACACAAATTTTATTTTTGTAATAAAAAAAAATCATTTAGTAGGTAGATGCATGGATGAATCATATTATGCTTGTGTATTATTTTTTTAAAATAATTTACTTTACTTGTGTATTAGATTTGATTTTGTCTTTTTCTTATCAAGATGAAAAATCGAAACTGAATGTGCAAGAAGAATGAACCACAAATTTTTAAACTATTTCAATTCGACCATAACCATATAATTATCATTTTGCTCTGCCTACCACCCAAACACTACAAAAAAATGTTTGTGACATTTTCAACTAAAATTTAGTAGCTTCACAAATTGTAGCTCATCCCATCCACTTACTTAAAACAGACATAAAATGTTTTAACAGGTCAGAAAACGGTTTATGTTACACACGAAATTATTCTCATATTAACAATTTGAGAAAAAATATGAAATCGGCAGATCGGCTGGACCAAAAACAACTGGACTGGGAATAAAGCAAAAATAAAAAAATCATTAGACGTTTTGTCTAATTCGTGTTAAATTTATGATGTAAAATTATTTAATTAGACGGTAACTAAATGATTTCAAATAAAAGCAGGAATGTAGGATTAAATAAAACAGTAAGCAGAGTTTTTTCAAAATTCACAAAATTGTTAAAATGTCTATATTAAATTTAAATAAGTATGAAGAAATTATTTACGAAAATAAATAATTTGTTTTGCTACGCTTTGAAATAAATTTTTTAAATTGTCAAAATACAAAATATGTTTTGTTGTTGTATTTCTTTACATAATATTTATTTACGTTAAAACCAACGATGAACCAATGAAAAAATTGGAATGATAACATTTACACACACATATGAAGATGCAATTGCAATTGATGACATAATTTAAACGCTGAGAGCTGGCTTTTACAACAGATTTTGTTAACTGCAATTGCAATTCAATGTAAACATATCTAATTACCACCAGATCTATTATCTCTTTCTGTGATAGTTCTATTATTTCTTTTATGAGAGAGAGTCGGTTTAGATTAGATAAGTTAAAATATAATTTTGTGATAACGTTTATTTAAGCGACTAAACCTTGCGTGAGTATCAGAAGTTCGACTAATGTTGTTACTAAATTATTTTTCACGTATTCCCTTTACGTACTGCTTTAACTGCAGTTGAAAAATTTAAAAATGAAAATGTGCATAAATAATAATAAAATCACAGAGCCAAATAAAAACTGAATAAAATTTAGGATCTGACTTTTTGCGTGACACAATAACGAATTTAGAAATTATTTAAATTTTTATTGAATTTATTTCAAAAATAAAAATTTTTAAACTAATCGAATTTATTCTCAAAAATTTTTTATCTCTTTTGACAATGTCGATAACCACAAAATGTGAATCATAAAAATTAAATTTAAATTTCCAAATTAATAAAATTTAAAAAAATAAAAAAATACAACCAATTTCTGAAAATTTAATTAAAATTAAAAATTTTAAAAAGAAAAAATTTCACTTTGAAAAAATAAAAATTATATTTTCCATTTTCTTTTTTTGTCTCACTCTAAAATTTGATCACGAAATTTTTTTCTAAAAATAAAAATATATTCTTTATTTTTTTTATTAATTTAATTGCATTAAAACTTCCTATATGACACATTCATACACCTACACACATCTACATCAATATGTTATATCTATGAAATTTATAAGGAAAGGGGCAATATCCTCAATAAAAAATAAAATTAAATTATATTTTTACGTGCTTATGAAACGTAAAACGACGAATCGCATATCTCCGAACACATCACACATACTAACACTTTTAATATTTATTAAAAAAAAAAAAAATTAAATTAAAAAATAACAAAATTAAATTAAAAAAAAAAATAAGTAAAAAAGAATATTCTCTACTACAAGATATCATTATAGATAGGCTAACTTGAGAATATCGGGAAGAATGAATATCATTGACGAATAAAATCTCGAAGAGTAGAAAATTCTATATTCTCCAAAAGAAGTTATTTCAAAATAATATTTATGAAAACAAAGTTGCGTTACGAGAATCAATAACAGTTAATACTTCGATTATTAGACTGTTTTGAAGTTTAATGACTATGAGTTGACAGCTTTCAATATCTACAAAAAAATTAGTCTAGCGTTATAAAATTTAGAATTGCGATAAACTGGATTAACAACTGTACAGAATAAACCAACATTTATGCTAAGCATTATTGAAATTTTTTGAGCCTATTAAATGCATTTATGTTGAGCATTATTGAGCCTAATAAATGAAATTAAATAGTTTTTGTATTGCACCTAGCTATTTCTACCAATTTATAACATTTCTATATTAGTTTTTTCAGTTTAAGTACAAATTAAACCGGCGTACCAGCGCCTACTTCTTGTGGTTTAATATATATACATATCTTTTTGTATGTTTTTGTCAATAACTTTAGTAGAATTACCTTTTGGTACGTTGAGTACTGTAACGCAATTGCCTGCTGATTTCTATCCACCATACACCAGATTTCTATAGTGATGGTGGAGACTGTACTCATGCTAAATGTAAATTTTATGATCTCTTTGCCAACTTTTGGTATTCTCCGGTTTCTGCGGAGGTTAATGCGGAGGTATATACCACGGCCGATTCATGATTACTCACACAACCTTTATCACAAATATTTGTATTATTTTTCTACTGCTAGTGCTTGTAAGAGCTCCACATCCATAGCTTCATATTGGCTTAATTGTTTATTAATAATTATATCAATATTTTATTGCCAGTCAATTATTACGGATTTGAGTTCATACTCCTATCATTTCAATTTAATAATACAGAGCAATAAAAAGATATTTAGTATGTTAGTATTCAAGATGTTAGTATGTGGTACAACTCAAAGAAAAAACAGTTATGTTACAGTTATGTTACAAAATAAATATCATAGCTTTGCAAAATGATGGCGCAAGTGAGTATGATAGTTTTTACAATAATTCTTACAATACAACGCCAACGTATTTTCTACTTTTTTTATTATCATATGTTTAATGCAAACGACTCAATTAAATCTTCGTTGTATAGAATTTCGACCAGTACGCTGGTAATTTATCAAAAAAATATTCACAAAATCGCAACCATTTAATTAATTTGAATGATATTACCGCACATACACACTGAATTAGCTTCACTAAAGTACTCAGTTGTATTTAAAATTTAGTAGTGTTAAATAGAAAACACGCAAATAATATTTGTACAGAAATATCAAAGAGCAGATGGGAAGACAATGTTTAAAACCCTACAAACCCTAAATTGGAGATAAGCGACATAAGATTGACCTTTTTCGAAGAGTATTGTAATAAAGTCCAAAGCTCACCCAGAGTTGTAGTGCTATCAAATATATTTACCATCAAATATTCGCTATTCAAGGCCTCTCTCACACATTTGACAACTCTAACTGAAATACTAAAGTCAGCCAACGAACAATGGTAAAATTATGAAACATTTTAAAATATAAGAAACGAAACCTTAAAATGATTACAATTTACATTTCTACTCACATATATTATAAATAGCTTTGAACAAGTATCTAATATACATACCTACTATATAAAAAAAAATAAATAATGTCTAGGTTGATCTGGGATGTAATCAAAGGCTTGGTGCTTCCACACACATTATCAAGATTTTATACTCTGAAAATTTTTATTTTCACATCGTGTGCGAATAAATAATTTATTCTTTTGTGGGCTCAGTCATGCGGTGGTAAACATAAGAGGATTTTCACAATTTTTTTTTTTTTATTACACCCTTTATTTTTTATCTCTCTCTCACACTCTAGTAAATCCAATATCTACTATTCTTTTTTTTGTTTTTTTTTTTTTGTCTTTTTTAAGCAAAAAATCTTATTAAAAAATATAAAATAAAAAATTAAAAAATTGGATATAATAAAAAAGTGCAAATTTTATTTTTATCTCATATGCAAATTATAATAAAAAAAAAAAAAAAGTGATGATAAAAAAGTGCAACGAAAATACAAAAATTAAAAATAAAAAAATAGAAAAAACGAAAATGATCGCCATTTTTTTTTTTTTAGTTATATTTTTCGGTTTTTTAATGTTATTGTAGAGTATAGTTTTTTTATATACAAGAATGTTGAATGTGATGAAACAAAGGATACATTATGATGAGCAATAATTGTTATTTTGTTTTTTTTTTTTTGTGTTATCTTTGTTTTTTTTTTTAATTCGGCAACAATAATTATAGAATTAAAGTAAATAAATATTTTTTTTTTGTATCATAACTATACAAAAAAAGTACTTTTTCATGTTATTTATGATTTGCAAATGTACATAATGACAGGAAATTATTGGATAATAAATTACTGTCATGAAAGACAATTATTACTGTCGTCACATTAAATGTTAGTGTTGTCAATATTGATAAAATCAAAATCAAAATATTTTCTTTGCATTTTTTTTTTTATGAATTTTATAAATTTTTTTAATATTGTTTTCCCAAAATGGTAATAGTTTTGGGGGAACAAGGGACAGGGAACATTTCACAGTTAAATAATTCTACTTTTCAGAATTTATTATTCATTAAAATTAAATTATGTTGTTTAAAATGTTTTTTTATTTTTTCGAATAATTTTTTTACTTAATAATTTTATTAAGAAAAAAATTAAATAACACTTAACTCTAATTTTTTTCTATATCATTTTTTGCTTTTAATAGATTGCTCTACATCAACAATAGATATACTTAAATAATTTAGTTATGGCCAGGTTTCCTTTAACTAATAATTTTTATTATTTGATTACAAATATCGATATTTCGGAAACAACAGACTTTCTTCATCAGTGCTTGTGACTAACAGTAAAGTTTTAGCCTCACAAGAGAAAAATAAAAAAATTTAGTCTCTAACTCAAAGAAATTTCATTTAATAAGATGAATAAATTTCTATATTTGGTATACAGTTATGGTCCAATTACATGTGCATACAATATGCATGCATCCTGTAAAAATAATTTAGAACATAATATGTATTTATGTGTTACTAATTACATGTAATTATGCACTTCATGCATATCAAGCAAGTAGTGTTCTAACGTAATTTTGCTGCGCTTGACAGAACAACTAAATTCATAATACGTCATAAAAGCACACATTATCAATGTGAAAATATTTAAATAATAATATTTGGCCAAATTCGTTTTTAATTTGCACATTTTATTACTTATATATAATTTCTTAACTTCTTTAACAAATGTACGATAGTCTTAAATAAACGCACATGTATTTCAGAAGCAGATTTGCAGCAAATATGTATACAGTGCTGCATGCATATATATGCGCATGCAATTAGACTGTAAATTTTAATTCTTCGTCGATTTTTCTACGATACTCGAAGCTTAAGTAAGTAAAATTGATTCTGGTATTGTATTATTGAAAGATATTCAGTACACACATTAACACAATTGTATAAATCGAGAAATATTTTTAATCAACTTTTCCAAAAATACCTAATAAAAAATGTCTCTTCCAAGTGAAATATAAACTTCTCAATTATATTTGAACATAGTATTGCTGTTGTTGAGTGGCTTGTGAAAGTGAAAATTTTTGACAAACAAACCCTATTAGACAGATTTATTGATCATGAGATGTTTATATACAAAAAATACTTACAACTTGTATTCCGGTCTCAGCTAACTATTGATTTTTTGTTAAGATGTATGTAATATTATATCAAGTATGGTTCTATTTTGTAAAGGATATTGCCCCTAATTATACAACGATTACAGGATTTTTTATAATTCATTTTTTTAAGCAAATTTTGATCGATATTCAAACATGTAACTTCGACAGTAAATGATGACAATATTTTTTATGTTTTACTGCATTAAAGTTTGTAGCTCGTTTGATACTTTTGGAATACCCAAATTATGTAAATATTAATGTTCGAATGTTTCTAAGAACATTATTTTGGAAAGTTTAAATACTTTGAAATTTAGACACAACCCCACAACTGTATTACATATACCCAGCTAAGCTTCAATATTTAGTTCCAAGTTATAATCTATTTTTAAATATAAATTATTATTAAATATCAAAACTGTATCATAAATATACCCAGGGGGATTTCAATATTTAATTTTCAATTAATATTTTACTCCTCGCCCCTCGAAATTCGTGAATGTTTGATAAAAAACCGTACTCAATATCAATAATTGTTTTCTATCATTTCGATTTATCGTTGACGCCATAATTAATTTATCTTAAACAACAACCTCATACGTCATAATTTAAATTATAAGAGTGTTGCGCCAATTTGATAAATTATTGCAAGTCTTGTATGTTAAAATTACTTATACATAGGATGAAAATTAAATTGTCCTATAAAATAAATTTATGTGAATATAAATTTTTTAAATGGGAAATATTAAAATTTCCATGTCATTTTACTTTTAATAAAAAGAACAAGTTCAATTTATTAATTAATATTGATATAGGTAGTCTAACAATAAAAATACCTACTGATGAGTTCTTATAGTGTTATGATGAACGAAACAATTTCCTAAACATATTTTAATTGAATGTCCTAATTGAAAATTAAAAAAAATTTTAAAAAATATTTGATTTCGCCACGTCTCCTTTTGAATATCTATCATTTAAAAAAATAATAATGAAAATCGTTTACGAAATGCTTCAGATATTTATACCGTACTTTTTTTAATTTATATCAGATTAAATGATGATGATTGTGTTAATATATTCTCACAAAACAATATGTTTTCTATATTTAAATACGAGCTTTTATATGATCTTTCCATTATCAATTTAGCGTTACACGTCATCCTATTGACTATACTAATTTAATTGGAAATTATCATAAGTTATTTTATTCTTACTTGGCAGGTTCTACTTCTGTATTTGTTTTTGTAAATTTGCACAGATTTGATATCACTAAGTTTGATTCTCCATTTTTTTGTTCACTGTTATGTACTGTGGACCAAATCGACTATGTTACAATAAATAATCGACTATGTTACTATGAAACTAATCGACTGTGTTATAATAATTGTTAAAGTTTTACTTTAGATTCTGAATCAACCGTCAATGTTCTTACAGTTTATATATTGAACATGTCGAAAGTGATTAGGTATAGAGAAAGCAGGTATAGAATTACAGAAAATATATAGATTTACCACATAGATACCAGATCAATGGTTGGATATGTGTACCAACAAATGTAATTCACGATTTTAACACTACCACAAATTTATTCTTTTCCCTTTATGCCATTTCATTTTTATTGCATAAGCCATTTTATTATATTTTCACCATTAAATCTATTCATTAAGATTCAATTTAAATTTTCTAAATTATATTGAAAAAAAATGATGAAACTTCATTTTTTTTTTAAACTAACATTAGTCACATAAAACTTAACAATTTCCGGAATCTCATAATTGACATCAAATAAAAATGTACCAAAAAATGTTACCAACATTTTTTTTTATTATTATTATTTTTTTTTTGCAATTAATTCTCAAAAGTCAAACTTTCATATAATATAACATATAAATTGGATATGTGTATATGTGTGTAGATTATTTGTCAATATAACTTTCCTATTCAATTCAAATTCATTTCAAAAATTTGTTTCATAGAAATCTACAATGACTATCCACAGAATTCTACCGCACGAATATCAAATCAATTGTCAGAGAAATAATTTTTTTTCGATCGGTCATTTTTTTTTAACAAAAAAAAACAAAAAATAAAAAATTAATATTTATTTAGTTTTTACAAACATATTTATATATTTTACATAGATGCAAAAATCTATCATATTTTTATATTGATATGTTTAATAGTGTTAGTTATATATGAGAGTATGAAGTTCTAAAACAAAAAAGAATTTCATCTTTTGATCCTTGAAAATTCAGATTTTGTTTTTTTTTTTAGTCGTCTACCATTTAAAATCATTCTGTTTACTACATACATGTCTATTATATAATATTATATACTACATATATTATATTTCAACATTGCAATTCTAAAGTCATAGCCACACTGTAATTCAAGTGGAAAATCGATATCAAATGCTGTACAAACCACGTCCGTCTATTGTATTTTCTATTTGAATGAACAGAATGACGAATCCTGTTGGACAATTTTTTATTTTTTTTTTAAATTATTTTTTTGTTTTTTTTTTTTTCATTTTAAAAAAAATATTTCTATAGGTTGAATTCTAAACAATTATTTTTTATTACAATTAATTTTTTATTATAGAAAGTATTTCAGTTCGTTGAATTATTTCCATTATGGTCGTAGAAATTCGAAATTTTACAATTTCCATTCCTCGCATCCTCATATTATAATAGTTTTGTAATAACAATATATTTTATTTATTAGGTTATGCTAACAGATAGTCTCATGAGACTGAACTTAGAATTTAAAAACATAATAAAATGAGTACCTACACTAGAAGTGTCATGGAAAAGGGAGATTATTGAAATAAGATGGAAATTTAAGTTGAACGGAGACGATAAGTTGTACAGGTTGTAGAACAATTTTTTGATTTTGATTTGATTATGAATGTCTCATCAGTGGATATAGTTAGTTAATTTTTACGTATAGTTAATTATTTATTTAATAATAAAGAGTTTATAGAATAGATAGTATATTTAACTTACAGTTATTAGTGAACAATGATGATCATAAAGCCATAATGCAATGCAGAAGATCAAGCATGAACTGATTCAGAGATATGAATCATTGAATGTTAACATTCATCGTTGGCAAAATTGGTTCACAATTTGGGATTGGGACGTATAAAGATTAATGTTTAATGACTAAGAAATAGTTATTTATTCTATAAACTGTTGGAAAAATTGGTTCATAATTTGGGATAGAGACGTTTAATAGTTAGGACAAATAGTACGGACAAATAGTACGGACAAATAGTTAGCGAGCAGTATTTATTCTATAAACTGTTGAAAAAATTGGTTCATAATTTGGGCTTGAGACGTTTAATCATTAACAAATAGTTAGCGAGCAGTATTTATTCTATTCAATGAATTTTATAAATTTAAGCTAACTCAAAGCATTAATTTAAAATTTATTGATCAATAGTTTTTCAATTTTTTTCTTCTATAAATTTTTCGGATTTAGTATCACAACTCTTAATACAGTTAATTGAAACAACAAAAAGTATTAATTACCAAACCAGAACAAATTTTCCTCTGACTAATAAGCCAGGTAGCTTTTAATGTAGAAATCTTATCTGATTATGTAGAAATCGGGGGAGGCCACACCTTCGTTGGAGAGATGAAGTATCGGCAGAAAACAGTGGAGGACAATTCTGCGCCAGGCCCAGGACCTTCAAGGTCTGTAGCGCCCAGCAAGTAAGTAAGTAAGTTATATTTGTGGAATTGACAATAATTATTGTACAAATAAAAGTAAATTAAAATTAACTAAAATTATTATTTACTATTAAATAAAATTTAATTAACTCAGATTGAAAATGATTATTTTGGAAACTAATTTCAAAAAATTATACTTTGAGCTAAATATAGTATGTTAAAACGAGTGTAAAACCTCATTAATTTACATTTTTCTTGGCCGTCTTCAATTTATACTCTTTTGGTCGACATCAAAAATATTGTGACAAGGAAGTTATCAAAACGACTTATATCTATGGTTGTATTTTCCGGGGAAGAACAAAATGAAGAACTGTGACAACTTTGACGCACACTGAATACTTCTATCCTTTTATTAAAATTAAAACCAGTCTTTTGAACCAACTATTACCACAATTTCAGCTTCATTAGGATTTATTGAAACATAAAAGATATTTTAACTTAACATAGTTCGAACGTTTTCGTTACGTTTAAATCGTATAACAAAGTATTGATTATCAGCAAAGATTGTCAACTAAGCGTAAAAATTCTACAATGGTGTGAAGGTAAAAAGACGGCTATTCTGGTATGCAGCCATTATTATATTTGGTTTATTATGACAGAAATGTTGAGATTTCTCTAAATATCAGAAATTTTGCATATACCAGTAATCATTGGCAATGTTTCGGGACCCTTTGGTTTTGAAATGTTTAGATAGTTTAAATCAAAAAATTGTTTAGCATCAATTTATGTCAATGTAGGCTTTAAAATGTGATTCTAAATTAAAAATTTGTTATATTTTGGAAATGTATAGGTCAGCAAATCTAGCGAATACATCAAGTAGTTGTATTTTAGTTCTAATCCTGTTTTTGACGTGTTATCTGAGTTTTACCTAAAAATAGCAATTTCGACAAATAATATGTATTTGTTCAATAGACAAACCCCAAATACTAAAAAAATATTTCGTATGGGAGTAATACCTACGAACAATTTATATCATATTACTCATAAAGCCCCAATAAAATGTGGGTATCAGGGCATTCTGGCATAGCAGGAAACAAAGTTGCAGATTATCTAGCAAGAAAAGCGTCCGATACGTCTTTCATAGGGCCAAGTCCGTTCTGTGGGATTCCCCTGAGTCCAGGTAGGACTCAATTAAAAGCCTGAATAGAGCAAAAAGATGATAGAACTGGGCCAACGTTGCTGGAAATCATCAAGCAAAAATGCTCATGCCTAAAAACTCGCTCAAGCAAACCAAAACCCTTTTTAGGTCTCAAAATTAAACACGTACACGTATCTTGGCAGGAATAATAACAGGCCACTACCTAATAAATAAACCTTTATAAAATGGGTCTAACCGAAAACAACTTGTGCAGAATATGTGAAATTGAACTGGATTATATTGAATATCTGCTTTGTGAATGTGAAAGGCACACTCGTAGCAGACTTTGCCACTTGGGAATAGCGTTCCTTGAACAATGGGAGCTATCCAGCATACCAGTGAAGAATATCCTGAGTGTTATCACAAAATCAGGTATCTTGAATGGCTCAAAGACTAGCTTACAGACAAAGAATATCACAATAATCCCATTTGCGGCTGCGGTGATGTACGGGATAGATTCCCTCCCGTAACTCACAATCTATCTATCTATTTATATTATATTAACAATTTAAAAATAATTAATAAACGACACATTTTGTTTGGCTTTTATAACTCACATATTACTTTCTTTGAAATTTACATGTGCATTTTAAAACTATTCAAATTCAAACGGGAAATATCTATTAAGTCCATACCAACTGATGAGTTCTAGTATTTTTGTTGAGCGAAACACTCTTTTTGTTTAATAAAGAACCATTTATTCCTACAATTATCTCACTTCGAAGAATATTTATTTCAAAAATGCATCTTTTAATAACATTCAGTGTAATTTAAACCCCCCACCCTGTACAAGGGTGTGTATCAATAAAATTCACAAATTAACAAAAAATCATTTTGAAAATTTAAACAGAAAATCTTTTTCAATATTTCATAAAAATCTAAATTTAACCGGAAACATATAATGCACTCTCCTGAAAACATATAAGAAAACAACCATAACAATCTACAAATCAAAGCATCAAGATGAAGAACAAGATAAACAACACAATAAAAATAATAAACAATTTTGATTGATGCAACTTGACATTTCAATTAAATTCTTTGAAATAAATTTAAATCAAAATTGATATTGAAATGGTAAATAGAAGAGCAATCGAATGATATTGTCGGGAAAAGTGAATATTCTCTAGATTGCATCAGAGTGTTTTGACATAAAGGAGGCAAATAGGAGAATATAATTTTCATTTTTTTTTATTAATGACAGTATGATAGAATTTCGTTACAGATCATTTAAGAATGTTTTTGTTACCAATTAGAGCATATAAATGAACTTAAAAAAAGAGGCGGGGATATTTTGAGATGGGGAAATTTTGAAAAATATTCAGCATAATATTTTTCATACATCAAATTTTATTTATTGAGCCGGAGTATATTAACTTCAGGTCATAATAACTGTCGAAAAATTAGCTTATATATATATAATCTAGGCTGAAGATGATTTAACGAGGGAATTAGGGAAACTTGCAGATTAGTTTTCAGCTTCATAAATTTATAGACATGATACATGATACTGACTTAACGAAAATAAAATTTATATAAGTTGATGTTGATCCTTTATATCACAATGAACCTTAGTGGTCTAAGTGGGTCAGCGTACTATCGACAGCCACTACTACCTACATACTTAAGTTAATGTCGAATAGCTTTTGAAATCTACAAATTTAGTGAATTTATTTGCTTATTAAGACCTCTTCAACCACCTTTTAAATAATAGCAGATCAGTTTTTTAGCATTCTAAATAAAGTCAACCAAGCCTCAAGCTCAATAAACAATTTGGAAATAGAAAGCTATGAATCGTAAAAAATGCCCAAATTAATTTACAAAATCGAAATCTGTATATTCACACTTCGTAAATTTAGAACCACATTAGTAATTTATTGTTTAAGATGTCATCGCAACCTATTTTAATTGATTTCTATATTATACTCATACTACAGTAATATTAGATAGCATCGCAACAATTGAATAAATTCAGATGTAAGGAGGTAAAAAATTTCCAAATGATTGACTTAACAGAATAATAACGATGAAATTCTATGGCCACAGTAAATTGATATATTGTGGTGGTTATTAATGTTGAAGGACATTCATTGAAAGAAACAAAAATAATCAAAAAGAGGAAATTAATGAAAAAAAAACCATAAATATTATGATATCACTTCGAGTGAGGATAATTCAAGGATAAATTATTTACCATTTTTAATTTAAATTAAGTACAATTTTTCTTCACTATTTTTTTTTTTTTGTTATATTTTTAGTAATTTACGATAATTTGACATATTGAATAAATATTTTTATTGCAATTTTGAGAAATTTATGATGCCCAGAAATGAGAGAGAGAGAAAGAGAAATAGATATAAAAAAAGTAAATTATTTATTACTCAATGCTATTTTAATTAATTAAAGAGAAGAGGAGAGTTTCAAACAAAACTAATCTAAATAATAAAGAAATAGTATAACAAAATGACTACCTCCGCCATATAAACTATGGAATTTAATATTATGTAATGAATAATAGTTTTGCTTCATACTAACGATCAGAAAAATAATACCGTGTAAAAACTTAAAAATGATCCAATTTAGTAAAATTATGTAAATTAAATGGTTTGGAACCTCATGAATATTGATATAAAGATATACGGAAAACCAAAATGTCTAGTGTAGTGAGCGTAAGCACATTGAACAGAATCGAGCCATTTTTTTTGTTTTTATATGTCTCGAAATGATTCAAATAATATTGATTATATTTATTGATACTGATATATGAAGAGTAATAGCCATCTGTACGGATCATTGGCCACTAGGAAGCCACGCTCTCAAGCTATTTATTCCGTTCAATCCGCATTGTCACAGCTGCAAAGATGATGATGAAATAAAAACTTTTGAACGCATCTTCTGCAGTTGCCTAGCATTGGCTAAAGTCAGATTCCGGACTATAAGTGTTTTGTATATAGATTTTATCGTGGAAAGCAAAATAGAAGATCTCATCAACCTTCTCAATAACATAGGGTGGCTCTAGTACTTAGTCCCTGGGAAAATAAAAAATTAGATAATGATCCAATATAACAACAAAAGTAGGTCCCTCGAGTCGTGGTATCAAAAACGCACAATTAAGTGCTAATTGGTTTTTCACAAGCAACTGGAATCACCACTTTTACCTACCTACATACCTATGTGTTACTATATTTCAAATTGGGAATTAATATTTTACTAAATGATTGTCTTAGTACATACCTACAGTATATAAGTTCACATTCCCCCCGTCACCAACGTTTTAAAGCTGAAAATCTAATAAAAAATAGAATGTAAAGCCATACAAAGCAACATGAATATAGCAACAACACTTATAATCAAGCTAGTGAACATGCTACGTAGCAGACGACTCTTAGAATTTATTATTATTATACAATTAGTCATATAGGTCAATAATTAAATTTAAATCTAAGCGTGATTTTTACATTCATTTTTTTCATACTATCCGTCCGACATGCTCCTAATCCAAAATACTCTTAATTTTTATTAATTGTTAATCCAAAAGAGATAAATTCATTTGTCAAGATGAATTGTTTTCTCTGTGAAAAATTTTTACTCTTGATTAATTCAGTGTTCTCTTCTTTGCTAGACATTGTTTGTGACACGAAGTAGTACTACCATTTTCACTACTCAATTCATATAAATTTGGGGTCGCCGTTCGTGTTTTACTACATTTTTCTTGATTTTATCTGTGATTGTTTGAATGTGCAAATAACGTTGGAGATCTTTGTTACATACGTATCACAGTCTTTTACTATACTACAGACAACTTTATTTAATTTAAATTTTTGAAGCATTTCGATGTAGCTTTTCTTAATACAGCACCATAATTAGATAACGTACGTACACACAAGTTTTAATATCTACTTACATTAGAATTTTATTTTGTATATCTAAGAAATACACCCAACTAACTAGTTGAATTTTTACTGTCTAATGTTTAGCTCTTAATTTGTCTTTGTTATAATGCCTGATTATGATTTTTATCCATTAAGTTCGGGTTTTTCACTTTCATCCGAAGTTCATAGCTAGTTTCTTTCATCAATACAGAGTAGGTATACTTCTTAATACACTATCACTATTTACTCTTTAGCCTTTTTATACTTAATTTTGTATCTATGTATAATATTTGAAGATTTAATACCAAGAATAAAAAGAACAAACATTTCAACACATATGATAAAATACTATTAATAACAGAATGACCATATTTAAGCAAAATGATCTCAATAAATTGAACCTTAGCCATCTTGTGAGCAATTATAAAATATTTGCAAAAAAAAAAATAAATAAAAATTAAAACCAATAAAACAGTAATTGGTTAGTAGTTTTTTATGTTAATACAGCTGAATTTGATATTGATACGATTGAATAATTGGAGTTTACCAATATTCATGATTTAAAATAAATTACAAAAATATATTTGAGTCCAAATAGATTTATTTCAACCTCAATTTAATTACCCCAATAATAGAATTCAAACAATTCAAATAATTTATTCAGAATACTAATGTCTTTTGTACATTCAATAACACGTTTCACATAATATAATCGAGGATAGATAAAAATGGATAAAAGAACGAAGATTTCTAATGTAAACTAATTTCTATCACATATCCTTTTAAAATAAAAATTAATCCTTCCATTTTCGAATTTAATTTTTTTTTTTTGTGTTTGTCTTCATCCAATCGCAATCAGTCTGTATATACGAGAACTTTATGTTATTATATAAATATCCATGGAGTCAATTATGTGCTCCTTTTCATCTTTTATTACCTCTATTACCGTTACTTGTATATAGATCTAAAATACATTAAGAGAAAAGTACTGCTACTGTATACATATATATATGTAATTTATATATTATAATATGGAATAAACGAATATATTAATATGGATATTTGTACATGTGGAGGCTTTTTCTTTTTTACTTTGTTATTGTTGTTGTTGTTGTTGTTGTTATTGATCTGATCACGAAATGGTGATAAAAAATGGAAAATGTGACGTATTAAAATCCATTTGTGAAAATGCACACAAAAATGGTGTTATCCTGAATTACCACTAACATGTTAATGGATCGATATTCGTAAGAGTGACAGAATGAATATACGATGGGTATATAAGCCAATATAAATGGATCCAATTTTTTTTTCTCATTTAAGAAAAATACTGTTATATAATATTATATATCCTATAAATATGTGGTAAAATAATAAGTTAATATAAAAATAAAATTAGTTTTCGCAAATTTTTGGTGCTGCCTGATAATGTTAATGAGTTTCAGTTGAGTCTAGCGTAATGCATATTGTATTAAGTTTAGGAAATATGTTCAAATGCAAGAAGCACACTACTCGTTTCAGTAATTGATTCCACTTTATGAAAAAAATAGGAGGTTATCCCTGACTTGGTCGCCAGACCTTGTTTGTGACATGAATAAGAAAATTCCAGTTCTGAAGCTGAAATCAATAGAAAATGTTATTTACAAAGAACAAACTTGTTGCCTATGTAACCAAAATTAAGGCATTCTCATCCGGCTTTGTGTCAAATGTTTTGATGTCGCCACGTATTTAAATAAGAGATAACCGAATCAGCGCATAAAAGTTGTGCCATCGTTTTAAAAAATATAAAATTTTCTATTTTGATGCAACGCTTTAGGGCAGCTGGTTGTGACCAACTAATTACAGTTTGTGTTTGGTTTTTTGTTATTGTTGTATTGTAAACAAAATAAATATAGAGCCACCAACAATGATGAAGGAAGTATGTTGCTTCCGAAATATCGATATTTGTAATCAAATAGATATTAAAAATTATTAGTGAATAGAAACCTGATGGTATTAATTGAAATATTTAATAAAAAAATATGCCGTTGTTCGGTTTTAATGTCATCCCAATGCTGCTGCCAGATGACAATGGTTCTGTTAACAGCACTAACAACAACTTTTAAATGTCAAATTATTGTCAAATACTTACTTACTTACTTGTTGGGCGCTACAGACCTTGAAGGTCCTGGGCCTGACCCAAAATTGTCATCCACTGACTTCGGTCATGAGTGGAATCTCTACAGTTGCTTATTTGAAGTTGTTTTATATCTGCCGATACTTCATCTCTCAAACGAAGGGGCCGCCTCCCTCAACGACACGTTCCCTGCAGCTTAAATTCGAAGAGTTTGCTAGTTGTATTTTCATCTATACGCCCTACATTGCCCAGCCAATGAAGCCGTCTGATTCTTACTTTTTTGGCTGGGTCCATTTCGTTGAACAGCTGGTATAGTTCGGTATTGTATCTTTTTCTCCAAACATCATCGTCAGATACAGGACCATAAATGCGACAAAAATTTACCAAATGCATGTATGCTGGAATATACCAAATGCATGCTCGCTTGCTTTTGGTAATGTCCACGATTCAGAACCATATAGCAGCACCGGAAGGATGAGCTTTTTGTATAATTGTGCCTTGGTATTTTGGGAATTGTCAAACAGATGTCAAATAAATTAAAATAAATAAAACTGTAATATAAAATCAAATAATGTGATACATTAAAGCTTTGATTTGCTGTTTTAAAGTTGCGTCGTTAATATTTCTATTTGCTAAAACGCTGGTTTTCCGTTGTACATTAAGGAGGATCTTTCATTAACATCGATTGAAAGTAATTTGTTTTGCGCCGTAGAATTTCGAGTCTTTTGCTTTTAATAGCTACTTTTTTCTCTAGTCTCAACTAACGACGCAAATCGAATTTTAATGTAAATAACCTACAAAACGTAACGTTATGTCATCTGATTAAGGACTTGAATGTTAAATTGAATTTTTCTTTCATTATTCATAAACTAAGCTTTTACAAAATTTATTTAAAGCACGATTTGGTAATATGTTAAGTAAAATTTGAGCTTCAATATTTAAAAAGGCCTAATTCTTAACTATATAGTAGAAATTTTCCACATTTAATTTAGTTAACATTCCAGAAAATTTATAAACAAATACCCCTTCCACTTCAATATGTAATAAGCGCAGTACTGTTCTTAATCTACAGAAAAATATTCTGCAAAAGTTACTGACAACACCAAAAAAAATCAAGGCCGAACTTAATGGAGTAACGTTCTTAAAAATATCATCAATATTGGTCTAAATAGCTTTCACCATCATCATCAATCTGTAACCCTATACGTGTACCATTGAAGTTCTAACATCGTCTTCTATCTTGGGCTAACATCTTCAATTGTAGCCATGTTGGCTACTTGCTTGCTTTTAAGTCGTTTACTTTAATTTTATTCTCCATTTTTCTTAACACTTAAAATTTTCTTGCTTCGCTTCGATTATTTCACATTTATTGATTTTAGATTCACAATGTTTTCTTTGAATTTGTAAATTTTAATTTTAAATATAGTCTATAAAAACTAAAGATGTCAAAGAAAATAATTTAAAGAGGATAAGGCCACATAGTTCCCACATGTTCCTCACAAACTTAGGGGACGAATTAAAGAACAGAACAACGAAGAAAGTACAAATAATGAAGCAGACATAAGAAACAGAGACACAATGCGAATATACTCAACTGAGGGACTGCCAATATCTACCCAAGCTCGAAATATAGAAGAAACTAAAGCTACACTCAATATCCTGAAACACAACAAAGAATCAGGTGAAGATGGCATTCCGGCAGAAATAGCCAAAGTGGACCCAGACCTAATCGCAAAAATAATTGAACCCCAAAGCAGAAAAGCTTGGATAGAACAGAATATACCACCATCATGGAAGAAGGGAATGATTGTCAAGATACCAAAGAAAGGAGACTTGGGAAATTGCAGCAAGTTGAGAGGAATCACGGTTTTAAATACTATTCATAAGCTAATAGCAATTATTATAAGGAAAAGATTAGAAGAAGTACTAGAACCAATACTACGGAAATAGCAGGCAGCTTTCAGATCAAACCAAAGCTGTGTTGACCAGTCAAATACTTTACGGGTCATAGTTGAACAATCAGTAGAATGAAATGCCCACTATATCTACTATTCATAGATTTTAAGAAAGAATTCGACACAGTCAAGAGATGCGCAATATGAAGAACACTTACAAAGAAGGGAGTTCGTGAAAAAATCATCAACATCTTCAAAGCGATGTATAAAGATGCAGAGACAACAACAAGAGATGCAGATTGATTTATGGATGATAACTGGAGAAGAACCGATCAACAGACAGATAAATAGGAAAAAATGGAAATGGATAGGTCATACACTAAGGATATCAGAAAGTGATATAGCAAGAAGAGCTATAGAGTGGAGGAATCCACAAGGACAAAGGAGACCCGGCAGACCATACAACACATGGAGACACACAATTGATCAAGAATTAACAATCAACAATTATACCTGGGACCATATTAAGGAAGCAGTATTCAACAGAGAGGAATGTAGGTTCACTATCAAAGCTCTATGCTTCCACGCGGAGTAATAGGGTAAAAAAAAAACCCCACATAATTAAAATCTAACAGAAACATATTATAGAAGGAGGTTCAACAACTGAGGCAATAATTACAATAAATTAAAACGATAATTTACTCAAACTGATAACAAAGGTATGGGTTGACGTGATGAATTTTGTCCTCTCACATATAATTTGATTATGGGCTTGCCACATCGTTGGTTCTTCTACCGATTAGATTAGGCAATATAAATATTGATGTATTTTCCGATTGAACTATAGGTTTTGCAAACAATAGTCTAAATCATTCCTTTGTGAAAAGTGAATCATTACAAGAAATCAAAAAATAGCTCCGGAACTGCTATAAATCTGAACTCTGTCGAACCTTTATACAGTCAAAGGAAGTGTAAAAGGACACAAAGAAAAATGAATAGAAAATAAAACTTAGAATATAATATATTGGGCCTAAAAACTAGATTTATCAATTTTGACATGGATAAAAGTGTAAAAAAGAGAGAGATAGATAGATACAAAAATATAACACACGCATCTCATCACACCTAATTCACATTAAAACAAAAAAAAAGTAAACTTACTAAAATTTGCGAATATCAAATTTGATTTTGAATTTCTTTTCAACATCAAACCATTATCACATACTTATATTATCCTTTATAAATAGATATTCATTTACGATTTATAGCTAAACATTAGATATTAGAGATAGCTAAACATAGTATGTGTAGTAGCATAAGAAAAATTTTATATTATCTAAAAAATTCATATAAAAAACAACAAACAAAAAATTGCTGCAAAGAAAAGAAAAAACAAAAATTCTAAAAATCAAAGAAAGTGTTAATGTTGTGTTATAGATGGCGTATCATCCATAAAGTAATCCAAAACGTGATTTAAATATTTTATACATATATATACTACATAATATTATATACAACACGTCAAAGATATTATTTGTATACTATATATAGTAGATGAAATATCCAATCTAACTATATTGAGTGCAAAATATTTTCCTAACATTTTTATTCACAATTTCGTATTAAAACCAAAGTGTTAAACATTAAATGAAGTCAAATTGATTGAGGGTTGTGCCGCCATTTGCAAAAAAAATACGTTATTGCGGTTCTAAAAAAAAAATAGCTATGCAGGCAACTTAATAAAAAAAATTGAAATGAAATTTGTTTTTTGAATTACAGACATAAAAATTTCATTACTAGTTTTTTTTTCTTTTAAAAAGAAGAAACTGAATAAAAATACAATCTTAATAGGATTTCACTTATTGAATTATTAAATCTTTAAAAAATTAATCAAAAATAAAAAGTACGTCCTTATCACATTATTTCATTCTTCTTTTTTTACGTTAACCTAAATATTGTATGCGGATGACATTGCCCTTCTCGTCTATACAAAAAATGATATGCAGGCAAATAAAAATTTTGAAAAAAATGTGTTACAAGTTGATCTCAAAATCAACATCTACAAAACAAAATGTCTAAAAATTAACACAAAAAATAGTACCCTCTTCAGTATAATCAGCAACGAAATCAAACAGAAGATGTCATCAAATTCTGTTACCTCAGTAGTATAATTGCTACAAGTAAAGCCCTATCAGGAAAACTTCGAAAATCGACTAAAATTAACCAGGATGAGCTATGAAAAACTGTGGGCTGATGTGGAGACAATCTAACATCACCAGAAGCACGTAACTTAGAATATTATGAAGCCTGCGTGGAATTGACATTATTGTATCGTAGCGAGAGATGGATGATAAACCAAATTTACATAGGGAAAATGCAGTTTTTTGTTAACAAATGCTTACGCATAAGATTGCGCATAATATGGAAAATATTCTGGCTCAGAACAATTAGAAAAAATTATATAGTTCATTATTCAGGAAAAGGTCAAATAAGAACTAATAAGCACACAAATAAACAAGAAAAAAGGATATGGATAAGTCGCACCCTAAGAAGACCTACGAATAGCAAGGTAGACATTGGATTGAAATTCACAGTTTAAAAGAGGAAGAGTAGGAAACTTGGCGCAGATCAGTCCATAAAGAAAAAGAGAATAACAAGAGAACATGGAGTGAAATTAAATGCTTAGCGCAGCCCAGAGTCAGATGAAAGAGCTTTGGGAAAGTCCTATTGTGAAGTGCTGCAGGGAAGCAGGAAAAAAAATCAAACATTAAAAACGAATGCACACTTTGTACTAGCTAGGGAAAATAAAAATATCAGTAGGGACAGTTTGAAAAATTTATTAAAATCCCTCTTGAGCTTTGAGTAATCCTAACGTAGATATTTTTGACTTGCGGAAACACTTTTTTGAGAATATGGCTCTACATTTGCGAAAATTTTATTAAAAATTAATGTTCATAGCAAATTTTGAGCCACTTAGAAATATGCACTGCGTAGGGGTGGGCATCCCTTCCGTAGCCTAATCGGTTGGAGCACAGAAATGTGTTTCAATTACGATGTGGTAGTCACGGGTTTGATTACGGGGATGGGTATAAAATATAACTAATAAAATAGCAAAATATTATATATAAAAATTTATAATCAATAAAAAATAATTAATAACTAATACTTTATAACTAAAAATATTACCTATATCAATATCTATATCAATACACAAATAACACAATAAATAATATTAAACAAACACTAATAATAACCGCCAAAAGTATGTGACATGACAACCCAGTAATCCTAGTAACGTCAGGCATCTTAACGTCAAAAATGGATAAAATCGCAGCGACAACTTGCAGAAAAATATGACGTCGTCTTACCACGTAGGCGCAGATACAATTATCAAAGTAATCTTCTACAGTAGGCCAATCCCTTACTTAGACAGTAAAAACAGATTAAAAATGAAATTAGACATTGCCTTGGAAATAGGAATGATGATATCAAATCGAGTACGATGGAAATATCAAGTGGAAGCCCTATGCAAGAATAGTAAGAAAAAAAAGGGGTGGGCATTTGAAGCCCCTTCTTGTTCTCTATATGAAATATATTCCAACTGTGGTCGTATCTATGATTAATTTACAGATATTTAGCATGGTCTCTAGAGAAAAATACGTTTTGAAGCTACTCAAAAAACTCAAACATCCCGCGCCATTTTTGGCAATGTTAATGTTGTGGTCATTCCATATATCATTTTCATGAGCCCAGGATATTCAAATTTTCGGTTGTTCAGTTCGCTGGACGTCAAATGCTGGTATTGTTTAAAAAAAAAACAATTGTGATCAAAATTGAAAAAATTAAACAATTAAATTGGCCCGAATAATTATAATATAAATTCACAAATGTAGTTGCTAGTTAGAAATTAAATATTCTGCAATTGGAAGGCTTTCAAAGTCTGCTGTAATTGGAGTATAATTTAACATTCACATAAAGCAATTATAGTATATCAACAGTAATTTTCTTACCTCATCGATTTGTGTTTTACCCTGTTATTCTGGGTAATTTCATTCACATTAAATCTTAATACAAGAATTAGAAATTATTAACCAAATTAGAATCAACTCTAATTTTATGTTTGATTTCTGATTTCTGCAGATATTTGGTACAATTACAGTGTATAATAGTGTTTCCCCTGTGCAATTACACAGAAATAGTTTTTTTAATTCATGTGTCTCTACTTTATAACGAAACCAATGCTAATATTTTTTGTATTGAATTGATGAACTGTTAGGAACCTATTTAGTATTATTTACTAAATTAAAATTTAACTTAAAATAAAAAATTCATTTGAAAAAAAAACGTTAAGCCAAAATGAAGGAACCACTTCGCCAATATAACTTGTCTCTTGTATGATAATAAGATACTAAGACATGATACAATATGAAATGGTTGATTTATAATTTTTGTTGCTTTTGGGATTTAAATATTAAATGAAAGTTCAAATGGAAAAATAATAAATTAACATTAGCATAAGCTCTTAATCATGTAAATTAAAGATAAGGAAAATTGTATAATTAAATTAGGTTATATTAAATAAATAATAATAAAAATAATAATAATGAAAATAATAATAATAATAATAATAATAATAATAAAAATAATAGTATGAAATGAATAATAATAATAATAATAATAATAAAAATAATAAGAATACAATAATGATAATAAAAGAAATAATAATAACAATAATTATAATAATAATGATATTAATAATAAAATGAATAATAATAATAATAAAAATAATAATAATAATAATAATAATAATAAAAATAATATAATAATAACAATAGAAATCATAAAAATAATAATAAGGATAATAATTATCAAATTAATAATAATAATAATAAAAATAATAATAATATGATAATGATAGATTATAAAACAAATAATAGTAATAATAACAATAATTATAATAATAATGATAATAATAATAAAACAAATAATAATGATAATAATAATAATAAAAATAATAATAATGATAATAATAATAAAATGAATAATATAAATAATAACAATAATATAATAATGATAATAAAACAAATAATAATAGTAATAATAATAATAATAATAATTATAATAATAATAAAAATAATAATAACAATAATAATAATAAAAATCATAAAAATGATAATAATGATAATAATAATAATAATAAAAATAATAATAATGATAGATAATAAAACAAATAATAATAATAATAATTATAATAATAATAACAATAATTATAGTAATAATGATAATAATAATAAAACAAATAATAATGATAATAATAATAATAATAAAAATAATAAAAATAATAATATTATAATAATGATAATAAAACAAATAATAATATTGATAATAATAACAATTATTATAATAATAATAATAACAATAACTATATAATAATAATGTTAATAATAATAAAGCCAATAATATGAATATACGAAATTTTTATTGTAAACTTTGATATAAGAAATATATTTCATTGACTATAATACTGAAAATATATATTTAATTTTGAAGTTGGAATAATATTATTATAATATTCTAAATAATTAAAATAAAATATTAATTATTTTGTGGTGTAATTTACTATTCAATTGCTCTTATTTTTTTTTCTAATGCTATATTTACCGCGTCGCCATTTCATACTCTTGAATAACATTATACAAGATAATAATAAAAATAAATTAACAAAATATTTTAAATACATTTTTTTTTTTTTAATAATGCAGCATCAAAAATTTGAATTTGAATTTGAATTTTAAATTCATATTTACTTTTCTACCAAAAATTTTATTTCAGTTTATTTTGAACATCAAATAGTATTTAAAACCCAATATAAACAATATTAAAAATGTATGCTCTTATTTTCTTTTTATATGTGAACATAATCTTTAGAAAAAGAAAATAAAAAAAAATAAAATACATGAAATAAGTAAAGTGTAAAAATCTTAAAATTCTTATTCCTCAATTTTCTTGGTTTGTTATTTTTTTATTCTACCAAAATGTAAATTTTTTACTCATTAAATTTTCATATGAAATAATATTCGAAGAAAGCTTAAATAAAAAATAACAAAAAAAAAATAAAACAAAAAAAAAAAAGACAAAAGAAAATTAAACAAAATAAAAGTAATTACCTCATCATTGAGAAAAGTTATTTTAAATTTAAATCCACAACAGTATCTAAAATATGCGATTTTCATATATGCAGGAGTGGGAAATTGTGAAGTTTTGAGTCAGGACAAACCTTTGCGAATTTCAATTTGTAAAAATAAAATTATTGTTGCTCAGAAAATCCAGGTTATAAACTGTGTTGTGGGAATTCATAAGTCCGGAAGAAGACTTGTATCAATATCCGGAAGGCGGAGATTTTAATAATCAAATCTTCATAAACCGACTATTAAAACGAACGATAGTATTTGAAGATATGGGTAAAAAAGAATTTACAGTTATGTGTAACTTGTTTTCATATTATCATCTTTGTAGTTCTAAATTCTATAATCTTCTTAAATTGCTATAAGAAGTTGTCTTTCGCAACCTTTCAATACATAGAAGTTTCATATTTAGCTTTACAATCAAAATTTGATTAAACGACTTAAACGAACAAAAATTTTGATTTGACTGTATTTGGGTTAAATCTTTTTTTCTTCAAGAATTTATATTTAAAACAATATTGAGCAAAAATATTTGAAATTATACCTTTTCTTCTTTCTCCGTTCCCTTTGGCAAAATAAAACGACGGGTTTTCAAACTCTTTTAATGATTTTTTTTTATTTGGCAAAAAGAACAATAAAATGCTTATACAATATTCATATGTATCAACTTTACTAGAAATTGGGTATGTAAAACAGTAATGTACAACTATATAATATTGTAATTACATTTTAAGATATTATTAAAACTCTTTCTATTGAATTTCATTTATAATTAAATATTTTTCATTAAAATATTCCGACTTAATCGTTCTAACACAATTTGATGGATATGCAAACAATATATGTATCAGAAGTGTATTAAATGTAAACAGCACTTATTTTATATATAGATCAGATCGACTTTATGTCATAACTGACATCATTGGGATCATGAAAAAACACCTTGAAAACAAAATACATCCGTTACAAAAAATCTGATCAACTTAATAGTGCAATTTCCGATTAATCATGTTAGAAAATTGTGCCTATTAAACATTAGAAAATGATCTTTCGCGTATACTATACTTCAATAATTTTTTTATTAGTTAGACGGTAGTGTTATCAAACAAACGAAGGCAAAGATTTCAAACTCGTAAGAAAATCATTATCTTACAATCTTACATACAATACAAATTCGGTTATTTCTGATAAGCTGTAATGGCTCAATGTAATCAAATGTACAGTATAGCTACAATCAAAGTATCATAAGAGTTATAAAAATGTTATATTTCAAAATTAGAACGGGATGAATGCTTATGAATGAATCAGAGGGTTAAGCCCTGACTGGTTCATGAATTTTATTTAAACGACATCAGACAACAACAAAAAAAATACCCATTTTAATTTTTAATTAATTCCCAAAAATGAAAACGTAACATAAACATGCTTACATGCAAATAATATTAGTGTACAAGTTGTATTTTAAGTAATATCGTTTTAATAAACCTCCATTTTATTTCCTTTGAAGCTTCATTTTCAATTATAAATTGTTTGTGGAGAAATGTAAATATCTTTTTTTTTTGTTTACTTTTTATGCCGATTATATATAAATATTTTTTTTTTTGTGAATAATATACATTTATACATGAATTTAAGAAAAAATATATTTAAAACAAAAATAAATAAAATACACTAAATTAAAAATATAATAAAAAATAATAATAAAAAAAAATAAATATCAAATATGTAATTCTAATAACATATAACTACATTACATCAATGTGTGTGTTATACATATTATTATACTTCAATATTAAATGTGTTTATATCCTTTAAGGATTAAAAAAAAAAAACGATATAAAAAATAAATAAATAAAAAGAAAATAAAAAATTTAAAAAAAAATTAAACAACGAAAAATGATGAGAATATAATTTTTTGTCAAAACTGAACTAAAGTAAATAAGTGTTGCCATTGTAGCGTATACATTTTGAAATTTAATTTATACGCCACAATATGGCATTTAACAGTTATTGTAAAATATTTTATTTAAAATTAAGTGGGTTCAAATGAATAGGTACATATATTTATTTGATCGAATATGCTCTAGGCTCCAGGTGAAAAATATATATATAATTGTCTGCGTTTATCTGGATGTTTGTAAGTTCGACGGAATACTCCAACACATATACAAATTTAAATATATATACAAAATGTAACATCATGTAATTGTCATAAACATAGGATCCGTTTTTTATTGCTTATATATGCCATCTGTCATTTGTCATTTGTCATTTGTCATTTGTCATTTGTCATTTGTCATTTGTCATTTGTCATTTGTCATTTGTCATTTGTCATTTGTCATTTGTCATTTGTCATTTGTCATTTGTCATTTGTCATTTGTCATTTGTCATTTGTCATTTGTCATTTGTCATTTGTCATTTGTCATTTGTCATTTGTCATTTGTCATTTGTCATTTGTCATTTGTCATTTGTCATTTGTCATTTGTCATTTATCATTTATCATTTATCATTTGTCATTTGTCATTTGTCATTTGTCATTTGTCATTTGTCATTTGTTATTTGTCATTTATCATTTGTCATTTGTCATTTGTCATTTGTCATTTGTCATTTGTCATTTGTCATTTGTCATTTGTCATTTATCATTTATCATTTGTTATTTGTCATTTGTCATTTTTCATTTGTCATTTGTCATTTGTCATTTGTCATTTATCATTTGTCATTTGTCATTTGTCATTTATCATTTGTCATTTGTCATTTGTCATTTGTCATTTGTCATTTGTCATTTGTCATTTGTCATTTGTTATTTGTCATTTGTCATTTGTCATTTGTCATTTGTCATTTGTCATTTGTCATTTGTCATTTGTTATTTGTCATTTGTCATTTGTCATTTGTCATTTGTCATTTGTCATTTGTCATTTGTCATTTGTCATTTGTCATTTATCATTTATCATTTGTCATTTGTCATTTGTCATTTTTCATTTTTCATTTGTCATTTGTCATTTGTCATTTATCATTTGTCATTTGTCATTTGTCATTTGTCATTTGTCATTTGTCATTTGTCATTTGTCATTTGTCATTTGTCATTTGTCATTTGTCATTTGTCATTTGTCATCTGTCATCTGTCATCTGTCATTTTTCATCTGCTATCTGGTTCATCTGCTATCTGGGTCATTATCTTTTTGAATAACTTATGTTATAATTAATTGAATACAATAGAATGTCTAAGAATATTGATTATTTAGAATTATTGAGTTCTTAGAATAATATATGTTTAAATTTCCAATGATGGCAAATAATATGTCGTTAAAATGATCGAGTAAATAACCCTTAGGAAAATGAAAATTTTGCACCTTACTACAAATATTCTGTTTATATGGTGATTAAAAGCATTCTAACAATTCTAATAAATGTATGATATTGATAAATTAGTAAGCAAATACATATTTTTCTTAAACTTGAAATGAAAACTCTAATGAAGGAAGAAATGCTAGAATTTATTTTATTTCCGCCATTTATGGCGTGTTACAAAACTAGTATTGAAATAATAAAATTAAAAATTCTAAGTATGTGCCACTTAATTTAACTAATAATGATTTCGGTTCAATTACACCATCATCAGAGAGCTTATTATTGTTAAATTTAGTTAAACTTATTTGCATAGAGTTGAAGTTTTATTGTTATATTTTATTAATATTTCTGAACTAAATTTGGGGACTTTTATAACTAATTCGACAACTTTGAACTGCAACCAAGGCTAATACAATTCAAAGTTGTAGAAATTCAACATTAGCGATACTCAAATCATTTAGTTGTAAATATGTGTTTGTAGAACCGGCTAACAAAAATAGCAGCGGTGTTGTATACAATATGTACAACTTTCTTCAATACATATTGAATAATATATTAGGGAGCCCCCGAATATATTTTTTTCTACATTTTATTTTTCTTCTGTGTTCAAGATTTTTATATTCCAGTCAAAGCCAGTGATCCGATATATTTTAGCCTAAAAAAGCCTTATACATTCTGTTAAATTATATTCCAAAAATTTTTATTTCTTGGTAATTGGATTTTAAAAGCAATTGGTTTATTCCATATATACAAGTTATAATGTCAATTACATGGTTATGAAGTTTAAGTTATATTTTATTCTATTTACTACAATAGTTCAAGCCTAATTTCAGTATATCTTCCGTAATAACTATTTTAAGATTTAAATTGTTATATGATTTTACATTTTAAATCCAACAATGAGCTGGTAACATAGTCTTAAATTTTTATTACAATTATCATCTTAAATACTGATAAGTACAATAAATAAAAACTATTACTTATCTTAATTAATAATAAATTTTTGTAATGCCTGTAATAATGATAAAATTTAATTGAAATACAATTAATAAATTTAAATAAACGGCAACACTAATTAAATATTATCGTATAAAATTAAAGATTCTAACGAAATTTCAAACAAAACAATTCAAAATTTTTATTTAAATTTTGTCTTTAATAAAAAAAAAAAATTAATTTAAAACCGAAAATCATCAAAATAAAAAAAAAATGTATTTTTCCAACTCTTTGGAATATCTTATACAATATTTTGAGGGCGAGGGAAGGAAGTGTTGTGTTTTTTTAGTAAAAATTTAAATGTTTCATTATTAATTCAAAACACGCGGTTTACGAAAGAATCAAAAATTTTTGATTATATTTTGGTTTTTTTTTTTATTACATCCTATATATTCTGTTAATATTATGGATTAAGGATATTCTAATGATTTCTATGTTGGACTTTTTTTTCGTTTTATTATCATTATATGCGAATTCATAAGAGGAAGATAATAACAAAAAAAATTTTTTTTGTTTTTTTTTTTAAATGTATATGCATACGTGGATGGGGCGCTGATATTTTTATTTTGAAAAGCAATTTCTTCCATTATTACAAATCCATAACAGAATACTAGATACTAGCATCATACCTTTTCATTGGCTGAGTTAAAAAAAAATCATTCCGGAATCCTTAGTTATTGGTTGCATGTTATAATATTTCAATACAAAATCATTGTCTACATAATAGGTTCTTGGGGAATAAAATCTTTCCATCATCTTCTGTCTTTACCCCGTTGATTATTAGCTTGATATTAGATTTATCTGTTGGACATTTGCTTTGGCTAAAACTGTTATTTTCCTGTAAAATAATACGTGATTTTATTAGCTTGTGATTCATTTTCTGCAACAACGTTCTGTCGGCATGCATAGAATATATCAGAGACATCTATTGATATAGACTTGAACATTCGTGGTGCTTTTGGGTGGTCCAAAGAACTGATTTTATATTTGACTCGAAAAGTCTTGGAGAGAGCGTACCAAAAACAGTTCCAACTTTTTTAATACGAGCTTGAATATTTAGCTCTGTATTTTTATAATATGCATGATCTGCCAGAATTCGAAACTGGAATATTCTGGTTAGTAGTCGAATGATATACAATAATGCCATATTAATAATTAATGGGCAGAACATAGAGATATTATCTATAATGGAAAATTTTATTTGGAAATCGGATACAGTGTAGTAAGTGTGGACAAGGTAAATGGATATTTACTTTATTAATTAATAAAATTATATTAACATGGAATTTGTATATACAATTTTTGCATACAATTTTATAAAAAAAATATTTATGTAATATTATATACATACAAACGTTTACTGCAGCATGTAATCGGAAATATCAATTGCAAATCTCTACTCTCTTGTTTTATCAATTTGTATATACAATTTTTGTATACAATTTCATAAAAAAAATATTTGTGTAATATTATATATATACAAACGTACACTGCAGCATCTAATCGGAAATATCAATTGTTGCAAATCTCTGCTCTCTTGCTTTATCAATTTGTGCATACAATTTTTGCATACAATTTTTGCATACAATTTTTGTAAATAACTTTTGAATACAATGTTCGCATACATTTTTATTCTTAATGTTTTTACATGATATTGTAAATCAATAATTTTTTTTTTATAAAAAAAAGCTTAGGTTATGAACCTTTCAGTAATAGCGCGCACCGCGTAGGGTATTTGAAAAAGAAAGGCGAAACAAAAATTATGAAGAAAAGTTTTGTAGGAAAGAGCGGAAAACATTGTATCGAAATTCGTCTTAACCCGCTCCATATCATAAATAAAAAATCCTTCTCTCATTGGGAATGATTTGATTGGAATTCAATTCCACATTCGAGATGTTCTAACTATAAAAGAATTTCCATAGCCAGACTTAAATGATCTCCAAATTCCCACTGTGAAAGGGTGGGAACTTGTTGGCCCACTCCCTCGTATTTTACGATGGAATTGCTTAAAAGTAGGAAGTAGCTCCCAGAAACAAATGCCAACATCAAGAAGATATCTATAAAATCGGCGCTTTTCGTCATATTCAAAATATATTCATTTCAGAGCATATTTTTATTCACTGGTATTCCAAAAATGTTAAGGTCTTTGAGTCGGTGAATATCGGTGATAGCTTATTACTAACAAGACAACTTTGAGCTTTTGAAGTGTTATACTCGACTCCGTTTGCTTTACCCCAGTCGATAATTTTTGTTAGGTCTGGATTGAGCACACCGGCTAAAATTGTTCCGTTTGCAGTTCACTGCCGAAGCTGCAGCATTAGTTTGTTTTAGATGAATTATAGGATGCTGCCAGAGTGTTGACGTGATCAAAGCTATGGGTTGGATTGAAAATTTGAGAAGTTCATTCATGAAAATGGGAAATAGTGTGGGTGAATGGACGTAATTTTGTGGAACACCACCCTTGACTTGAAATTTGTCGGAAAACGAACAGTCAACTGAAACTGTGATAGATTAACATAAAAGAAAACTTTCAATCTATTTTGAATAGGTTGAAAGCGTTGAAGTTGGCTATAAGAGAGAATGTCAGACTCGAGAAAATTCCTTAGATATATACGTAAGAGCTACAACAGCAGATTCGTCAGATTGGCAATGGCTGGTGTTGAGCTTTTATATATATAGAAGAGATATCTGGTGGAACGGTGGGCTCGAAAGCCGTATTGACCGTCATGAATGATACTTTTATCATGTCACGATATTATTTCATCAACATTTGATTGATTAAAGTTATCATCATTTTTGAAAGAATCCAAGTAATAGCTTTCCTCGACTTTTTTACGAATAAGATAAACTTGGGCAACTTCCAATAGGACGAGTATGTTCCTGAAGAAAATCACAACTACTTATCACCTTGTCCTCGTACATTTAATATATAATATGAAAGAAAAATTTTATTAAAAATTTTCATATTAATTTTCTATAAATAAGATGATGATGATGATAGCAGTGTTGTCGATCATAGTAATGATTATTGCTATAATGATGATGAGAAAACTTTTACTGAATTGAATAACTAATATAATATACTTTCATAATAATTATGTATATTTATTTACATATTATTATACTTCCTATGCATATAACAAACTTTCACAACGGTAACATTTTATTATCATATGTAAGAAAATTGCGCCTAAAATGTTATAACCACACTTTTATAATATAATTTTATCCACATAACCAAAATGTTTGATATTATAATATTAAGATGAAGTAAAATAAGAATATAATAAGACGAGTATGTTGGATCATCATCTTATCTCATTTAAATTATATAATTTGGTATTCTGTTGAAACTCAAATAGAAAAACGGTTTTCTTAAATAAGAAAAGAATATTAAGGTAGGTGGATTACAGAATTTTACTATGTAACCAAAAATCTAACCTATATCCTATATAAATATTATATTATTATTATTAAAAAGAGGGTGAAAGAAAAAAAAATTATGTGTTTAGTGATTGTTTATTTACAGTTGTTCCTATATTTTTTTCTTTCATCCAATATACTAATCTACACCAACATTGCAAATACATAAACAATTATAGTATATAATATGGAATATCAAAAAATATGTTAAATAAATAACAAAACACAGAAGCTTAAATGAATTTTATTAATATTCAGTTAAAGAAATTATATTTGAATGGTATGAAATCGAATATAATCCAAGTCACATATTCTACTTTCTATCCACCGCATATGTATCTAAAATATTCTGTTATGTGTAGAAAATATTTATTTATTTCTTTGTGGGTAGATTAAATTAGATTTGGTAAGTTTATATTTTATTTAATCTACTCTATATTATATGCACACACATACATTTTCATATTATAATATTCTTCATATACCAATATTAATTATACATATTCTTTTGATATACCTCTAGTCTTTAACCAAAAAGAAAATTTTCAAAATAGAAAATTCGAAAGAAAAATAAATACTAAAACAATTTTTTTTGTTTTTGTTTTTTTTCCTAAGATCAAAATAACTTGTCACATGCGTTTTTAGAATTTCTAAAGAAGATGAGAAATAACAAAAAAAAAAATTTCATATGATGGAATGGAATTGTTAATTAGAAAATAGTCACAATATTAAAAATGTGTTGAATAATAATATTATGTAGGATATTATTATGTACAGGTTGTATTGAAAATAATTTTCTTTAAGACTTCAAAAGGGTAAAAATAAGTAAATTAGACTAAAATTGAATAAATTTAAGAGCAGAAAAAATTTTTAAGGACTACTTTTTATGGAATTGCCTTTAGGAAAAAATTTGAGTAGGACAAGGATTATTAAAGGTTACAAGGTTACGATTAATAAATGCGGTGCCGTGAAATAATGCCATACTTACGTAAAGCCATAATAGCCATACATAAAATTATTTGTTATTAAAATACCTATATTCCAGAATATTTATATATTTATTTATGCCATATTGTGCATTAGAAGGGAATTCTGGATTGACACTTTTTCCAGAATATTTGGCAATCAAACATGGGAGCTAAAGCAAGTAATTGTTATAATATGTATACATATGTGCACAATTAACAAAATTTAAAAAAAAATATTGATAATTATTTTTGTTTAAAAAATTGAATAAATAAAATTACATTTTTAAAAAAGGAAATAAAGCCATATGGTTTTGTTTCGCAGTTATATGCGAAATATATGCAAAATAAAGCCATACCCGAAAAAATTTGCGATATGACTTTATTTCTAATTGAAAAACGAAACGAGGCCATTATTGATTTACTATGTATGGCGTTATTTCATGGCGTCAATATTATGCATCTTTTAATTATATTTTTTTCAATAGATTTTAATAGATTTTGTTTTGTGTTGTAGGAAACTCCAGATTTTGGTAAATTAGTTTGATGATTAGTTTGAATTAAACTAGTTTTCTCCTACATATGTTTATTTACTAGGTATAAAATTATTATAATTATACAAACTCTGTAAGCACTGTAGCACAACCTGTACGATTGAAAAATCCTAATAACAGATTCAAATTATCACTTAACATATTCAAGAAGAACTGAATGTGGGATATCAATGTTACTTTTTTTTTGTATACTTTATATTAAATTTAAAATCTTCAAATACAAAATCCTAAACGCAAAAATTTCAAATTACAAGATTTCAACATTTAACGGTATAATACAATACTCTAAATTTAAAATGTGCTCTTGTAAATGTGCTCCTATATTTTGAAGAATGGAACCCTGATTTTGTAACCGCAATCATGTTTTAATCAATATAATTATGTTTAATGTTTTGAGATTTTGAATTGTAGGATTTTATAACTTGATACTATATAATTTAGAATTTTTACAATTTTTGGTGTTTTGTAATCTTGTAGCGCTTATTTTCGGGGTTTGGATACACTCCCATCGGTTATTGATTTAATAATTGTCTTATGTTCATTCAAAATTTAATGAAAAAGAAAATAGAAATTTTGTACCCCAATCCCATTTGTATTTTAGCATATTATGTTTTTGTTACAGCGATACAAATTAATCCAACCATAAGTATTTAAATTTATTACCTTACAAAATTTAATCACTTTTAAGTTTAGATGCGCAATGAATTTTATTTTCAAAGTGGAGTAAAATTATTGTATACTGATTTGGTAACATTGTCCATTTTTTAGTTCAGGTTTTAAACATACTTTGATATTATTTATTCCAATGGATGGTCAATAATTATTTTATCTTGAGAAAATAGGGCATGAAGATTATCATCATCATAACATTTTCGTATCCTAAATATAAAATCTGACAAATTAAAAAAAAGTAAATCATTTTGGGAAAGAGAGAGTAGAAAATATGGGATTATTTGAAATTTGGAATTTTTTTTATATATACATTTTTAACAGAAAAACTTATACAGAATTTATCAAACGTTGTCTTCTGCGGTTTTTAAAAATATATTAATCAAATAGAATATCATTATGGATCTATGCATGGATCAGCAAAGAAAATTGTAGATTGTAGATAGTGAACTTCGAAAGGAATCTGTCCCCTATATCACCGCAGCCACAAATTAAGTTATTGTGATAATCCGTGCTTGTTAGTTATTGTGATAACTGGTGTCTGAATCATTAACAATAACTGATTTTGTTATAGCATTCAGGATATTCTTCAATGGTATGCTGGCTAGCTCCAATTGGTCAATCAGCGCTGGAACGCAAAAGTGGCGAAGTGTGCTACGAATGAGCTCTTCGTATTCACAGCTCAATAGCTTCTTCCTCCATTTCAAATATTCTGTACAAGTTGTTCTCGGTTTGAGCCATTTTATAAAGGTGTTTCTTTATTAGGAGGTGGCCTGTTATTTATCTACCAAGATAGATTTCTGCATTATACCTGATATTATACCTGTTTCCTCTTGAGTTTTGGTCTTCTTGAGTGAGCGCTTAGACATAAGTATTTTAGTTTAACAATTTCCAGGAACGTTGGCACAGAAATCCTCAGCTTTTTGCTCTAACCAGGCTTTTTATTGCATTTTCGCTGTGCTCAAGGGAATCCCAAAGAACGGACTGGGGTTTATGAAAGGGGTATCCGATGCTTTTCTTGCTAGATAATCTTCCTGACGGATGAAATAAAATTTCGAAATTATGGAATTGAATCCAACTATGTATCGTCCTCAGCAAGACAACATAAAGCCAGAATTCGAATGGTTTATAAGTGATAAAAAGCCATAGATTATGGGGCGATACAAGGGACTTCACTTGAACCAACCCTTTTTATATGTTAAGTAAATAAAATGGCTAACCAAAACCTAAAGGGACACATTTTTATGTATGTAGAAAATTATTTAAAATGATTACTCTAAAAATAATTATCGAAGTACCAATTGAAACGAACAGATCCATATACTAAAGTCTATTTTATACGAATATAACGTATGGACTTATAATATGGGGAATAAGCTCAAAACAATATATAAATAAAATACAAATACAAGTCCAACAAAATAAAGGCATAAATAATCTATATTCTACAAAATAAAGGCTTAATCTATATTCGCTTCATCACAGAATTTCAACGGATTATATTATACTCGTATTTCGGATATTTAAAATGAATTCAATTGAACGACAATTAAAACTACTCCAAATCGAACATAAATCTAAAATTTTATTCAAGGATTAGTAACCACAAAACACAATTACTACAGAGATCTAGTGTCCTACATCAATATTACACAAGAAATACAACAAATATAAAAACAATTCAACCCACGTGATTAAATAGTACATCCAGTGCAGCAACAAATGAATATAAAAAAATTCTAAATTTAATGAAAGAGTTCTACGACTGAAACATTTCAAAAAATATTTAATTTTATATATATTAAAATTTAAAATGTAAAATAATTAGTCATTTTTGTTGTCTTTGTTTTATTCCTCCATTTTATACATTATAAGAAATTTTAATGCAATATTCTGTTAAATATTTTAATTTGATCTTGCTTTATTATCAATATTCTTTATATAATATTTTCAATAATGTCTTACCTTGCCTTAATTTACTTTAAATTGTAAAACCATAATAAATATTAAATATTAAGTATTATTATATATACTTTGCAATAATACACTCTATTCGTACGTTTCAAAGCTCATGTTTATGGCTAAACAACTAGCTCATAAACCAATCAAATGTCAAGTGTTCACAAGCTTTTTTGTAAAACAACCAACTGTTAATTTCACATATTTATTATTTATATAAAAAAATTTTTTTTTGTATTATCTTTGAGTAGAACTTAAGCTATTATAATTGGTCATACGATAAATAAATAAAATAAAAAAAAATATGGAGGATTTAAAAAAAATAATAATATCAGAGAAACAAATTTAATATCTTTAAGTCTTTACTTAAGCTATTATTAAAAAAAAAAGAAAATTATTACAATTAATAATAGCAAATCATAATAGTGTTAATCAATTAACTTGTTGTAGACTTTACACAAGATCAAGAATAAGAGGATCGGCCTATAAGTGATTTTTGTCATACTTGAGCAATCGCACACAATTTGTACAAATCAAAGATAATCAAAGTAACAAAGAAAGTATAAATTATGGGGTACCACAAGGTTGACCTCTCTTATTCACGCTATATATGGAGAGTTTTCAAGAAATTAATTTAGATGCTAAAATATTTTATATTATCAGATGATATATATGCATAGTATTTGAAGATATCAACTATGTATTATTACAAAATAAGATGTATATACGGAGATTAAAATGATACAAAAATGGATGCAAACACATAAACTAACTAATAATACAATGAAAAATAAATATATTATTATAATTGGTAGTAATACGTAATTCAACGTAACTCAACGTCTGCATTTCTAATGATAAGTTAGAAAAAGTAGGAAAATATAAGTATCTTGGTATATGGATTGATCAAAGTTTGAAATGGAATACACATATAGAAGTACTAAGTGGAAAATTATCATCAACTGCAGAAATATTTTATAAAATTTCTAAACTCTTATCATGCTTTATTTCATAGTCATATTAGTTACGGTGTTAAACTGTGGGGTACTAATTCAAAAAATTATATTGAAAATATTCAAGCAATAAAAACAAAGCTATAAAAAATCTATATATAATTATAAATGGAGAGAAAGAACAAATTTTATACACAAATATAATAAACTTCTAAAAGTCAGCGACTTTATTGAAATAAAACTAATTATGTATTATGCATATACATATACATGATATTGCTAATGATAATATCCATACAATGTCTACTCTTACGCAGAGGAAGCATATACATAGTGCCAACACCAGAAGTAAACATCTTTTCCATTTGAATAAAATAAGAACTTTACAATTTGGATCTTCCACAACTCTATAAATTGGAACCAAGTTATACAATAAACTAGATATACAATTAAAGCAAAAAAATTCAACAAATTTAAAAAAAATATTAATAGAATAATTTATAAATGGCTATAGTAATCATCAATATTTAATTTCTCAATAATAAATTTTTTTTTTCTAAATGTATAGGATAGACTAAAAACATAGCAATTATTGTACAAAATTTTTCTTCTTCGCTTTTCATTTTTTTTCTTTCACTAAACAAATTTTAATTTCCGTAAATGTTTTGCACTTTTTTCATTATGCCTGTTACATACATTTTTTTAATTTTTATTTTTTATTTTTATAGTTTTATAATTTTAATTTTTTATTATATATTTTTTGTAACTATATTTTTATAATTTTAATTATATTATTGTTATATTAAAAACCTAAATGGAAACTTATATAGTCTGTAATGAGATAACTCTCTTTAGACATTGTTTTTCAAATAAATAAAATAAAAAAAAAAATAAAAACAACTACGTAATGAACCAGGTTGTCGTAAACACCATGTTTAGCCAAAAACATGAGCTTAAAAGCGTATTATATATGACCGATTAACATAAAACATAAATTTTGGTGAAATTCTTAATCAAGCTTTAAAATAAAATTTAATAGGAACCAAAGGCCGGCCGAGAACTTCACGAGAAAGAGCGGAATGAAAAACTTTGGGGCAAATGTGGATTTAAATAACAAATACTACATTGCATCAAAATATATTGGAACTATCCATTAGGATCTAAAGAACTTACTACTACTACTAGTTTTTCAATACTCACTGTACAAATATAACTTCAATAGCAAGAATCAAATATTGTAATGAAATGAATAAATTAATTAAAATGAACGGGATTAAAAATGAATAAAACTATACAAAAATGAATTATTTTCTAGAAAATTTCCATAAGAAATATTTTTATGGAAAATTGTAAAGACGCAACCAAGAGAGAGATGATTGATAATATGGGTCTTTATAATATGAAGATTAAAAAAATCTTTGGTTCAAAATTAAATTTATATATTCCATTATTTTAAAGTAAATATTAATGGTTTAAATAAAACTGAAAATTTTTTTTTTTTCCTTTTGAGAATGCTGGTGTTGTAAATAAATACTATAATCCTATATATGGATTACAAAAAGTAGAAAATGTATATATTTCAGGGTGATAATCAAATGAAATTAATTTAATTTGCTTTATTTATTTTATTTTAAGTACTTAAGATTATTGTAATAACATTTCTTAAATTTCAATTTAATATTTTTCTCTTTCTTAAATGTTCACTATAGAACAGCTTTCGGATCAATTAAATTCTAAAATTTATATTCAAATTTGATTTTCAATTAACAGCAACTCTAATCAAATGAAAATTTTCTTTAGGTCATAATACAAAGATACCGATACATTCAATATTTATTTTAAATTATGCAAAATCAATAACAAAATAAAAATAAAAACAAAAAGTGCATCCACCTACCTGTAATTTATATCTCTGTAAACTTAACATATTCAGATATACATACACACCTCAATATACATAATAATAATAATAATAATAATTGATTAAGTAAATAATATAAATTAACATTGTTTGTGGGAGTATTTCAATTAAGAAACATTTTTGATCAATTCGTAAATGACATTCAAATTAATTTTGTAAATCTAAACAAAATCTAAAATCTAAATAAAACTAACTCAGCGTGAAATTTTAAATTCAATTATTATTGAATTACAACATAAATATACATATACTTCTGATAATTATTATTTTATACAATAAAATTATAATGAACTTAATGAACTTAAATATTTTCTGATATTATTTTTATTATTGTGTTAGTGACATTTTCAATTATTGATCATTATTAAAATATTTAAAATTTTTATTTGCAAAAAATTAAATTCTTTAAAAAGAAAATTAAAAAAAAATTACTTAATTTTGTATAACTAGCTATAATTGTTGTCTCAATAATAAAAAATTTTTAATTCGAAGTTAAAGGAAAATAATGGGCAATATTATTAAAAGTAGCAAAAGAAAATTCGTAAAAAATAGAATAATAAAAATGTCAAAAAATTAAAAACTCAATTATAATCAATTAAATTTTACCGTTATTTATTGTTATTTTGTGCCATTCGCCAATTTTTATTTTTTCACACTAATATTGACGTTTTGGGTTTTGATTAAATGCACTTACTCCGAAAGCTCTATCTGCCATGGTTTAGCATCAATTTTGTTCCATATCCACATTTTTTTCAATTTTGTTGTCATATCCAAATTTATCCAATTTTCGGTAAGCAAAATTAGTTTTAAAGTCAACTTTCCTAAAATAAAAATTTTTGTAAAATTTCTCTTAAAAAAAAAAAAACTTTTTTTCATACAAAATTTGCCAAAATTTGTGCCATATCCCAAGGCCAAATATTTTTGCTATCTTATGTATGATGTGGAATAAAGTACGATTATGGTAGTGAGGTACAAAAAACGTAATAAACTTATTTAGTTATAAAATCTTTGAAATTTTTGAAGTGCAGCGGAATTAGTGCAGAATTTGAAGCTGATGTCCTTCAGTGCCCTTCAGTGTAGTGCAGTCCAGAATTTGAAACTGCTGCCCTTCACAAATTGTAAAAAAGAAGATGTAAAGCAAAATTTCATATGACTTCCATAATAGAGAACACATTTTAAATTTCTAACTTTTTAATATCATTTAATACTTGTGATTTTGTGTTTTGAGTTTTGTATTTAGGATTTTATGTTTAGGATAATACAGTTTAGGGCACAATAAAATCCGGACATTTTGAATTCCTAAAAAATTCTTACCTTATATGTAGTAATTTTAACTTCTGCACCGATTTTTAAATGTTTTGGTTGGCAATTCAGGTAATTATGCAACTATATATTTCTGAATTGAAATTGTTCATTAGTGATGCAATCGAACAAGTGTAGATCAATTACAAAAACAGTAAAATAATGTTAAAAGTATGTGATGGTAAAAAAAGTATACACAAAGCTGCGTGCAGACATTTTCAGAGCAAGAGAAAACGTACTATCACCATCATCAACTGTTCGAAGAAGACTATTAGAAGCAGGTTATGTAGCACGTCGGGCAATACAAAAGCCTATTCTAAAGGCACTTTCAAAACTTTCTCGGCGTCACTGAGTCCGGGAACACTTGAACTGAACTAAAAAACTGTAGGTCCCAGTCAAACTTTAAGCTCTATGAGATGGATGCTCAACGATTGAGATGGTCTAGTACCCTTTTTCATTGGGATAAATTAAATGACAAAAAATAATTCAGAGTTAATCTGCTAACAAATGAAATAAAGTAAAGATATTCTATTTAAGAAGACTTAGTTCCTGACAATAGTAGTAGTTTTCCACATTTAATGAGTTGATAAGCCAGTAATTTCATAAATGAATGTTCGAAAACCATTGTTGATATTGTAGTATAAACTTGCAGTACCGTAGCACGAAAAGGTGATTCTAGCTAAGTTACTGTCAAGAAGATAAAAAAAAAAAAAAACTGATAGGTTAATTTTTCAACAAGATAATTCACCAGCGCACACGGCAGAAAAAATATGATTAATTTTCTATTTAAAAGTTTTGACTAAAATTCAGGTTAAAAATGTTATTGTTATTAAGTTCTGTTTTATTTTTACTTGATGGTGAAATAGTCCCAAAATTATAACTGCATATACACTATGAAATGGCCTCCGTATGGTTCAGATCTTAATCCTATCAAAAATATTTAGAATATAATGAAGAAAAAAGTCCAACAAAGCAATCGAGAATCAATAGAAGTTGCAAGAGAGCAAATTCTGATAGCTTGGGAGAGCATTGTACAATGAACAGATGATGTCATTGAAATTTTTTTTGATTAACTCCATGAACAATAGACGAGAAGCGGTAATAAAGGCAAATGGCTGTCATACTAAATACCAAATATGAAGCTTAGATTATAATAAAGTAATTTAAAATTTCGATACCACCGCATTTGCTATGTATCCAACAGACTATTTTTTCCGAAATTGACTTTTCAATGTACTATACTATTTGCTATGCTCTATTCGAATTTGCAGCTAAAATTAAGTGTATCTTTTCCTTAATATTTTTTCCCGATTTATCCTAACAACCTATATTTTACTGCTTATATTTTAAGTCTTCCAGTTATGCCTGTGTATTCAAACTACAGTTTTTGTACTGATTATTCAAGCATTGCGTATGATTGAATATTCCTAATTATCTATCAGACCATTTTTATTCCAAAGTGTCCGAACACATTTTTTTTTTTAATCGATATGATGCAAGAAGCACGTTGAAATATCGTCAATTGAGTATTGATGTCCCGTATATATTCAAAATTACATTTTGGGAAATCAATATTAAACTTTGAATGATTGGAAAAAAAGAACTGGTCAATAGAATTACCCAACAATTTATATAGTGGGAATATATTACTGTATATTGTAGGTTTATATATGTAAAAATTTGTATGTACCGTATATAGTAAATACTAGAGTTATTTAGTTGTGAGTCACGGAAAATATGATTAACGTATGGTAAGCCAAGCCAATAAAATAATATTTTTTTGTTTATCGAAAGAAATATCCAAAAAAGTAGGGAAATTATTTAAATACTATATTTAATAATAATTTGAGTAATAAGTACATATAAGAAAACAAAATTTGACTTTATTTGACTGAAAATAATTATTTGAAAATAATTTTAGAAGACAAAAACTTTTTAGAGAAATATTTTACGATGGTATATTTTTCAGAAGACAAACGAGACTTAGTGGATATGAATCGGGCAAAATTATAATATGCTCAATATGTAGATAATCTATTAAACATTGTTTCAAAACTTTGTAAGCAGAATTTACTGCGCAAGGTTTTTCCTAAACTATAGCTGCAAAATTAGATAAGTACAACTGAAATATTAAATATGTAATAAGTAATAAAAAAATGTGCAGTATATTTGAACATGAAGCAGAACAAAAAAGAACAACTTTTTTAAGGCGTACGTGCATAGAAAAAAGCTTTGCACTAAATAAAACCAATATGGATATACAATAACAAAGAAAAAAAACAAATAATATTGGTTGAAATATATCAATGATACATGTTTATACAGCACACCAATACAATGGTATGAAATCATGTAAAATACATGAATTTTTTGCCGTATAAACAGGTAGCAATGAATATACAACATAAGAAAAATCAAAGAAATCGAAAATAGAAGATATACGGTAAAGTAACACTGAATATCTCGAAAACTAATTGAGATACTTAAAAACTGATGACAGATTTGAAAATACCTCATTTAAAAATGTAAAAATCCATAATTAAGTTCGGAAGGGCAAAAATGGCGGACAGGATAATCCCACCAAAATAATCAGTCGAAAATATTTCAAGCCCGATTTATATTAATTGAAACCAAATTTTCCAATGGAGTTTCACAAGAAAACTAAATTAAAAAACCAAAAAATATTTCTTCTTCTCTTTCCAATTACCCTGATTAGATAGTGATAACATTACAAATAACACACTTTCAGCCTAATAATGAAAATTACACATTCATGTTCATGTTTATATGGTTAAAATACTTTTTTATACATTTAATTTTAATTTAATTCACTTTTTAATCCAACAATGAATAACTACTCTTCACAGTTACAATTATTTCATAAGCATAATAAAATAAACACAAATTAAATTATATAATCCAAAAATTTACATCTTAATAATTTTTGTTTTTGTATTTTTTTTTTTTTTTAATATTCATTTTAAAATTATAAATTTTCTTCTACTTAAAAATAATTTTCTAAGTCTCTTATATCATTATATAAACATTTACATATATAAACTTACAACTAAAATAACTTTTCTTTATAAACATGAAAATCCTGTAAAATAAATAAATATAAACAAAAAAAAAAAAAAAAAACCAGTGAAAAACTTTTTTTCGTTCATTCGTTTTTTTTTTCAAATTCTTAGGGTTTTAAGTACACCTGAGTGCAATCCAAACAGAATTAGTTTCATTTTAATGTAATTTTCTATACACCACAAGTTTATAATCAAATTCATGCATTCCTAAACTTCACAGAAATAAAACGAATTTTTTAGTGTAGAAGACTAAAAAAAACAAAAAATATTTCAAATCCTTTCGCACTTAACTCTCTCATGTCTCTCATTAATTATAGTAAAATGAAATAAAATATTCTCTCTCGATATTCATAAAAACTTCTTTTAAATACGAAAAAATTAAAATCTAAAACGAAATTGTAATAGTACTCACCCATCTTACCTGACTATAATCCAGATTTAAATGTAATTTTTTTTTTTGTTATTTCTATCCTTTTCTATTAATTATCTTTAGATTTATCTTAGGTAAGAATGAGATAGAAATGTATAGAAAAATACGAAAGTAGTGAAATAAATTTAAAAAAAAATAAAAAAACATGTTTTTCTCATTTAAAAACAATTTTCTTTTAGAAAGAATTCAGTTTTTCTTTAATTCATTACACCATAAAAACTAACATACCAAGTTGGAAACCTTAACCACAAAATACAGTTAGTTGTATATATAGAAATGTGAAAAATACAACAATATTTTCAAGTATTTATTTAATAGTACATCGTGTTGTCAGTGAAATCAGTGGCGGAGCGTTTATTTTGTACTGATGAAAATTATTTATGTGGCATTTTAGAGATCACGGAGCCCGTTGACGTCAAACAGTTGCTGTGGAAGAAAGCAAAATTGAAAAAATATTAAATGAAATTAAAACTATTATGTTAAATGATAAAATTGTATTGGGAGAGGGAACCATTTTTTAACTTTGAGGCATTACAATACCAAATATGAGATTAGATTTATACTAGGGGCCCCTGTTGAGTAATTATATTTCAAGTTGAAGTCAAATTTAAAGTTTTTAAAAAAACAGTAATTTACGTACTGACATAGACTTCGCACGATATAGCAGAAACCACTCGTGCTTAATAAAAAGTTTTGTGGTTAGTAAGTTTTATTTAGGACACATAAATACACGTTCCTCATATACTGCTTCGTTTCCGATATATTCCCTATCACTTAGTATTTAGTTTAAAATTTAGTTAGCATTTAGTGATAAAATTACTAAAAATAAAAAGTTTTGTCATTAAAGAGGTATGTATATATATACCTACATAATACATATTTTTAATAAAAACTATATTATTACTACAAATAACCAAAATTTAGAAACAGTTACTTGAAAAGATAAAAATGAAGAATTCAAGTGATTTGTTTTTTTGTTGTTTTTTATTTTTTATTTGAGATGAAATTGTTTTTTTCTTTTTTTTTGGCATATGTACATAGATTCATTTGCAAGTACATAATGTAAATTATAATAACTGATTTGTTTCCTTTTGTTTATTATTTTAATAAGATCTCACATATGCATAATGTATTTGCTGAATAATAAAATCATATGAGTAAAAAAATTTCAACTGTGTGCGGATTTTTGCTTTATATACAATCTTATATATTATATATATTAGAAGTTCATTAAGGAGTAGGATAATCGAAATAAAATAAAAAGGTGTCTACTGCGCAGGAACTGAAATGCTTGTCAATTATAATTATAGATAACTGTAATTTTCTTACTGATAGTATTATCTGTAATTATTTTAAATTTCATCAGTATTCTCAGTCTTACAATTACGCAACATGATATCGTATTTTTGTTTTATTTATTGATAAAATATTTGTTAGTTAGTTCGTTTATTTCCAAAAGTTTGTTTGTACATAATTTATAATGACAGAGTTTTCTTATATTTAATTTAGAGTTTAGATTATAGTTTTCCAAATCTCTGTGTAAAAGCAGTTAGGCGGTTCATCCCATAGACTTGAAATTACATAAAAAATAATGGTATCTTATCAGCTGCGATCTTTATTTTACCCTATTTTTATTTTGCATAATATTTATTGTGTTTTTTACAATTTAATTTATTTGATAGAAGGAAAAATTATGGAAAATTTGAAAACCTTAAGAACCTTTGACTACTTTTGAGACTTAAATATAACCAAAAATCAAAAAAAAAATTATTTTTAAAAAACAAACAATAAAAATTTATATAGTTAGCAACCAATTGCCCAATAAAAATGTTTTCGGAGCTCGCGCAGTTGGCAATAAATTTGTTTACCCTAATAGTAATTTTATCTATTATCGACCTATTTTTGGATTTTAAATGTGTGTCAACTGTACTATGATGCCAAGGGAGTAGTATCATAGTTTAGTATCATTTTTAATTAGTTTATTTTGTGTAATTTGCAGATTTTTTTTACGACAGTATGCAAAATTTGACCAGACTGACGCACCTAGACTGAAATACTTTGCAAAATGAATTTGAAGATTAAAATTTTGTTGAATTTAGAAGTAAACGCTTTCCTATTATTTAGTCCGTGCGCATAAAAATTTCATTAATATTTAATTTTTTTTCTATTTTACTTCGACTATCGGTTTAAAAGTTAATTTGACGATTTATTAATTAGGACGATCTCTAGATGTCTGACAGTAGTGCTTCAGTCAACGGAATTGCCATTTATTTGTAATTTTCTGTTAGGTAAGAAGCAAGGTTTCTTTTTTCTTGTAAAGAAGCACGCTGAGGTTTTTAAGATACTTATTTTTACTTTTCATTTGTGTTAATATAATTTCTAATAATATTTGTGTTATAAAGAATTCAAACCGTTTTTCACATTTAATATTATTGTGCTAGGATCTGCATCCGAGGTATAGTATTAACATAAGCAATGCGACCTATTTGGCAGAAAACCGAGGTTGAAATATCTGCAATATACAAGTTGTGCAAATTAGGGCTTAAGATTGTACCTTCAGGAACACCCTGCTGGGAGAAAATATTTGCATTCTTGAATTTCGAAATCTGTCCTGTATTTACTTCATTTAATCGATATTGAATTTATTAATTATAAATGATATTACTGAAAAACGTTGAAAGTTAGTTGTGTGATTTAATTTAGAAATAAGAAAGTCATGTTTCGGATAATCGGATTTAACAAATATATTAATATGTGGTCTTTATATCTTTTTTAACTTAATCTGACAAATACTCGTTCAAAGAATGTTAGAAATAAAATAGTATTATTTTGTAGAGGTGGTTTAAAGGAAGATAAACATGTAGCCAAATCCAATAAATAGTTGGGTAAAGAATATTAGTAAAAAGTAAATGTTTGTGTGTAAGTGGCTGGAGTGGTGGAAGAGAGATAAACATTATGAGTTATATATCTCGATTACCTAACTGGCAAAAATGCAGAAATCTCCACCTAATATCCTATTAAAAATGAACGGCGCTGGATAGAATAGCAACAGTAAAAATATTTTGTATAAGTTTAACAGTGTCAGAAAATTACTGAAAAAAGTACTGTGATCCTCTCCTATCCGGAACACGGAAAAACAGAAAAGATATTGGGTATCATAGGCATTATTAAGTTCAATTTTTGAGCAAGAAACAAAAATGACAATCGCAAATCGGAAGAGAGGACAATTTCGTTTTAACAAATAACTCAGGAAAAGCGTATTGTCTTGCTACGGTATACAAATTAACTAACATGTGCCGCTATATTACCTACCAAAAGCAGAAAAGTAAAAATATATAATCTAGCAATTTGGAATAAAATATTTCTAAATAATATCTCAGTAACTACAGTTAAAAAACAGCTTAATATCATCAGAAATTTTACTCAGAGTGATCTGAAATTTTATTGTAAGGGTGAAACTTATTTTATTAAGGTTAAATTTTTCACTATTTTATTAATTTTAAATCCGTGAACTCTTTTTGACAGACTTATTTTGATTTTCTTATTTTAGTTTTTTGCTTATACGAAGATTAATATTTTGCACAGATTCAATGTGCAATTTAATAGCATCAGCTACATCAGGATTTCGCATGTAACGTACGTAAAAACTTTTTTGGTTGGCTTTAGATTTCAAAAAATGTTTATTATCTAAATAAAGTTGTGCTTTCTGAAATATAGATAATAAAATTATTATTTCAAATCTACTTGCATTCCATGGCATCAAATACATTATCACGAATTTTACTTCATTACAGTTGATTACCCAATAATTTAGGGTACTGTCTATCAATACTAAGATCAACACAATCTACAATTTGAAAGTGACACTAGGAAAATTTCTAAAGTCAAAATGATCTACATAAATTAAAATTGATACTAGTAAATTGAACCTCCCTATTGTGGTGCGATATGATGTAGTGTGATGCGTGATGACACCGATTTTAACTTCGGTGGGTCCGAAAAAGCGTGCACTTTATAAAAATAGATAACGTACATCGATGAACACCTTCTTCAGTCAGTCGCTACTGAATTGTACAGTATTTCTGAAGACCTCTTGTATAGAACGTTGGCTATAGCAGTACATTGACACTAGGTAATTTTACAGAGTGAAAAAAAAAAACACAGAATAAATAAATCTTTTCTCACCCTTTATAATTTGGTTTTTTTTTTTTATTTTTTTTTTGTTTGATTTAACTCTGATAGACGAGTTTATTGTGGAGTTCTATATATATATATATGTGTTTGCATAATTACTACAAAAGCGATCTGTTCTGTTGCGTCTCACACTTTGAGATTTGCATATATTAAAATAACAAAATTTACAATTCTTGGATTTCCTTTCGACAATTTAAAAAAAAAAATGAAAATGTATTTTTTTATAACTCTTTCACTTTTTTTTTCTTTTTCTCTTTCACTTTTTTTTTCTTTCTCTCTTTCACTTTTTAGTAATTTTCACTGCATATTGATGAGTTTGTGTAGTTATTGCAGTTCTATCATTCTTATTCGGTTTGTTTTTTTTAAATATTCAACTTCTCTTCATCATTGGTATTTGAACACTACACTATATAGTCATCAAAATTTGTTATTTTTACCATGGAATTGTACAGAAGTTAGGATTGAGTTTAAGGATTAAAATAATAATATAAAAATTTGTTATAGATGTATAGGTATATGTTTAAATTATTGGGGACAAAATTTATTTTTACACCCCTTAGGTTGTATATGTATATATTTTTTTTCCTATATGTATATTATATATTATAATATTATGTAGAATTGAAAATGATTTGAATTTGATATTCTGAACTTTGCTTAAAGTTTTCTCGAAAATTTATTTTGATTTATTTTGAATATACGAAACAAATTAAATATTTTCATTTAATTACATTAGAAAATTGATTGAGGACTTTTGGAATTTTTTTTTTTCAACTATAATTATAGAATTGATTAAATATTTTTGGTAAGGGTATTATAAAGCATGTTTAAAAATTTAACGAATGTATTATGAACAGTATTAAAGATATTGAAAATGTATGGTAAAGGTATAGCAATAAATCCCGACTATTTTAAAATTGACTTTCTTCATTCAAGTCTACTTATATAAATAATTCTGCGACAGTTTCAAGATTTTTGTGAAATACATTAAAACTGTATTAAAAACAAATATCCGGTTTTTATTATTTATACAATAAATTATTCAACCTGACAAGTGATGACAACGTCAACTTTAGAAATTGGTTAAAACAAACATTTAAGAGTGTTTTTTAGTGCTTTTTTAGAGTGTACCTAATATAATGCTGCATATCACATGATTTACATGGCTATAATCATATAAACTAATACGAATGTCCAAATAAAAATCGAAAGTAAGGATGGTCTAAGTGAGAAATTATTTAATTTTTAATTTTGCGATAATTTAACCCATTTAACACCCTATTAACTTTTTTCTGAAAATACATGAAAACTTTGTAATTAGTGTCCCTAAAAATCAAAAATGTTAAAATTTCACAGATCGATCCTGTCGCTTCCAAGCTGTGAGGGTCGCCGAAAAAGGTCACTTGGTATAATATGAATATAATATGATTTTTTTTATTTAAAAAATAAAGTTTCAGTTGCAATGTTATTTAACATTTTAGAGATTTTTTCAGAGCATACATATCAGCTTTTTAAGAGGGGCAGGAGCCGTTATTTCAAAATTTAAAAAAAAAATTATTTACTAAATCGAGGGTACTCTATTGATTGGTGTTATTTTCAACCTCCGCAAAGGACCAGAAAGGGGTGTTTTAGTTTTAAAATAACCGCTCCTCCCCTTCTTAAAAAGCTGATACACATGCTCTGGAACACCCATTATAATAATTATATAAACATTTTAACAAAGATTATGTATGATATATTATAAAACTTTTATCATGTAATGGGATGTATCAAGTCTTGCAACTCTTTGTGATACGTAATTTGCAATATTTGCAGGTGCCTTGCTGTTGTCCACATAAAATTAAATGCTGTTCTGCATATCTTGCAGGATTTTCAAGAGTATTGTTACCACGGCGTACAAGTTTTAATTGCAGGTAATCTAACAAAATTTTGTAAATTGTTTACAACCATAACGCCCGAAGTATGGTATCATAGTTTCTGCAATAGACAAATTGAAATGTATTGGAATAAAATCTTTGAAAATACCATATTCTAATAATTGCCATATTTTATACAACTTATCTTTATCAGAAAAAGTGTAATAACAAAAAAATGTCATCAAAACGCCTTCTTCGCATATATGAGATCATTACGGCAATCTTCTCATATGGACCAATACAAAAATGTTTTCGTGGTAAATGGGCATAACTACTAAAAATTAAAATTGCAAAAAGAGCCAATATTTCTTGTTTTTAAATTTTTAAATTTTGATGAATAATCATTAGTATATTTGACAATGTCCTCAATAAATTCATCGATCCAGAATAATAAAATGAAATCGATAGGATTTAATTCGTTTGATAAATTTATTCGCGATAAAATAGTATTTCCTAGTATACGAGAATTATCACCAAATGCAGAAATATTTTCTATATTGCCTTTTTCCCAGAAAAATGTTTCCTTTTTTGCTTTTTTACTAACAGGTTCTTTAGCTTCATCATTTACCCTTTGTCTGCTTTCTAACTCAAAAACTTGAATTTCACTTGAATTAACCACAACCTCAGTATTTATTAAGCGTTTCCCTATACGGTTTATATCACTACAACCTTCATCCCCGGAATCTTCTTCTGTTGAGTTTCTGTCATTTTCTGGCGGAATTACGTAAATATTTTCGTCAAATATAAGAAGTTAAAGATTTTGAGCTAAAGATTTAAAAACATAAAAGTTTGGCCAAACACTCAATATTCATTAGGAAACAACTAATATTTTTTTTTACTTACCACTCCAAAACTTTATCCATAGTTATGCGATTAAAAACTTTGTAATATTCACTTTTAGTAAAATAATTGAGTTATAACAACCAGCATGTGGTTCTAAGTGAAAATGATTTGCAAATTTATTTAAAAAGGCTACTACATTATAAAATTTAAAAATGAATTTGATTTTTTGTAGTAAATTATGTTAAAAACCCTACTGGCTTTTGGTAGTTTAGCGTTAAATGGGTTAATTAAGTCCCTAAAACCTTATCGTAAATTTTGTTATAATACAAAACCTACCAATATTTTACTAGCTTACTCCAATTTTACTCTAAATTTGACAGTTAAATTCTTTAATTGTTGTAAAGATTTTTTAAATTTTGAATTGTGATGGGATAAAAACCATTATGCTCCAGAGGAAGAGGAAAATTAATAATATCTTAAAAGGCAGAACTTAAACACTCTGACATAATACTTACAATTGCTATTATGCTATGATTGAGTATGTGAATGTCTAGCCTCCTTAAGTATGATAAAAAGCTATAAAAATCATACAATTATTTTTTTATAATGTGGACAAAAATGTCAGATATGTAACAGGAAGGAATGATAATTAATCCCTAACACTTTTTTATTTTTTTTTTAAGGGGAATTATATGTAAGCGGGAGCTCCTACGATCTATTGTACTTCCCGGCATATCTCAGAATAGCTGTTTTTCAGGTAAAGTCATATAAAATTTCAGTAACCTTAACTAAATACAGTAATTTTGATTAAAAAGTTACAATATTCAACTCTCAGTTATTATTTTTCTTACTACACGGGCTACCGAAATATTAGATATGACTTTATCTAAAAAATGGCAAGTCTGATATGAAAGTAGTTATTATTTTTCTTACTACACGGGCTACCGAAATATTAGATATGACTTTATCTAAAAAATGGCAAGTCTGATATGAAAGTTGTGTATGAAAAAAAGAGCGAGTTTTTTCGAGATAATTAACGTTTTTTACAAAATTTTCAGTTGTTAGAAGCAAACTGTTAAGTCTGTGCAGCTATTACTCAAAAACGGTAAGTCTGAAACTCATCCAACAATAATACCGTTAATTAGGTGTAATTAGTTTAAAAAAAGTTATGAAGATGATGTTACTCAAGTTTCAATTCCTTCGGAGCTGTACTGGATATTGTTTAGACATAACTTTTCCAATCCGATTTTCTTCTGATCCTCTCTAGCCCAGGTAAGATTTAAAGATAAACGTATCGTCTAGAACAATTTTTTTCCTAAAGTACTCTTAACCGGACCACCCTGTATTATAACCGCTTATTTTTGTCTTTTTTTTTTTTTAATTTTAACTATAGTTTATAAATACTATTAAACCAAATGTATTTACAAATTTTAAGTTCAATAAAAATGAAATACATTGCACTTTTTATGTCTTCCCAATTTTTTCACAAAGTAATTTCCAAAATAGTAAAAATTTTAAAATGGTCATACTGAAAAGTGTCAAATTTCGATTTTACCGGTTATTATATTATTGCCACAGATCTACCTATACGTATAAATTTATCATTTGAAAAATCTTTCACCTATAGGCATATTCACTAAAATCAAAAAGCAAAAAATTCAAATTTAAAAATATCTCAGTTTATAAACTAGACATATAAGGGTTAAATAAAAGATAATCAAGAACAAAAATTTAAATTAACCCTCAAGTAAATTAATTATATTTGAAATATAAGTATTATATACACAGTACACACATCATTATTTTTTCAATGATGATAATTCAGAGCAAGAACTAATGTTAACGATGTAATCGAAAATATTTAAAAAAAAAGTGCCTTGAAATTAAGTATAAACATAAATCGGACATTTAAAACAACCACTGTAGGCCAGATGTTATCATCATTAATCGATAAAATTAAAATCAGAAAATTATATTGAAGGTGATTTTGTGAACGAGGTTAAATTTTAATATAAATTTTAAATTTAACACATGATTATACTAAAAAACATAAATTAAAAAAAAAAAATAAAAAAATACAGTAATAATAATAAAAAGAAAATTTTAAAATTTCATTATAAAAGTATTCGGTTCAGATCCAATTTTTAAAGTAATTTACTAGTAAATTTTTTTTTTTTTATTTTCTGTGTTGTTATTGTTGTTGTTTTTACATATTTATGGATAAATTTTATTGAAAACTTTTTTGTTTTTATTTTATTTTTACTTTTTTTTAACAATGCTTTAAGCATAAATCATTCCTCAAGGATAATAAATTTTAAAATGTTAAAATTTACAACAACAATTTAATAAAAAAAAAAATAATAATAATAATATTAAAAACGCGCCGTGGTAACTGAAAACTTTTTTAATAATAACAACTTTTTCTGCAGTAATTTTTTTTCTCTCTGATATTTTTTTTCTTTCTATATATAATACGAATATGTATAAATATAATATATAAAAAACGATATATGAAACTCATATTTTATTTTTAATAAAATAAATTGATTCAAGTCCTTAACTAATAAATCAATATATGTATAGGTAGATGATATTTATAGTTTTTTATTATGTAAAGATAATGTAAAAATACTAAATAAGAAAAAAAAAATATATAAAATAAAAATAAAAAAAAATCAACGCGATATTTTATAAATTTACCTATTATTTAATAGATTCTATGATATTTTAATCTATCTAAAAAGGTAAAAAAAAAAAATGTAAAGGAGAGAATTTGAAAAAAAAAAAAATACAATTAAAATATTTTAAATTAATTTACGATGTAATATATTTATTAAATTATGTGAATTGTATCGTTACCCACAAATTAATATTGTAAATTTTGGAGCTTGATTTTAAAAATTTTAATCATGCTGTAATTTTATAACGTCAATTCAAACAAAATTTACTGTAATGTAAATCCATTGTTATGTCGTAACAAAAATTAAATATTTTCAAAATATTTTATCGTAAATTTAAATAAAACTAGAGGAATATGTTCATAACACTTTGGATATAAGTGTATTAAACATATAATACTAATTAAGTATATAATATAAATTACTATACAGAAAACTAGAGTGAAATTTCGTAAGGCGGTAATTTATATATTGACTGTGACAAAAAGTAAAAGCAATCAGAAATGTTGCTAAAAAATTTCGGTATTTTGTAAGGTGATCATTTTTAAAACTATAGCAACGGATAAACTTTATTTACCTTTCCAACGGCATAATAAATGCTGTGTAGGATGATTAACAGCCCTACAAAATGCAAAAATTCTAAATTTAATTCTAAAAAGTTTTTAGAATAAAAGACATTTCATACTTTATTTCCTACCTTATAACGAAAATATATATTTATTACATTATATTTATTTATACATATATGTATATGCATATAAATTGATTTTATTTTAATTTATTAAAACTTACATTTTTTTTTAAAAATATAACCTTTTTCCCAAGTTTTATTGATTATTTACTCTTTATAAAATAAAACATAGCCCTTAACCCGAAACCTCATAATATATTTTGTCACGTAAATTCATAACATGAGCCTGGCAGGCTCACCTTATAATGTAATAGAAAAATATTATTTTTAATAAATTTTAATTTTTTTATTTCAAATAATTAATTTTTAGATGTTTAAAAATAACAAAATTAACAAAATAAACGCTACCAAGTACTGCAATTTTGAAATTACAGTACGAGATGGTGGTAATTGCAGCTTTTTAGTACTAGAATTTACTAAACCTTCACCAAGAGCTCTTACAAATAAATTTCTTTTATTGGAATTTTTTTTGTCCAAATAATGTTGATCTCTATTTTTACTTGGAAGAAATTGGAATATAAGTTTTTATTTCGACGTAAAGTTCCTACAATCGTCAATTCATTAGATAACAAACTTTTTGCAAGTTCTAAAGTTGTGAAATAGTTATCCATTGTAATATTCTGTCCAGTTCCAAAATATGGTGTACAAAATATGGTATAATATTCGGTCCAGTTCCAAAATATGGTGTACATATATTTGAGTAGGTATGCCGTCTGAGAGTTACAACGCCACCAAATTTTAATACCATACTTGTCAGGCTTTGATTGCATTTGTTGGTATTAATTGTTCGTCTACGATAAGATTTTCTGAAGATATATAAAATATTTTCCCAAATTCTTATTTATTGCTTCAAACACATCTCGAATTGGGGCTAATTTGTCAAATATACCTCGATTACTTCTTGCGTTTTTTTCGTCAAATCTAATAAAACCTTAAAATTCTGTCAAAGCGGCTTATGCCTATATTATAGCTTTGAATAAAATTGAACCATAGGCTCTTAAAACGATCGATAATTTTGGTTATTTGATTTTGAAGAAGGTGTGCAATTGCGGCAAATGGTTTCCAGCGCAAAATATTAATTTAGACAAAGCGTTTGGCCTTTAGCCCATTTTTTACCATCTTTTACAAAAAATTCTTCATGAGAAATTATAATTTCACCGCTATTATCAGAATCATAAGTTAATTCATCTTTAGTTTCTGAAAAGCTTCGGATAAATGATCCTCTTCAGAGTCAATTGGCACATCATCGAACTCTATGTCGTCAGTCACTTCATCGTCATTTATTCATGTCAAAACTTGCATTATTAAGAAATCTTTATGAAATATTATATGAGAGCTTCTCAGGCTCATGTTATATTCATACGTTCATATGTTATATTCATTACGTGGTATTTTTTTTAAGCAAAAAAAAAAAATACCGTGTATTTTTGTAATTGTATATGTAAATATTGACCTAAATGAAGATTAGAAAGAAGAATCATTAAGGCGGATTATCTTCTTTTTCCAAAATTAATTCAAAATAATCAATTATATAAAAATTTCAGAAAAAAATATATCCCTCTTTGTTTATCCGGTAAAAATTTTTTTGAAAAGGTCAATTTGACCTTTGAATGACACCTTATCGTCAAAAATGGTCTTCTATGAAATATTTGTGACATTGTTAGGTAAAATTTCGTCTCATTCGGACGAGCGAATTATCATTTACGAATTATCATTGTCAATCTCATTTGTTTAAAGTTTATCCCTAGCAACATTAAGCAAATTCAAAAATGTATATTTTAAAATCCAAACAAAACATATTATAATTATAACAAAAAAAAGAACAAATAGTTTTGTGACAATTATATGAGTAAGAAGAGAAAAGAGTAAAAAACAATATTTTGTATGGCAATGACAATGATTTATTGAATTACGTAACACCAAAAATTTGTAACTATGTGACAAAAATCTTACAAAATGCCACTAGTGTATATTGACTGGGTTCATACATATATAAAATATAGATTGTCAGTTAGATTAAAAATTTTCAGCCACTGAGTTCAAATAATTTAGTTTCTACTACAAATAATTCCCTTGAAAATGGAAACTTTTATTACATTGGTGCGTAATATGAAAAGTTAAAAAAATATAAAATTACAATAGTTTTAATAATTGGATTATTTTTATCGTAAAATCTCAATTAATTTAAAATAATTCTTTTTAAATTTTCTTTTAAAAACATGTATATGTGTATATTCATACAAAATTCACAATAATACATAATTAACAAATCAAAAAGTAAAGTTAAAAAAAGATGTTTTGATACGTATATTTTTATGCTCTTGATAAGAATTATATAAACAAAATTCATTAAATTAATACATGGGCTGATATAGTTTGATGCTGAACTAAATAAAGTAACCAAGAGTGGGAAAAAATTCTTTTACTTTATCATATACATTATATATTATTTTATAAAACTAAATTCATATAGATTCTATTATTTATACATTCCCGTGAAATTTTATGTCTACATATATATTGATAATACTAAAACATATTAGATGATATGTATACAAATTTATGTTATTTATAAGTATTATTATTATTATTATTATTTTTCCCTCTATTTTCTTTGAATACCTTTTTCAATGCTCTAAAATTGCAATTAATAAAATGAAATAAAATGATTTTATAATTATCGTATTAGCGCAAGTAATATATTTAAAACAGAAAAACTATAAAAAATAAATAGTTAGTAAATATGTGTAGATAATAATGTTAAAAAACAAAACTAATTTTAAATTCAATAAGAAAAAATTGAAATGAATCTATTCTACAAAACCATCAAATTATTAAGAAATGGCTGTCAAATTTATAAAATCAAATCAGCTGAGTTGAAATATTGAAAAACATATGCTCATTTTTGGCTGAATCTGACATTTAATAATTAATACGATAATCTATTAGAGAGAAAGAGAAAGCAATACCAAGCTGCCAATCTATATGTTATATATCTATGACTGGGTTGATAAATGACTCAAAACGCTAATTAGAACTTCAATAAATCTAAAAGAGTAGTATGCTTCGAAATTCTGCCAAAGACATTTTCAAATTTCTAAAGTTCCGCTGTCTGAACGTTTTTGTTTTTTAAAATTATGAAAATGTTGATGACCCACTCAGCGCAGCCTAGTGAAAAAATAAATAAAAAGCTTTAAAATTTAAAATTAAAATTTTTACAAATTGATAATATATTGTAACTTACTTTTATAATATTCAAAAAAACAAGAAAAAAACATATAAAATCTTTGCAATCGGTCAGAGATTAAGGTTTTTAAAAATATTACATCAACCGATTTGATCAGAAAAAGTAGCATAATAAAAAATTAATTAAAGCTGAATATTGTAGTATTCATTCCATTTTAAATTTACAATCTTCAAAGATATATAAAAATGTTCTATAAAATTTTGTTATCTCTTTATCCAATTTTTCCAATCTCTACAAATATACCATAATTTTTTGTGTTTTTTTTTATAAATTGTATTAAAATATTTAAGAATATTGTAGTCTTTAACTAACTTCACTATAAATCATTCTCTGTTACGACAATCTAATAGTATAACTATTGAATAAATCTTCAGCATAAGCTCAAAATATCTAATATATTATCAGGAGGAAAAAAGATCATAAAACAAAAAAATAAAATTATTATTTACTATCAACAAAACGACTTATACAAAAAAAAAAAACAAAAAAATTAAGGAATGGCACTTAATCTAGGATTACAATTTTCGCTGTATAATCGTTTTATTATAGTATATAGCAAAAAAAAAAAAAAATAATAATAATAATAATAAACAAAAAAACTACTACAAATCTCTATTTCATAACTTTGAAAATAAATCTATCCATTTCTTTACATATATACATATCTCATACTTTTACTCAACTCACACTAAGATATTAATTCTGTCAAAAACTTTAGGAACACAAACAATTTTTTTTGTTTATTTTTTTTTTTGTTCCAAAAATCTCTAAACAAACACAAAAATCATCTCGAAAAAATGACAAGGAAACGGAATTGAAAACAAAGCAAAACTGAACAACAAAATAAAAGAAAGAAAATCCTTAAGAAAATATATAGCTGTCATCACCAAAAATCCTTGAATGATTTATCTCATAGAGATTTAAAAAAAAAAATAAATAAATAAATAAAAATTCTTCTACTCTAATACAAACATTCATACACCCACATATAAACATAAATAATGTTTCCTTGGATTAAAATTTCGCTCCACTTAATCGCTAAACAGTTTCCAATTTAATTCCGTTTTAATTTTTTCTTTTCTTTCTTTTTATTTTATTTACGTTTTTTCTTTTCTTTTTTGTACACATTTGTTTTCATTAGTGACGTACTCATGTTATCCGGGGTATAAATCTTTTGGAACACAGAATTATAACGAAAATATATATTGTTAAAGCACAAATTGACTTTGTAAGGTTAAAGCAACGCATATAAAATGGACAAATCATTTTCTTTTTGTTTTGTTTTTTAATATATTATAATTATTTTAAAACTTTTATATTGTTTTTTTTTTTGTATTTATAAAAAATGGTCTAATCATCAGTTATAATAAAATAATTAATGTAACTAAAAAAACCAGATGTTACAGGATGTATTAAAATTTATAAAAGAACTAATCAAGTGGTTGGTATTGTAAATTTTTAAATAATTAATTTAATATGTAAATATCGATATTTTGGAAGCAACTTGCTTCCCTCGTTAGAGATTGCGTCTAATATATTATTCTATAGTATATCTAAAGACTATTGTGATAATATCGATATTTGCATAATAAATGAATTACTTAAAAATTTACAATACCAACCACTTGATTAGTTCTTTCATAAATTTAATTACATCCTGTATCATCCTGTTTTTTTTGCTTACCCTAATTATTTTATTATAATGGATGAGTCGACCATTTTATATAGATACAAAAAATATATATCTATATATATATAAAAGTTTTAAAATAATTATAATATATTAAAAAACAAAACAAAAAAAAATTATTTGTCCATTTCATAGGCGTTCACAACATAACAGTAAATTTCGCAATATCAATATTTACAAAACTAATTAGTATATTCGATGATCGGTCCTAGATATTCGAGGAAGTTTGATAAAACGTCGTATTCAATTTCATAATGATTTTTTTTCATCATTTCAATTAATTTTTGATAATATATTTTATTTTTTTATTGATTTAACTTAGACAACATATGTAATAATTTATTTTAAAAGAAATTAAATTTAAATTTTATTCTGGCGGTAAAAATAAGAAACTATGAAATTGGTGAGTTGCAGCAATTTGGTAAATAAAAATGTTTCTATGTTAAAATGACGTAATTTAAATTTCTAATTGATTATGAAATTAACAAAATTTGAAAAAATATTTAATTTCGCTACGTCTCATTTTAAATATATATCATTTTTAAAAGAATAATAATGGAAATCGGTTCTGAAATGGTTCAAATATTTGTTACGGTACTTTTTTCAATTTACAGATTATATACAATGGTTTAATCATCATCAATATCCTGTGGGGTATAGATCGCCATCAGTCGCCATCAGTGGGGTATAGATCGGAAACAGTGAATTGTAAAACGGCGGAGGTAGCAACCAAAAGCGGAAGATCAATGCCCAGAATAAAGCTACTTTCACATTTTAAATTTAAGGATCTTTTCCGTAACCATGTATGCAGCGTCTGCATCCCCTCGTTGGAGTGGCTACAAAAGGCGTCGGTACTAACAACGACCGGCCTGTAAGAAGATGTATCTGACCGTCCAACGGGTGGGTATGCCTGTCAGGTTTGAGCTTATTTTGAGCAGGCTAATTATGATTACCTGTTGTAATGTTATTCTGCATCTGAGTTCATAAAGATGCCCGATTTAAACATCACGCTCAGTTGTATACTTTTTAGTTCCCATTATTCGAGGAATACTGCTCCCAGAATGACGAGCCAGTAAATAGGAATTTGAGAGATGTCAACCGTACAATAGCATTTAAATGCTATTTTAATACGCCTGAAGGTTCTGGCAACTGTAGTACCAAGAAAAAGGAATATATTTTTATAGTATACTTTTTCTCTTTATAAATTTTCACTCCACTCTGCAGTCTAAAATAAGAAAAATAAATAAAAGTCTGGGGCACATCTCAAATTTACTGGTTTTGAGATTATACTTTGAATTTTAACCAATTTTGACACCACAAATCCACTACGACACACAAAATATTGGTCATGCGTAAGATATTCTATATTGCTATTTTTGAACTCATATCCGATATTACTATAATATAGTACCGGCCAGAGCTGCGGACCCGGTGGACCTATCACTATAAAATTTTAAATTTGTATTTCTTGGTCTAAAACTCTGGAAAAATTACAAAATTTAAGCAACAGGAACTTGTAGCCGGCAGTAAAAGGTTAAACTTAAATACATGCATAGATAAAAGCGGTTGCCTAATTATCGCCACATTTAGACCAAAGAGCTTCATTTTGTATACACGCATATTACTCAATAATTATCATTATTATTTACATTAAAAAATTATTTAAAATCGAATATATCGACATTATAGTTCTCAGCTACAAATTATGTTAATTAATTCATCTAATAAATTCCACAACTTTATGTTATAATTAAAAATAAGATCCTGTCTTCCCTACGTTCTCACTAATTCATTATTTTTTATAAATTCTACATTTTTTATATTATTATCATTAAACATACCACCTCCAAACTCACATATATATGCAATATTTTATATTAGATTTATTAAATCTTTCCATTTTCGAAGCAATCCCTCACACTCCTATTTTTTAACCAAAAAAATATTTCTAAGATTAAAAATACGAGTAGGTATAAAAAAAAAATATAATAGTGTATTATAAAATCTATACTAAAACACCATCCTAAACGTCCTAACAGTGAATTGCTGAACTTTTAATATACTTTAATTTTTTTTTTTGTTTTTTTGAAAAATCAATGCTTTTGTAACCATTAACGCAATTAGTTATGTTTAAAAATAATCCCTACTGTGTTTAAGCATATTTGCAAGCACTGGCAATCATATCCACTTACCCCCCTAAATGAAAAAAAAATGAAAAATCATTGAAATTACGTAGGAAGAAATAATAATGGTTAAAAATTATTTTTTGAAGTACCGCGGTGACGACAAAATTGTAAAAATACAAAATGTGAAATTTTTTTCAGAAGATTTCATAATCAGATAAAAATAATAAAACAATAAAAAAAAAAAATTGATGGACAGGTTCTAAATTGTAATTTCATTAATGGACTTTTGATTGAATTTCTTTCCTTTTTTAATGAAATTTTTATTTTTATTAATCAAGGATCCAGCTAGCTATATAATAATAATGGCATACAGTCTTGATGATGATATTTATGATTTTAACATTTTTACTTTTTCTAAATTAAATTAAAATTTTTAAAGATCATATAATTTTGAATGCGACATGAAATCCAATTTAGATTTTATGAATAAGGTGGAGCTTCAGTTAAACACAATAAGTATAGAAATAAAACAACAAAACCGTAGTAGAGAATTAAAAATATATAAATATGGTCAGATACCTGTAGTAAACGATGTCCTAAAGTAAAATAAAGAATAAACAAAAAAACTTTATACTTTATAGTTTAACTAACTTAATCTACACAATAAAATTAAAGAATTTATAAAAATTAGGGCTAACGTATCGCCATTTATCTTTAGTCGCCATATTTGTTAAAACATTGAAAGCGAGATATTTCTTACATAATGTTATTTTAAGCCTATCTTTCATAAGATGCCATTTGTATAATACGATAATTTTTGTAGTAGTAAAAAGTGGAAGGGAAATTGTTATCGCTGTTCCAGACGTAAACAACATGGAAAAGCTCGTACAAACTGCAATACACAAGTTTGTATTCAACAATAAAAAGATGTGATTTATTGTAACTAATGTCAAAATCCGTTGAGTATTTATAAACATATTTTCTTCTAAATAATTTAATACGTTTTTATATAATTTCAGCCTTCTTCTTCTTCATTTTGGTGATTTTTGCATTTTGGGCGGCTGTGGTTCACAGTGCGGATACTTCACTTGTTGTCCTGGTCATGTTTTAGGCAGCAGGTGAAGTAGAAGTAATCACTTGGTAGGCATTCAGTGGTTTTCCAATGTGGTTTCGCAAGTGTACGTATTACCTCCCTGCGGTGGTCACTGATAACTATATTCTTCTAGGCTAAAGTACGGCGCTAAAGGAGTAAACCTTAAAAAAAATCCCCAAATTACACGGTGGAAAAGCATGCGCCAAATTATGAATGGTTAGTGGGTTAACTAACTTCTAGTATGCGAACTCTGGATACCTGGCGACCTCCAGTTTCAAGCTAGCCTTTCCGTGGTATTGCGGATCTCTGCCACGGGTGGCTTTTCCTTTCCCCGCTACTCGTGGGATAAAATTATGAATTTAAATGAAAAAACCAACTTAAAATTAGCAAGCTTGTCCTTGTCAGAGGATGAGCTACTTCTCTCCAGTCAGGAAACTATTTTGGGAACTTCAGAGAGTATCAGCCTTAGTACACCTGTTCTTTCGCAACCATCTTCAGGAAGAGCAGTGAGTACCAGCCATAGTGCACCTGCTCTTCTTCAAACAACCGACCGGAAACCCAAACGAAAAAGGAAATCAGAAAACGTTGTTTGGAAAGCGAGGTACAACAAGGCCAATTTCATTTTAGTCAAAATTACCAAAAATGAGGTAGCCGGTACTTCTACCGACCGTGACCGATCGGATAAATTCGATATCAGGCAGTCATTGAAGAATACAATAACCGCCAAAAGACATTAAATAATGTAGGGGAGAGGGAATGCGGAAAACGTAACAGATCTCACGAAGAGAACGTACAAGCTCCGAAAAGAAGCAAGGCGGCTGGTGGAACTCACCCCCACATTTTAACAACAGACCAACAACAAAGCGCGTTTAGTGAGGTCGCCAAGGAGTATCTGCATATGGCACTAGTTGACGAAATCACCAACAGTGGCAAGCAAGTGGCGGCGATCTGCCCAGCGATCGAGACAAAATTGTCCGAGATGGTATTGCGCATGTTGCCACGGCTGAGGTACTGAGGGGATGTAGGGTGATGAAATGTAAGAATCAGTACTCCAGGCTTTTTCTCGGCGAATACATTTCTAAGGCATTTTTATACTATTTAAGACTTACCACTCAAATACACAAATACACAATTTTTTATAATATCATATTGTAAACTAAATTTAAAAATGTATTTTTGGATTACAAGTCAACCAATGGGGCGCAGATCAGGAGGTGTAAATGCTACTTTTGCACTTCCTGGTTAGCGCTTCACTGGCTTGAATTAATCTGTATACTCTGAATATTGTTTAATAGTTAATTTGTTAAATTGTTATACTGATGTTAAATTTTTACATTGTTGATTTGTTTCATTTTTTCTGTTTTAGATTATTTGTTACATTTCCTAGGTATTAAGTGTTATGTGTTGTAAATTTTTAAATATTATTTCTTTATATATATTTCCGAAAGGGAAAAAGGCCTGTAGTTGGCCTGCAGATTAATCTGTAGATCCACTGTTAAATAAATAAATAAATAAATTGTTTAATTTGTTTGGGAAAATGTTGAATTTGTTTGGAAAAATGTATATTTAATAATAACTAAATATGTTCATTAACAGACACTTTTAAAATAACATAATGTGGCATATTCAGAATTTTGATAAAAATTTCACTTTGATGCACTATGCCATCGTTATATCAGGTAACCTTTACCTATAATAAAAAATAATACATATCATACCATTATTATTGTTCAGCAATTTTTTAATTAATTTCATATTATTGACTTTGATTTTGACAATATTATTGAAAATAACATATAAAATAGTATATTTTTTTGCCATTTATTTTCAACTGATAACAATTTTCTAAATGTAACCTTTTTTACTATTATGCATTGGATTTTAAAAATAATCAAAAAAAATATTTAATTTTTAATCAAAACAACAATAGCAAACATTAATAATAATAGTATTATTATTATTATTATTATTATGATTATTATAAAAATTAAATTCAAAACATAATGTCACTAATAATTATTATTGTAACAGTGTTGTTAGAATAGTTTCACATCAAAATTATTCATAACTAGTTTCAACGTGTTGTGGTGTTTTTCAAAAATATAATATATAAATATTTTTTTTTATTTTAATATTATGCATGCACGAAATTATCTCCATATTTCTGCATTAATGATTTTCTGATTAATTTTTGGAAATATAAAGTAGAATTTGTAAGGACAAAAATATTAAAAAAAAAAATAAACAAATATGAAATAATCAAAAAGGATATGAATGACTAATGTTTCAGAGTATCCTGAAAATGATAACGTTCCAAATTTTTCCTCCATTTTTTTTCAATGAAAATACTAAACCTGTAATCAGTTTTTAAAAAATAAAAAAAAAAAGAGAGAAACATAATACATAACATAAAGTTACAACAAATAAATATAAATGTATATTATTAATGTTTGTACGTGACGGAACTAGGATAATTTATATAAAAAAATATTTAATAATTAAAATTTGAAATACTTATAGAATCGTTTTCATTAAGACGATAATGTCAACGCAAGTCAACTGAAAAATTCATATTTATGTTTTGAAGAAGCAAACTGTTTAAAACTCACGTGGATCCAGTGTTCTATATCATTTATATCAAAGAATTGCAATACTGTCCACCATTTGTTTGCAAACAAATTGATAACAAAAATCCATTTATACCTCTTTCTTATGTTGTTGTTTGTATGGATCAGTATAAACTTAAATTTCTAAGTCAACGAATCCATAAAGGAAGTTAAGCCGAAAGTGTTATAGCTTATAAAATTAGCCATAGTTTCAATTATGGTCATTTCAATAATAATAATAAAATAAATTTAATAAAACCAGGGGTTTTATTCGATATTAAGGGATTGTCAAATTGAACGGTTATATTTGTACTTATTGAAATAAAGATAAAGCGATAGTAATAAGTTAAGCTATTTGAATTTATTTTTTGAAATTTGATTCTAGAATAGCAATTTTCGGCCATTTTTGGCACTTATTGAAATAAAGATAAAGTGGTATTAATAAGTTAAGATATTTGAATTTATTTTTTTTAATTTGATTCTAGAATAGCAATTTTCTTCTAAAATAGCAGTTTTGTGTGTATAAATATGTACTTATTTCACCAATAACACGAATATTGTTGATTTTAGGCTCCGACAGTATTTGTAATTTATTGAAGCCAATGGTTTAATATAATCCGAAATAAAAAGGTCCAAGCAGGTTATATTGCATGATCTCGATGGCCAGTTCACATCAGGATTACTGGCGATTATACAATCATTTAACTTTTATCTCAATAAATTGATTGTATAACGAAATGTATGGTATGTACTTGCACCATCTTGTCGAAACCATCATATATTGTCCTGGTCGAAATTGTTTAATTAATGTAACATAATGTGTAATGTAAAATTCATTTATCAAGCTTCTGTAGCGTCTGAGTCTCCATTGACAACAACTGCAAAGCTATTTTCATTTTAAAAAAAAAATTAGAACCAATTACACGTCCAGAATATAAGGTGCCTATTATGTATTTCGATCGATTTTAATCAATCGTTCATCGTTATCGTTAGACTTATTCGATTGTAATCGTTAGTGCCATTATGTATTTCGATGAAAATTTGATAGAAAGTGTTTAAAAATGCTGGCAATTAATTCAAATCTACGATGAAAATGACATATGTTTGATTCTTTGACTGTCAAATTATTATACGAAAAAAAACGAAACAATAAGTGTTATATTTGAAAATTTTTAGCTGAAAATAAGTTAAAAGTGTTTAAATAAAATAGAAATTGTAAAATTATAAGATTTTATACATAAAAGAGATTTCAGCAGAGTTAAATTATTCGATTTCTGATAGTGCTGGAAAACACTATCAAATTGCAGAATAAAAAAACTAGTGAACATATATTCGGGATTATTCTAATCCACACTGGATTTGGAATTATTTACATTATTAGCACTTTATTTTATTAACAGTTTTGATCAAAATTTCCAGTTAAACAACATTACGCTTATGAAATTATTAGAATTAGGGCAAAAATTTTATAATTAAAATAATTTGTACAAAATCTCTCTTTCGATATCTCTTTCGTGATACCTTTTGACATATATAAACTTTCAACAATCCCTGAACGATGTCGAAATACATAATGACAATTTTGTATTTTGACATTTCGTTCGATCAAATCGTAATCGTTATCAAAATACATAATAGGCACCTAACGGTTGATTTTGTTAATATTCTTCATGAACAGCATTTGAATTTTTTTCATTTCAAATGCGGCATTATTGTATTTATTTACGAAGCCATTTAACACGAAGTGAGATTCATTCAATTTGCACTAACCTCTTTTCTTAGTCACTCTTCTAACAATAGCCTAAACAATCCAATAATAAAACTTCCACATAATAATTCGGTTATTTTACGATATACAGCTAGTAAAACAGTTCGTCTCTACAATCGTCAGTCTATCTAAAATATTGTCAATATCAGGGCATCATTTTACTTGGCTTGATTTATTTTTAAAATTCAAATGTAAGCAACGAGAACAAGTTAACAGTTAAATCGAAACGAGTTAGTGTATTTTATCTTAAATTTATAAAATGTTCATATTCTAGTAAATTCTATACGCATACGTAGAGCCTTTTTAACTAAATTTATTTGATATTGGCCCATATTTTAATAGTTATTTCACTGTCTTTTTTTATGAAAAATAAATTTTACTATTTCAATAGTCGTAAAAAATGACAAAAATCATAAAAAATGAAAACAAGCCAATTTCGACAGTCGCGTTTAACGAATATACTCGGATAAAATGTCAAATTTTGTCATTTTGAAATTGTTCAATGACGGCTTATGTTGGTTTGAAAAATTTTGTTGTTTAAAAATTAACAAATGGATTTACAAAAAATCGGATTGCTCCGCGGTTCAGAAGTCGGGACCGAAGACCTTGAACAAAAAAATTACCCAAAAACCAAAATTTCAATAATGTTCATTACGTATCAAGATAAGTAAAAAAAATTTGTTTGTTTTTTTGTTTTGATCAAGGACCTTGACTGTCGGACCAATCCGAAAATTTTTTAAAAATTATTTATAATAATTATTAATAACCTTTCCCCAAAAAAATACAATTTAAACCGGTGATATAGAGTTTCGGCCCCAATTCTTAGGATCTCGGACCTATTGTCTTCATCACATTTAAAGTTCATTGTACTGATGACAAAAAAAAAAATTTAAGTTCTTCGATCCTGACACTTGGGACCGCTTGTTTGCATCGTGCCTATGAGCCATTTTACTGAAGACAAGTTAAAAAAAAAAAAAAAAAATTCGAGGGTTTTGTGAGATGGGACCCGAACCTATTTTTGCTGGAGGCTGCTCAATTTCTTGAACTTACTATATAGAAGATGTAATTCATATGACACGGTCCCGTTGAATACACACACATTGGCTCTACTCTATTCAATATTAATTTGCATATTGAACAAACCTTTTGGACATAATATTTGTTTTTTTCTTTTACTTCACTTTTTTCTTCGCAACAAGTTTTCTTCTTTATTAATTATAACTAAAACACGTCAAAAAAAAAGTGTTGCCGGTTTCAAAACAAAAATCATCTCATTTAAATTTCAAATTTCATTTCATTTTTCCCGACTATCGAAATCTTAAAAAATTATTTAAATGATATGACATTTGCCATTTACATTTTTATGAGATGACTATCAGAATATGGGCCATTATTAGTATATTTCAAGACAAAATATGTTAGTTCATATAGGATTGTTTACTTCATTCACATTTTTTTAAATCGCCAATATTTTTGCACCAAATCTTTGTTTTAAGCTGCAATAGATAAAATTAAAAAGGGCGATCATGGTAGCTAACTTCTGCAATAGATAAAATAAAGGAAGAAGAAGTATTTCCGCCTCAATTATATTTGAATTGTCCGGAATATAATTATTGGAATATGATGAACACTATACAGTTTATTAAAGCAACACAACAACTAATTTTAGAATTAGAGTCTATGAAAACTGAATATAATCTCTCCTCGTTCAAAATTTGGCTTTAAATTGCTTATTCAGTATTGGATTTAAACTAAAATTTAATATAGCAAATTATTTTTTCAACTCCATTCAATTCAAATTAGCACAACCTGGCATTTCAGTTGAATTATTTTGAATCTAAATAGTTTTATCAGATCCTTTACATCCCAAGTAAACAAAAAAAATTATTACAGAAATTTCTACCAAAAGTGGTTTTCATATCTATTTTTCATTGTGAATTTTTGTTTAGATAATAACACTCTTGATTTCATATTACAATATTAAAAAGTAAAATAAGTTACACATTCTAAAATATTAAAAAAAAAAAAACACCGTTATTAGAAATTCAATAAAAAGAAAATAAAATACTCGTATATTACCTAGTTTCATTTTTTTCTGCATGATGTTCTTTTACAACTTTTGATTACCATTTATTCATTATAATACGTACTTGACACACACATTCATGCTCCGATAATTCTGTTTGTAAATATAATATAATATAGTTCAATATGAATTTCTTCAAAAGCCTGAATTTATCTACAAAATACAGAAACCATTTTATTGCTACAAACATATTCAATATGAAAACTAAACTTAGTTCTTATACAAATAATACAAAGGATGAGAGAAATAAATGAAATAGTGAGAATTTTGAAATACCTAAAATATGTATAATTAAAAAATTTCTAGGAAATGTTTTATTTTTTTTTTTGGTATGTCATTTCGGGATGTCCTAAAATAAACTGAATGATGTAAAGATATGATCATTTTTATTTATGAACATATTTTTGTTCCGTTTTCAATGATTCATGATTATTGAAGATATGAAATTTGTTCCAACAAATTATAATCGCTTATGTCAACATAAGAAAAACTCGAAATAAAATAATCACCATATTGAGTATTTTATAACATATTTCCTGTCAAAATTTGATTTGATTCTGACAACTGTAAGTTATATTTTTTCCAGTGTATATAATCGCTTATGTTAATATGACCTAAAATTGTTTTTGCCATAATCGCTTATTTAACTTAAAACATTTTAAATATATTCCCACAATTAGCCATAAAAACTTTGATAAGCGTTTTTTACAAAATTGGAATATGATTCAAATGCAAATGCTCGAATGCATTGGGGGCTTAAACGGCTTATTTTATTTAAGCGATTTCAACAAAATTTTATTTATTAATCCTTACATCTTACAATAACGCGAGCGTTTTTTACAAAATTAAGTTTTTGAATTTCAAATGCTTACATAATTTCAGCGGCTTTGAAAACGCAGCCAAAAACTGGTACAGTCCCGTTACTATATTTTCCAGCTCTTATTTAAAATTCAAAATTGACTTTACTCAAATCATCAATTTCAGACATAACCGGGATTGAATTGTTACCACAGAAATAGGGAGTAAAATTAATTAATTTATTTTATTTTTCTGAACCGAATTTATTATTTTAAGCCAAAGGAATTACCAATACTTTTAGATCGGAACAATTCCCAAAAATTCAGTATTGTGTGATTACTATTAACGTGATTCATAACTTGGTTTCATGATTTAATGAGACAGTTCCAACACAAAAGTAAAAGGTAAAAAAGGGGTCAGTCTCAGATCATCTAGAAAGATGTTTTCATTGGCGTGTATATGCATAGAAGTAGATATTTTTTATATTTGTTGCAGCTCTGACTAATTGAACATCTTCAAAACGACGCTACAAACGTATTGTTATTCTATTCAGTTACATTCCAATTGTTCGAATCAATTGTTTGTATCATTTAATCAAATAATATTATTTCAAACACCTACCAACAAATAATTGCAACCAATTGGAAAATAAAGAAACTAATAGGGTCAGCCCCGATATTTAGGTAAAAAAATCTCGAACTAACAAAAATCTCGAAAAAAAAAATCTTGAACACAAGTCTCAGATTAAAAAAATCTCGAATAAAAAAACCTCGAATCAACACAAATCTCGAATAAAAATTATTAGGTATACATAGTTCCAAAAAGCTATCTTAACCGAATTTTTTTGAAATTTTGAAGAAATGTACGTCATGACGTCGCATTAAGTTCTACAAAGTGTCGGTTAGCGATTATGGCATTAAAGGCTCATTACGTCACTTTGACAATTTGAGGGCTAAATTCACTTAAGTCAATATATCTCCTAAACCAAAAAGACTATTAGAGGGTTTAAAGGCTTAAAAGAAATATATTAACATACTGGGTTGGGTACGTTATTCCAATCAAAAAATTCAATTTCCATAATTCCTTTTCCAGAATTTAAAAAAAAAATCCAAAGTTACAAAATTCCAAAAATAAATATTTATGGCCAGCTTTTTTCTAAACAACAGATTTATAAAATTATTTTATAAAAACTATGTAAATGGATTATGTTTATTACAAATCAATTTTATTCCCCTAAAGAGTTTATAATATATTTCTCTTTCTTGATGTGTATATCAAATAGAATTCCTTACTATAGAGCATGTAAAACGAAAAAAAAATATGGTATGGGTCTTGTTGAAAAAAAATGTCGAAATAAAAATGTACAATAACCAAATGTTGAAAAAAAATGTCAAATGCAAAATTGTCGAAAAAAAACGTTGACTTTCGTGAACTTGGCTCACGTAATGAACAACGCTTAGAAAAATTTTCGAAGAAATCTAAGTCCCAGAATTTGAGGTCAAAGGCCCTAGAAATTTTGTTTACCAAACTTGCTAGAGGTAATTAAGGCGATTCAGAGACATTATTAGAGAGGTCCACTATCCCAGAAATTGGGTATAATATATTCTGGAAAAAGGGATATATCCCCGTTTTTACATCCAACAGTGGCTACGCATAAAAATAATTAAGGTAAATATTATATATTTTACAGTTACCGCTAAGGCTTTGAAATAAATAAATGAATATAAAGAAAAAAAAATGTTGTTATCAATAATATTTAAAACCTCTGCAAATTACAATTATTTTTTTTAATGTTTGTAATTGTTAAATTGATTTTTAATTTTTAAGTTAATAGCAGACATAACTAGCAGTGAAATTCTTGATTTTTTTTTCGCTATATTTCTTTTCAAGATTTTTACTTTCCAGATTTTTTTTTCGAGATTTTTTTTTCCAGATAATGGGGTGATCCCAAGCCAATACCATCGCGGATAATTCTCAAAGGCTATTGCAGTCTAAAACTTTCTTCAAATTCAATATTAACCTATTAAATCAGCAAATGAGGAAGAACAGATCTAATATTATAACAGTACCATGGCTTATCACAAGACAAATATTTGTTCAAATTGCTTAGCTCAACGCAAATGATAATTATAAGAAGAGAACTTCTGTTCTCACTCTCTACTTAAATGCGATGTATAGTTCGCAAAAATAGAAATATTTTCAGATATACACATCCATGGACTATTGGCCACCAAAAAAAGATACACAAATCGCCTGATTCAGAAGTCTGAATGGATTGCGTTCACATAGAACACAATCAAAAAGTTTTTTAAAACTGTTATTAGGGGAAACACGATTCTGGTTAACGCCTTGCTTTTACATCGTCCAATTTCATTTGGGTCACCCTAAATAATCATTAATTTTATTGAATGAACAAAAACAAACTCCAAGTAATCATATTTTAATACATTAAAACTAAGAATGCATAAATTGAAATAATACACTTTTAGGTAAATATGCATTGTTGAATAAATCAAATAAAAAGTGTAGCTAACTAAAAAAAAATAATATTTCTGGAATTTTTTATAAAAGTTTTAATTGTTGCACTTCTAATAAAATAATAATTTCTGAATTAAAAATTTAGTTTCAGAATCTAAATTTAGTCGATTACAAAATTATTTTCACATTGAAGTTGCAATTATTTGCACATTGAAGGTCGGTTGGTATTACCACTAGAAGAGTTTAATTATTAAAATAATTTTCAAAAATATAACTGAACCTAATTCAAATTTGTTTGGGTTAGTCCCCAAATCCACGTAAATGATTTTTATGCGTAGCCGCTATTGGATGCAAAAAAGAGAGTATTGCTTAATCAGTATTGCACAATTTTATGGATTTTTTTGTGAAATTTTAATTTTTGGATTTCGATTTGTGGATTTACCATTTGTTGATTTTGAATCAACCCATTTGTTAATTTCCAAATTTATTTTCGTTTTCATTTAGAATAGCTAAATAAACTATTCAGGAATATTAAAAAAGAGAATTCATGCTTTAACAAGCATAATGAAAAGCCACATTAACTCCTTGGAGTACAATTTTCAAAGGAAGCTTTTAGAACCTGGTAAATTTTTTCCTTCAAAACAATTTCAAGTCGGAATTCAGAAAACAGAAAAGTAACATATGAAGTGTGAAATAAATATTTAGTAGATCGTTTGTATTGATTTAAATAACACCAGGTTACAATATTTGCTGTTAGATCTACACAATTTTTCTATGAAATGTGTATCGAAATTTGCAGGAAGATTATGGTCAATTTAACTATCGCTGGAAGCGCTCGATTTGCAACGTAGTGAAAAATTTTCGTCGTGGTCTTTCTACACTTGGAAATATAGCTGCTGTAAGTGAAAGTGCATGCAAAGAGCTAAAGTAGTCAATTGACTGGCGTTAGCAGTTTTTGGGATTTTCTTATTCTCTTCTTTACCTTATAACTATATTTTTTAAATTCTGAAAGCTTTTACACTTCTATAAAAATTATTTTAATTAACATTATAGCTTAGCATAATATATATATATATATATATATATACATTTATATGTATGAATTTGTCAAATGTATTACAAAAAGGGGAAAAAATTGCTACGAATAAAAAAAAATTTGTTGTCTATTTTTTCATACAAAAATCCACACATTTTTGACTGCAAAGGGTTAAGGGTACAAAGAAAAAATCGCCGATACTTTAATATTGTGAGGAAAACCATTCCTATCTATTTCTAATCCATTGGAGTCAATCAAAGTAAACGTTACAATTACATTTTATGATTTTATTATATTATATTGTAATTACGCTAACCATTTGTGCTGTATTTTACAAATTGTCGCTAAAGATTATTCTCGAAGTACAGGACAGAATAATGTCTCTTATTTTCTATTTTTTTGGACAAATACCTTCTTTTTTCGCATTTCTATGAAATTTCACGCTCTCCTATTTAAAATACAAAAGAAAAATTTCACGAACACAAAAAAATAAAAATGTCAGTTGGGTTGGGTTGAATTCATTGACAAAAAATATATAGAAGTTTTATTATTTAGCACATTTTTCGAACAACTGTATAAGAACTGCAGGGGAATACCTACCTATTCTTTATTTCAATATCTGAGCCTTAAATTATTTTAATAGATTGCAAATTCAAATTTATTGAATGCATTGCCTAAATATATTTGCAAATTACAGGTTTTCCACTATTGGCTTTGATGAAACAAAAGTTAAGGTATATTTAAAAAAATGTTTACAAACCTGTGTGTATTGATTACAGTTAGTGGGATAAAGCTTTTAGAAATGTAAAAATTTTTGATTGGGTACTCTTACAAACTGTTCCATCTTGGGACAACATTAAAAAGCGTTTTTCTTATTTAAATGAACATATTAAAAATTATATCAATAGATATAATGTGCTGTATTTTCCTTTTTCAAAAATGGTCAAAAAATATAATATTACGAATTTAACAGAACGCATACCTACCATATTAAATATTCATATTATAACTTTATGCAGACCCCTGTTCTTCTTTTGGAATCATAAAACTTCAAATAAAATTAGTCTAAATATACAACTTTGTATAAGTAAGAATAAAATCAATTTCGTTCATTCAACTAATTTTGTAATACATATACATTTGTAATTGCCTATAGTATACCCACATATATACAGCTTCATACATAAATCTAAATTTCAAAGTGAATTTAATTTTATTGAAATTCTTTTTACAACAACAAAAAAAAAATAACAAATTAAATTTTTCACATCAAATTCAAAATATTATTAAAAATGTAATAAGCCAAATTGATAGATGGATGGATGTACTCGTATATAGATTGAACCCTTTTACCTGTTTAGAGATTCTAAAAATACAAATTTTCTTCTTCTTTCAAATTCAATTCAAAGGGTTTTCTCTCGTTCTCTACAATCTACAAATTGTATGCATACGTAGAAGACAAAATATATATATTTATATATTAACGTTCTCAGTTAAAGTTATTGAAATTTTTTGTCCTTGCCTTGCTCAAAAGAAGACAGTAAAAGAAAATGCAATCACGTAACATTACATTACAGGTCATAAGGGACCAAAAGGCATGAAAAAAAATGATATGTCGCGTTGTTTGGATTTTTTTTTATTGTTTTTTTTTCTGATACATGGAATTTTCCAACCACATATTGAATGAGTTTTAGATTTTCTTTTGTCAGATGTTAGTTTTCTTGAAGAAATGTAAAAATAAATTTGTATAGTGTTGCCAACTAGTTGCATTAAAATTGAATTTCAATTGTTATCATATTTGCTTGATAAGAAGTGTACAAATAGAATTAGCCACAAATATAGGATGGTCGGCCAATACGGTAGGTTGCAAGATATTTTGTTTGACTTCCAGTCATGAAATTTTTAATGAAATTATACTGAAATTCGATCTCCCTTAACAAAATTGTATCACAAATCATACAGCACATACTGCAAATTATTTATTTAAAATTAAATTAGTAATCTAAAATTTACTACGAAAGACGGTCCACTGTAATCCTACTCTATCAAAATCAATTTTTTTAACCCTATTCATTTTTTAATCATTTTTTGATTAAAGCCGATATGCACCTCTCGTTACATGCAGTAAAGCTTCTGCGACCAAACTTTAGTTTCATAAATTTTTGTAAAAAGCCGGTAACCCCTCTATTGTAGCCAAACTATACAGTGAATTCTCTGCGAATAGAACTAATTTTTAAAAAACCGTGAAATAAATATAAATGAACAAAATCAGATTTTTAGCAGATAAAAGAGGATTCCGGAAGACCCGCCTTAAGTAAGCCTTTTGTAATCTACCGTTATAATATAGTGATTGTAATTAATGATTGACCATCATTTGAACTAGCACTAATGAATTTTTAATATATTCTATAATTTTCTTTCTATAACTTGTTTTATATTCCCATGATTCAAGAAAATTAAAACAAGACTTAATAAAATTTTCGGATTTTGATTGTTGAATTTTGTATATGGCGATTTTTTAATTTGCAATTTTGTATTTAGAGATTTGGAATTCGGCGGTTTATGAGCTTTTTGACTTTTAAATAAAATGCAGATTATGTTAAAAATTGTAATATTAACGTGGTGCAAAGTGGTGCTTGATCATTTCACATTTGAGCAAATTTTACATTATTCCTATTACGTACATATGTTTTCCTATTACATTACATAAGTTTTGAACCAAAATTTGCCTTTAAAATTAGTCTCATTTTGAACAGCTGACACAGATGTTGGCATGTTTTTTAGTAATTTTATGATTTGATAAGCGCAAATGCTTGTAATTTTATTGGTTCGATCTTTATGTTTAACCGTTATTAATCAGCACTGAAAGACCTAAAACTATACACCAAATATCGTTCAACACTTGCGTGAATAAAAGCATTAGCATACTTTATATCTGCATCCAAACAAGAACAAAGCTTAAATGGTTTTAATTGAGTTTCACGCTTATTAAATTTTGACTTATTGTTGTTTTTATTGTTTTTTCTTGTTTTTTTGCAAACAAAATTATCATCATCTCTCAATGTCCGATAATCCCATCCGTGTGGCATAGAAGGTCTAAATGGGGTGGTGATGCGTTTGATTGTCGTTGTATCCAGCTCACGCCACTTAGCCTTCACCTAATTTTCCTACTCTAACCTTCACGTGGTGCCCCTGTTAACCTTAGCAACCCTTACGAACGATCGGGTTTCAACCCCGGTGTAGTAGGATTGTTAGGGAACAGAAGACAGGGGAATCATGACGTGCATCGAACAACGGAATTGAGTCCCTTTCACATTTTGAATGTAAGGTTCTTTTCCGGAACCCTGTATGCAGTGTCTGCATCTCCTGGTGTTGGTGTTGGTGTCCAACCGACCTGGTTGGACCAGCACAATGATGTAAGAAGATTTATCTGACCATCCAACGGATGGGTATGCCTGTCAGGTTTGACCTTATGGTTTTATCCCCCATATCTCAAAAAAATGCCAAAGAGGTATACATTTGATAACATTTCATGAAACATGACAACAAACGGTAGGTCACCAAGAGGCAATCGCGATCAAATTACGGTAACTCTTCCTACAGCCTCAGTTGTAGTAAACCGCACATTGGATTTGGTAGTGCGGCATATTTCTTGTGGTGGTCTTCTTTTCATGTTTTTTTCTTGTTTTTAAGAATATTATTAAAGTAATTTCTTGGTGATTATACATCTCTCGGTCCAGACGGTGTCCCAGAAATTGTTCTAAAAAGATGCTCAAGATTTTTATCTTTTGCTCTGTCTAAAATCTTCAATCTATCAATTTCTACAGAAATTTTTTCATCTGTCTGGAAAAATGCCTTCATTAGACCTGTTCAAAAAACAAATGAGAAGAACGAAGTAAGTAATTTTCGTCCAATTGCCAAATTATCTTGCATTACTAAACTATTTGAATTAATCGTTTTTGATCAAATGTATCACCATTGCATTTGCTTCCTTATAGCAAATCAGCATGGATTCGTAAAACATAAATCCACAGTAACTAAATTCAATGTACTTCTACATTTATGAACAATATGGAGAAAGGCTTTCAAACCGACGTTATCTATACTGATTTCAGTAAGGCTTTTGTTCTGTTACCACATAGTGTTATTTTATATAAATTAATAAAACTAGGATTCCCCAAGGATACTCATTTGTTAACTGGGTGGAATCTTACCTCATTAATAGAAAATACAGCGTATATTTCAGGTCAGCTACATCGTCGTCTTTTGAAGTCAATTCTGTGTTACCTCAAGGAAGTCATTTAGGTCCCTTTTTATTTATAATCTCCATTAATGACGTTACATCAGTAATTAAAAACAGTGAAGTCCAAATCTATGCTGGTGATATGAAAATTTTTAAAAAAATAACGTCACCAAGTGATTAACTATTACTTCAAACTGACCTAGATAACTTTTTCATGTGGTGTAAGATTAACAACCTTTTTTTAAATATCAAAAAATGTGCTGTAATGAGCTATCATAGACGTACTGACAAGTATTAGAAAAAGTTAACTCTATCAGAGGAGTTTTTTTGATGAAAAACTCTCATTTAAATTGCATTATAGCAATATCATCAATAAGACTAATTCAATGTTAGGTTTTGTAAAATGATGGTCAAGAGAATTTAATGATCCATACATCCTAAAATCCCTTTACATATGTCTTGTAAGGCCACAATTAGAATATGCTAGCCAAGTTTGGTCTCCCTATTACGAAGTTCATATGCTACGAATAGAGGCAATCCAAAAAACTTTTTGAGATTTGTCTTACGTCACCTCCCCTGGTCCGACCCTCTAATTCTACCAGCATACGAGCATAGATTAAACTTAAAAAAAGGCGTGAAGTTGGTGACGTTATTTTCATCACTGACATAATCAAAAGAAATATTATCTCTCCTTTTATTTCCAATTTAGTTCAAATAAACAGGGTCAGGCGTTTTCGCTCTTCCCCCTTCTTCGTACTTTCATTTCATCGAACCAACTATGGAATGAATGAACCATTCCATAGAATGATGATTCTGGGGAATAAATACCAGGATTGATTTCTCTTTCCCTAAAAAAACGCTTGTATTCTTCGTAACTAGAACCCATCTTCTAGTCACTCACTTTTTTTTTTTTTTTTTTCCTTCTTTCTTAATCACTAATTTAAAATTGTAGTACTAAACTATTCCCTAACATTCGATTTAATCCACCAAGTAATTGACTAATTCATTCCGTTAATTTATATTCTTTTGAATCTCAATTCTTTCTCCTCTTATTACACAGATATCACGATTGGACTTAAGTTTAGCATACCAGCTGTTGCAGAGTCCTGATATTTTGCATTATAATAAAATTTCATTCAAATTATTTTTATAAATTTTAATTTATTTTGTAAACATGTAAAATCGGTTCTAATTTTGTATTACACTCTATTATTTGTTATATCAATTGAAATTTATATGATATGATTTTGTTTCGTTTTTATTTTCATTATTTTAATTATTTTTTTTTTCTTTTTTGTTTTTTCTTGGATTCTTCTTACTTTTTTTTTTGTTATTATGTATATACTTTTGTATTTTTTTTTTGTGTTTTTTTTTATTAATTTTTTTTTAATTGTAAATATTATTGTAAGATTAAATTCATTATTGTAACCTTTTTGATTTAAACATACAGTGGTAGGCAGAATTAATTACACACTCAATAAATTTTAACATTTTTTTTTTTGTTTTCTAAGGACGAAATTTACAAATGTGTTAAAAAAAGCTTTGGGAATCAATTTCACAAAGTGTTCTTAATTTAAATTTTGGGCTAAAAAAATCTCAAATGACTCAGGTAGTAACAGATTTCTTTTGCTATGTCACCCGGCAAAAGTAATTACACATTTGGTTTCATACGGCATAATTAATTACACATCAGGTAAAACTAAAGAAATATTGCTAATTTTGTAATAAAAAAGTTGTTTACAGTTAAATAGTTTTATTTTAGTATTTTTTCATTAGTATATTTTATTATTAATGTTTAGTTATTACTAGTAATGTGCGAAAAGTATCTACTCGATACTTAGTATCGAGTATTGACCAAGAATAAAACTATCGGTTACTTTTCTGTAAAAATATCGAGTATTGGTATTGATCAAGAATAAAAATCTCGACTGTTACTATTGAGTATTGGTATTGTTTAAACTCAAAGTATCGATAAGAGTACCAACAATAACATTTTTTTTTCTTGTTCAAAAAAGAGAATAGGGAACAAAACAGAATTGAAAAAATAAAAATTTGTATAGTGTATACATATTATTATGTGACTACTACACCACATGTAGAATAGACTAAAAAATATAGATATAAAAATATGTATACTCTGCTGCTGAATATCAAAACATATACAAATGGTTAATATTGTATTAATGTTTTTATTGTGTTCGTTGATCAATACTTTAGTCGTAATCGAGATTGATAGTGTAGTCGATACTCGATACCGTGTTCGTTAATCAATACTTTAGTGGTAGTCGAGATTGATAGTGTAGTGGATACTCGATACCGAGTTCGTTGATCAATACTTTAGTGGTACTCGAGATTGATATCGAGTTGGTTCTAAAAATAGAATATTAGAAAAATAACAGGTTTTTTTTCGCTAATCAATACAACATACATATTTCGAGTTTAAAGGAAGTTTTTACTATTTGATTGTGTACGATAAACATACCTATGGAAGAAAAATTAGCTGAGTAACAAAATATGAAATTTCATAATTTACAGTTACGAAGATATTGAGTTGAGATGTTGATGATGTAATGATTGTGTTTTTTTTATTGGTTACAGTTTAAAATGTCAAATACAGATAGACGAAAGAAAAATAATTTGTGGCTACATTTCACCGAAACTGAAGATGGCAAAGCTAGGTGTGATATTTGTAAATCTGCATTTTCTTTTAAAGGAGGTGCAACATCCAACTTAAAAAAGCATCTAGTAGCAAAGCATCACACAATATTGATTGATGAAGATATTCCACCAAAAGTAAGAAGAACAGTGCCCCTGACGAAAGTGCCCCATGAAACAATTGAAACAACAACTGAAGTGGAACCAGAGCAAAAGAAAGAAGATGACTTTCTGTTTACTAAGTTTGATAAGAAAATTGAACAAAGAACAGGAACTCCAGTCTCTGCTGCAATTCTACAAGTGCACCAATACGTTAAAGAGCCATACTTAAATCGCAAGGAAGATCCACTGGCGTGGTGGAAAAGCAGGGAGTTAATAAATCCTGGTTTAGCTAAGCAAGCAAAACGATATCTTGGGGTAGTAGCCACCTCTACGCCAAGTGAGAGAACTTTTTCAATAGCTGGCGACCTAATTTCAAAAAAACGATCAAGTCCCAAAAATGCGGAAAAAATTATTTTTCTAAATACCAATAAGAAATATTTTCCAGATCTAATTTGAAATATATATTAATATGTATTTTATCTAAATATTCAGTATTTCCTCAATCCTTTCAGCCTTTTTTTTTTGTTTTATCGATATGTTTCCTTTTCATTGTTTCATAAATGCGCAGATGTTTTCTATAACATTTAAGTCACTCCGGTGACCAAGTTAGATTGTTCAGTCCGACACCTTCAAGAAATCGTTTAACAACCCAACCTCTATTCAATGAAGCATTATCTTGCTGGAAACAGCAGTTATCATCAGGAAATATTCTGCCTCCTTAAGTGAAAGCATGTTTATTTAATAAATTTTCATATATGCACATTGAAATAATGTTGCATCTGTTGGGAACAAAGCTCCACAGCCATAGTAGTAAATGCATCCCCAAGACATAACACTTGCATCGCCATGGGAATGAAATGATTAAACCACTTTATACTTTAACTCTTTTGGAAGATGAATGTATTTTTTTTTCAAGAGCTTCCGTGGAATGTAAATTAACTTTCCTCTGTCCACAATACGTTATATCAGTACTCTAATGACTCATTAACATATTCTTTAGCAAAAGCCTCACGTTTTGAAAAATTTTGTGGTAAAATATTTACTACTTTACGCACCCCATAAGTTTGAATTTTATAATATTTACATATTCTTCGTATTGTTCGTTCATTCCCACTTTTTTTCCAATAGCTTTTGCAAAGTTTTTTTTAATACATTTGTAAATTCCGTCCTTAGAAAAGAAAAACAAAAAAAAAATGTAAAAACTTATTGAGTGTGTAATTAATTTTGCCTACCACTGTAGTAATAAATAAATAAATTTACAAAATATTATAATTTTTCAATTTTTTTATCAATTTTTTCACTGCGGGGGACCACAGTAAAATTTTCAAAATTTAAAAAACAAAAACTCTTAAACCCGAGTTTCGATCCCGCTCAGGGTATGAATATTTGATTTAAGTTTTCCTGCATTATTTATAAAATAATGAAATTTTGTAAAATTTATTGTGAGCAGGAGTTTTGTAATAACCTAAAGAAAATGCAACTACACGGTACTTAAGAACTTTATAATGTGGTTAATTACGTTATAATGTACGTATAGCTGAGACTAAATAACAACTTTTGTTTTTTTTTTTGCTTTTATATTTGCTTACTAGTTTGTTTTAACTTTTTAAAGTATTTTTAATTAATTTATAGTTATTGACATATTATGTATTAACTTATGATATTTACTTTTCTATTAACAGCCTGTATCTGGTCTAGTTTATTTTAACATTTTTCTAAACAAAGGATGTGGTGCTTTACTAAATCAACTGGATGGATGATGATATATTGCGCAATCTATGTACATCCGATATGGTAAAAATTTTTAAAATATACTTTTATCGAAAGAAAACTAGTCCCCTAAAAAGTAGAAAATAAAACTAGTGGAAAATTTGCACTACAAGTACCATCAGAATTATTTTTTGAGATTTGTAATATATTTTCAAAATTCTTTGTTATATTCTTCGTCAAAAATGTTTAAACCAAAAATATTTTTCATAGGTTTTTTCGTATCATGTTAAAATTTTTGATATGTTTTTCAAATTAAATTCTTGTACTTCGTAAATTAAAAACGAAATAGTTGATATTTGCATACAAGAAACAACAAATTGAGAAAAATTTAAAAGCTGGTTTTCTGACGGGATATGCCTAAATCATCGGAAACATATTATGCAACATATTATGAAATTTTTAATTTTAGTTTTATTATGAAAAAAATTTACATAGCTTATCGAGATATTAAATAAAGAAGAGTTCAATAAGAAAAAAAGCGCAAGAAAAAAAGAAAATCTTTATCAACAGAAACAAGAAGTAATAAGAAATTAAAAATTAAAACTTAAACAAACAAATTTGTACAAGACACATTACATTTTAAAAGAAAATAATCCAAATTCATTTGTTTCAAAAAACCATAAAATTTTACAATAGAAATATTATAATCAGATTTTATAAAACAAACTGCCCTTTTAAGGAATACCATATATTTCCTAAAGAGTATTATTTAAAAATTCTACAGTGTAATATAATAATATACAGTGATAGTATATTATTAAGATTAGTTTTTACTGAATATAAATATTTATTTTACAGATATAAAAATTTAAATAGTTCATTCAAAATTGATAAATAAAATACTTATTACTGTGGAATTAACCATTTAAAATTATATACATATCTGTAAAATAAACATTTCTGTATTTGCAGTTTTATTACTCTATTTAAATATATTTATTTTACTGCCGACTATTGGTACGACTGTTGGAAAAATTTAATGTTTGTGTTTAAGAATTTATTAAACAAAAAACCACTACTGTGCAATTGCACAGGGGCAACTATAGTCATAATTTTTCCTATGATAATATATTCCATTTCAATCCAATTATTTCTCAGTTCTTCTGATCTGTATTTTTATTTTGGATCATTACAAAATTTAATACTTAATAGAACCACGCACGCATCAAAACAAAATTTTGTTTTGTTCTTGTTTTTTTTTATATTCATAATCACAAATCACAATGCCCCTATATTTAAAAAACCTCGAAACTGATTTTTGCTTCGTTAAAAAAAGATTTTATTTGTAAGGAAAATCTTCGTAAATCTTCGTTTTTCCATATAAATAAAATTCCTTTCTAAAGAAACAAAAATTAGTTTCGGGGCTTTTGAAATATAGAGGCATTGACAATCATATAATCAAAATCATAATAACAAAAAAAAATTTTTTTGTTTGTTTTACTTTTTGTTTATATTTGTCAATTAATAATAATTACTAGGGGCCCCTGTTGAGTAATTAGATTTCAAGTTGAAGTCAAATTTAAAGATTTAAAAAAAACAGTAATTTACGTACTGACATAGACTTCGCACGATATAGCAGAAACCACTCGTGTTTAATAAAAAGTTTTGTGGTTAGTAAGTTTTATTTAGGACACATAAATACACGTCCCTCACATACTGCTTCGGTTCCGATATATTCCCTATAGTAAGTGGCATTTAATGATAAAATTACTAAAAATAAAAAGTTTTATTATTAAAGAGGTACGTATATATATACCTACATAATACATAATTTTAATAAAAACTATATTATTACTACAAATAACCAAAATTTAGAAGCAGTTACTTAAAAAGATAAAAATGAAGAATTCAAGTGATTTGTTGTTTTTATATTTCTTATTTTAGATGAATTTGTTTTTTTGTTTTTTTTTTGGCATATGTACATAGATTCATTTGCAAGTCCATATGTAAATTTTAATAACTGATTTGTTTGCTTTTGTTTATTATTTTCATAAGATCTCACTTATGCATAATGTATTTTCTGAATAATAAAATCATATGAGTACAAAATTTTCAACTGTGTGCTCATTTTTGTTTTATATACAATCTTATATATTATATATATTAGGAGTTCATTAAGAAGTAGGAGAATCGAAATAAAATAAAAAGATGTCTACTGCGCAGGACCGTAAATGCTTGTCAATTATAATCATAGATTAATTGAATAAAAAAAAAGAACAACAAAAACATTGTTGTTGCTTTATCCGACATACACCCTACTCTTGTGAAATATCAGCAACTGATAATGAAAATAAAGGTATTTTTTTCTTCTCTCAACTCAAATTAGTCTATTTTCTATCTTTTCGTTTCATTCATTACATTCATGCATTACACATGTATTTGTGGATTTGTAAATGAACGAGAAATGGAGCTATTGATTTTCTTATAAAATCGTTAATCAAAATCTTCATACAAAAAATTTATATGGGATTGTGCTTCTGTATATTATTTTTTTCTGTGGTTAAACATTCCAGTTCGTGTAGTAAAAAAGACAGTACGATACGAACCTAAGTTAATTTAGAAAAACTTATTTTATACTAAATATGGTAGATTCGAGCAAATAACTAGAATGTTTCGTGAATTAAATTCTAATTCAAATTCTTTTGATCGACAACTAAGTGCTTTGTTATTTATTTTTATGTTCTGTTTCTTTAACTGTAAAAAAAAACGATTACATTATAATGTACGACTAAATAACAAAACTTTTTTTTTTTGCTTTGATATTTATTAGTTCGGTTCAACTTTTTAAAGGATTTTTAATTAATGTACATAGTTATTAAGATATTATGTATTAACTTAAGATTTTTACATTTCTACTATCAGCGTGTATCTGATTTAAATTATCTTAACTTTTTTCAAAACAAAGGTGGTGGTGGTTACTAAACCTACTGGATGGATGATGATATATTGCGCAATCTATATACATCTCGTCGGCTGGAAAAACGTTTGTTGAATGTGACGAAATATGGTTTCCAGAAAAACGATGTTAAAGGTTTGAGCTGCTGTTATTCAAAAACTGAACGATAAAATTCAATATTTTTTTTACAACATACAACGTATCAAATCAGCTTTCGATTCATACTTGTCGAATGGTCCGCCCATGCTTAGTTTCGGACCTAAAAGCTGTTAAGTGCCGGATGGATTTGTCGTATGTGCAAAATGTTTTGTGTTTAAAAGTTTTTCTCTTGTTGTATGTGATTTTCTCATGTTTATATAGTTGTAGTGCCATGAATTTCCATTTTAAACCTACAAATTTTATAGTTATTTAAAGATTCAGTAAAAAAGCATAAATATTTTATAATTTTTGCTTCTCGAGAATGAGTGAAAGAGATAAAATTAATATTAAAGATATTTCTCAGTAGGCTCCAGCCTTGAAAGGATTTCGCGCCATTAACGTTTAATTTTTGAAATTCTGTCGTATAACAGATTGAACTGAAGTTTATAACAAGACTTTGTAAGCTGCAGATTTGAAAAGAATATAGGATTAAATAAAGGTGTGATTTGAGGGTTTCTGACTTTTCTGACGTATTTAATCTTAAAATATAACGTAAAAGGGAATAATAATTTTTGAAGGGATTAAACTTTATTACCTGTATATCAATCAAAAATTTAAATTTAAACATAAATTTGTTTTTTAGAAAATGTACTTTATTTCAACAATAACGTTTATAAAACTAAATAGCTTATTCTGCTTCATAAAAAAAAAAAATTCGAAAATAAAAAATAAACGAAAAATTCCAGTATCAATCTTCTTTGTACTACTGTAATATTATTAATGTTAAGTTAAATAAGCTTATTACTAATAAAATAAATAAAATATCACAATAAATTCAGTTTTGTTAAATTTTAAGTAAAATTTTTAAATAATCCTTGTCCGTTTCGGGCAATTATGGCAGCATAGATTTTAAATCATCTTCCTTTTCTCGGCTTATAGGTTTTACTTCAGAATGCCTCAAGGGGGCAGATAATATCTTTTCAATATCAACAGCATTTCGAGAAAATCGTTGTTTTTTTTTATTAATGTAAACAATAGTTATCATATTATGTTTAGGATGTAATTTGTATTTAATCATACTAAAATCTCTAGAATACTCAATTAATTTTAATTTGCTGAATGGAACCTTTTGAAAAGAAAGTTCTGACGATTTGCGACTGCACAAATAAAAATCTTTAGGTTGCATTTGAATGATATTCAAATTAACGTTTTTGTAGTTTATATTTTTTAGCAATCTTATTAAACTCAAAGGGCTGTGAATTTCTAAATTTTTTAAGTGCCGTTCAATGACGCTATGAACACAGTCGACTTCCTGGATTTGCGAGTGTTCAGGTTCGCAAAATTTCTGTGTTATTTTTTGCAGCATGTCATGGTCGTGTAAAAATTGCATTAGTGCCACTGCCATAATTTGGTTTTTGTTTTGTGGCACGCATGAATCGCTTCATAAAACCATTTCTTCAATATCAGTTTCTGTTTGTAAGACTTGTTTTAAGATTTTAATCAAGGCACAAGCTAAATTATCACCTGATCGCCCATAGTTGCTTCACTCCACATTGCGCAAAAAGTGATTTTTGATTTGCTTGGAATCAAAATTACAGCGGTTAAATTAAATACGGTTAGTTTTCTTTTATAGTAAAAATTAGAAGTATAGCCCTTCGGGAGTGTAATAACGTTTTGTAAATCGAAGCATATAACAGCTTTTTTAGGATCAATATTTTTCCTGTTGAGATCTCGTTCAGCTTTTACAAATTGCTTTAATTCTATGTGGTTTTTGTATTCTGGATATTCATTTCTATTTTCAATCGATCTTTTTTAGGTAAGTAGAACGATAAATTAAAGTCATAGTTAAACACCCTTCTGTAAACATCGATGGTTACAGGATTTTCATATTTTTGTTTGTATAGGACATACATTTTGGTAACATTTAAATGACTTTCTAAATTTTTTTTTGAAGACGAAGAACGACAGTAATGAGATTCCATCGTTGGAAAGCTAGCAATATGTTCCTTAACTTCATTTAAATAGTCGTCTCCAATTTTTTTTCTTCCTGTCAAATGCTTTTTGGAAGGTAATGGGACGCCAGTGGTTTTATTAAAACACTTTTGAAAATAATAATAAATTCTCCTTTCACTTATATTTGAAGTGGAAAGAAAAATTTTTTTACAGGTTTGAATTAATCTGTCATTGTTTTGAAGATAATAAGTCAAACGCTACATCTTTTCTGTTTTCATTTTTCGCATTTAGTTTCGTACGTCTTCTTTTAATATCTCTTTCTCTAACATAATTGCTGTAGAACTCTTTTTTCTTTTCGTCATTTAATTTCCAAAAACCACAATGAATAGCTTTTCTTGCTTCTTCTGAAAAAATGTTTGAACATTGATAAAAACACGTTCCAGAGCAAGATGGTCCAATTGATTTGGCAGGAATAAGTTTCCCTTGTCGGTTTGTATATTCTTGTCCACCTTGACGTAATTTCTTTTGCATATTAGCTTTCCAAAGAGCGGGGTTACGCTTTCTTTTACGAGAAATTGGAGTGGAGTTGTGAGATGAACATGAAATTAAGATGGTAATTCTCTTTCATCACTACAAAAAGAGTTTCCCTCATGGTTGAACGAATTGAAATTTTCCACAAAATCGTTGATATTTTGTTCAGGAGAGTAATTTCGATCTCTGACGTCATCATCATTACTGAAATCTGAACCTGTTGAAACAATTTGAAAATCTTTTTTAATAAAAATGTTGTTTATATAAAACTTTTTCATTTTATTTACGTGAATCACTCCTCCTCGACACTTCCCTTTCATCGCATCCAAAAATTATATCTTGTAATCTAATACAAAAAAAAGAAACAAACAAATCAAATTAGAAAAAGTAAATATCTCAAAATATTTTACTAACAAACCTTACAAGATCTTCTGTTAGACTTGGTGGCGACGACGAATAATTAGACATATTGATCTTCACTCAACCAAACCTGAATCACAACTGAATTTATTTTCCGTTTTACTTTGTATTTTAATGTGTATACACTAATACTGCTATACACATTCAACATTTGAAAATTATACACAAAAGAAATGATTTTGTTGAATGTGATTGAATATGATCACATTCAACAATCGTTTTCCTAAACGAAAAAATCAGTTTTTAACATAGAACTTTGTTGAATGTTTCACATACGACATTTGTTTGTTATTTTTTGATAATTACTGGCTACATTCGACAAAAGCATGACTCAAAATCTCGAGATCTAGAACTGCTATTAAAATACCGATTGGATCAAATGAAAGAGAAACTTTTAAAACCTAAGTATCAATTAATAACTCAATATGCCCAAAAATGCACATTCAACAAACGTTTTTCCAGGCGACGATCTGATATTTTTGCTCTAAGTATTAATCTGACAATAAATAATAACATACTGGTAGCTTAATTCTGTACCAAACAGAAGTATTGAATCTAAAATTAAAATTTGAAACGTTTGACCTTAAAAATTTCTAACTCTGAATTGGCAACTCTTAACTAAAAACAAATAATGCTCGAATGCAAAATAATACAAAATAGAAATGTATTATGTGGTACAGAAATCTTAGGTCCCATTAGAGATGCTTTTTGAATAATTGAAATAGAATATATTTGCATCTGTTTTTAGTTTTGAAGAAACACAAGTAGAAAAATAAAAAAGCCGACAACAACAAAAAAAAAAAACTGAAGTGTCAGAGGAATTGCATAAGTAACATAGTAAATAAAAATTCTGTATTATGTCTTCTACATGGAAATTTATTTTGAATCCTTTTTTTTGTTTTCGAATTTTTGCATATAATTTTTATATGCATATAATTATTTTTTTATTTCTTTGGTTCGTTTTTTTTTTCTGAATTCAAATCACCATACTTACTACCTTTGTCATAAACAAATCAAAAGATAGAAGGTACAATTTTCTTTTGATCTACAATAGTATTTTATTTCTGTGAAGAGAGTATAATATAGTTTTACCATCTCAAAATTCAGAAAAAAAAAAAAAATCTCCTTCAAGGATATTCATTTAATATGCGAGATATGAAATGAAGATTTTTCATTTTTTAAGAAAATGAATTCAAAAAAAGAAAAAAATATTCACTGAAATCAAAGTGAATGGTGATATTTTTTTATTTTATTTTTTTTTTTAAATAAAAACAAAAATCTCTTTTTAATGCATAACTTGTCCACTTTCACAAAAAGCAATGAGTATTATATCACAGTTTCAAATTAACGATTCAGAAAATCGCAAAGAACAGTATAGTTATGATTAATTTTTTTGAGTCGTGCTTCTTAGAATTTTTTTTTTGTACAAAAACAACTGTGCTGTGATTGACACGAGAAATGTCATAATTTTTCTTCAATCAAAATCGTTTGTAAGCTAAGAGACATTTTTTTAATTTTCTTATTAATATTATTGCGTACGATTTTATTCATCAACTCATGCTAATATTTAATAAAATTGTTAATAAAATTAATATCACCTGCTTTAAGAAAAAATATTGGAAATATTAGGTAGGTGGAAGTGACCATCCCATCAGTTGCACCTAGTTATGTCTTTTTGATTCTACGACTCGAGTGGCTTAGCGTCTTAATGTATGATTAATATAAAAGTTATAGCATGTATTAAAAGTTACAAGTTATTATTTATTTTATTATTTATAAATTTTCAATAGTTCTTTATAAAGCTTTTTATCAAAAAGCTTTGCTAAGTATTTTATTTTGGATAATTAAAAACTTGTGTAATAAATTAGAGAAAATTTATGAAAGGTTATTGTACAATATCTACGCATAAATTATAAATATTGCATTGCGAAAGCCATAATAGAATTTTTGTTTGTACACAAAAATCACTCAAAGTTATTAATTGGAGAATATTGCTATCTTCATAAGGCAGATATCATTACCACATGCTGCAAGATTGTATATGCATAATTTTGAATGCTAAAATAAAGGTCCAATTTCTGATTATGGACAGGGTACAACATTTTCTAGATCGAAAGATAGTATGAGAATTCCAGATTTCTTGTTTGTCCAAAAGTTTTTTGTTCTCTCATTATTTTTTTCAGATTAATATGGTTTTCTCGTTCTTTAATCATTTCGTCCGTAATCATTTTTTCTTTCTCTGGCACAGAAAAAATTTCACATTTTCCGCATTCCACATTTTGAGACGATGAAAATCTAAATTAAAGTTAGTGTTAAATAGCTTTTTCTTTTGAAATTGTATTTTACAAAGTACTTTTGTGGAGGAGATGAAAGCTTTTATTGACCTCCAAATAATAAAGGGGCTTGCAGGCCATGTCATCAACAACAAAAAAAATTCCATCAAATTTTGTCGAAAAATTTGCTAAAATATGTTCGATTATTGAAGCTGTTAGATATTACACTGTACAAAACAAAATGTATAAAAAAATATATGTATAAATGAACAAATTATCCCATTCAAGGGATGATTATCTTTGGAAAGTTTACAATAAAGGTAAGCCAAATCTATGGGGAATTAAAAATTATGTACCAGTGTACCAGGGTAAGTCTACTTAAACATGTAGTGAATATCAGAGCAAGTATTGATTTTCTGCAGCTGTTGTGTTACATCTTGTAGATCGGCCAATGAATATTTCAATAATTTTTTTAATTTTTATTACCTACCTTTGACCCAAATGAAAATAAAACGGTACGGTACTGATAGATTTGGATCTCCGAAATTGCTAAGTGATAATGAATTACTGAATGAAGGAAGAGGTACTACAGATTTTATGGTAGATTGTAGTAGTAAAATTACTCATAATAATTACTCAAAATAATCGAGTCTGATCTGTTCATTTGGCATCAAAATTTTTTGGCAACAAATTTTTTAGACAAATGAATAATAGTCTAACTTTGTGTTTTTATTTTCAATTATTTTTAGTAATTATTATTTTTTGTTATTTATTTTTATTTAATAATTATAATAAATATACTTTGAATTAAAAGTTCCTAAAAAACATAAAAATTGAGCTTAATGTTAAAAATTGTGTTTTTTGTGTTTTAAATTTGTAGTCTTACTACAAACATTAGTAGATAATCTGTAATAATATTTTACACAACTTTTAAAGGTCTGTAAAAATCAAAATAATTATTTTATTTTTTAATCTAAGGCAATTTATGCATAACACTGCCAATGTAATCCGAAAACAGTCTAAACAAATTTTTCTTTGAATTCTGATTGAAAAAGCAGCAAGAAAGGGTAAATCTCACCATTCTTACCACAAAATTGATTGAAATAAAAATAAAATTGGAGTTACCAACCGTTCAATTTATTTAATTTTAAATATTAATTATTGATTAATTAAAGAGTTTTAATAAAAAATTTAAAACTATAACAAAAAGCAACAACAAATAATTATTATAGGATCAAAATTATATTAAAAATGAATAAAAAGTGTTTGTTCTTTTTTCGACATACTTTTTAATGAAAATTGAATGCTTGAACTTGCATACAAATTTAATGAATAAAATAAAAAATAACTAGTTATTCACAAATTATTAAAAAAAAAAAAATGAAAATGAAAATTAAATAGAAAAAATAGGAAAGGAAAAACGTTTCATAACAGGATGTAAGGTTGATATCGGATATCACATTTTGCGTGATAATCTTTTACCTTACCAGATATTTTGTATTTTGTGAATAATAATTTTTCATTTAAAAATTATAAAAAAAAAAGTTGCAAACTTTATTACGCAATTAAATTAATTGGAAATAAAAATATTTGAATATGTGATAAAAATAACAAAATATTAAAAATAAATCATGTTTTTTGTTTTTGTGGTGTTAGATACTTGCTTTTGTGTTCTGTATATATATTATTTTTGTCAAGGCACTATATAGTGTAGTAAGTCCTTATGATAATATTTATTTCATAAATAGATTTTAAAATAATTAGATAAAAAAAAATTGTCCTTTATTTTTTTATAAAGTAAACAAAAATTAGAATTTTAAAATAATTGGATGGGTATTGAATAACAGGATAGCAGCTAAAAAAACAATAACCATAAGGAATATATTTAATTATTTTGAATTATTTTGATGAATATAGAATGCTCATATTTTTATAAACTTAATAATTGCTACGCAGACCTACAAAACGTTTATCATTATCATTAGTTACGGTAAATTTTGGAAATTAAAAATTAACTTTAATAATAGTATATAATGTATTCCAAAATACGGTAGACCAAGCTGAAAGTAAGCTAAATAAACCGAGACATTCGATATAATTGGATTACACAATTTTTGTTACGAAGACGGACGGACTTTAGAACAAAAAAAAATGTTAAGTATCTTGGACTACATTACACCAAAACTTAAGATTTGATGATTATATCGGAAACCAGATTCGTAAAGTAAGCAATGCATTTAGAGCCGCCCTCATAATACGTTCTCATAATACGTTAATAAAACCAATGTTGTTGACGTGTGTTGTGTTAACGCATTGCTAATGGTAAAGTTAAAAAATTTTGAAAGAAAATGCCTCAGACTATGACTAAATAAGAATCGAAAACCAAACACTAATTACCAACATTATTACACAAATAAATTAATTCATAATCTATCTAAGATTAATTGAATTGAAATTTTTAAAATTTAATGAAATAGGGAACATTGTAATAGAATTGTAAATATTACAAACAATACATTAATTTGGCATTTTTACTACAATAATAATAAATACATGCAATCTATACTCGAGAGTGGGTTTGCACCATCGGAAGCATTTTACTTCCTTAGTTTGAAAAGGTAGATAAGATCTGACTGTAACGTCCTTATTTAATATCATATAAGTATAAGAGCAAATAATACTAAAACTACATATATTTCCAACTACAGACCTATAGCTGCCTCCAACTACAAAGGAAAATAAAATTTGTAACACCCACACAATCCCAGAATCTCTCAATCCAATTTATTGTAACTTCTTCTTGTCAACACAAAACTGTAGACGGAAAGACTTTAAAAATATATTTTTGTACTCTTTTTTTTGTCAGGGGTTATTACAAAAAAAAAATTTAAAAAATAAAAATTTAAAAAAAAAACAAGAGTACGATCTGCTCTTATTATTACAATATTAACCCTTATGTGAGTGACGAGGTACCCGGGTACATTTTTCATTTTCAAACCACAAAAAAAAAAGGTTCAGGTAGGACTAACAAGGTCAAACTCCCTGACAACTCCTAAAAATATGTAAATTTACTAATTTTAAAGGATTGGGATTTTTATAATCAATGGAAGTTGAGATCTACGCTTGTTTTGAAAAACCACCTTCACGAGGGTGACGAGGTATCTCTGTACCTCTATGCACTTTATATAGAACTCTATAGATATTGCCTTTTTTTTTTGTTTTTGATAATATTTTATTTTTATTTTATTTTTAGTTTATTTACATATAAAATTTGTTTACATAAGTATTTCAAAGTAGAAATAATAATTACATAGAATATTTAGAAAAAAAATAATAATTATTACAAAAAAATCAAAATTAATTACTTCCAGTGACTTCAAAAAAACTACTACATTTTGCTAATGTTTTACTATGTTCACCCCACATTGGTTTCTGCATTCAACGCAGGCTTTTCTAGTTCTTTTTGCTCGTGGTTCAGTTTTCTACTTGAGTAGTAATTGCCATCCACTTCGAGTCTACCATTAAAAACACATTTAACAATGAAATTTTGATCGACTTTTATAACTCACAGATGTCTTATTTACATCTTTTCGTAAGTTATAAAATCAATCAAAATGATAATCAGGAAGTTGTATAGGTAGTATTACAACACTATACTGATGATACACTGATGAGCTCTAGTAGTGTAATGATGATAGAAACAATTTCTGAAAACAATTTTGTTTGCTACCAGTATAGTCTCTCTTTTGTTGGTTGGTTGTTATTAAAGGCTGAATTTGACTTCCAAGAACATCTTGCATTACTGAAAGTACAAATGGTTTGTCAAGCAACTATAGGATTTAATGCACGAGCTTGGATATTAAATTGGATATTAAATCTTTCAGGAAACTTCTGCGGCGATCATCAGTGGTGGAAAATCTTGGATGATGATCCACATAAATAATATATGCCGCCAGTCCAGTAATATCAACCATATTGTAAAGCAGTGCCAGTGCCCAACGATTGGTTCTTCGTTTTACAGAATATCACCCAATAATATGTTCATATTGTCAACTTTCGTTTGGTTGTAATATGTGATGATCTTGGGCTTGGCATTAGTTCCTACTTCTACTAACATGTTAATTTTTTTTTTATAATTTATACTTTTTTGTAAAAGTCTTTAATTTATTTAATTACTTGTTAACTTCCTAACAAACTCTAAAGGTATGAAAGAAAAAATACAAAACGAATTACATTATTCAGAGATGAAAATGAAAATAGTCTGGTACTCAAAATTCATTTCATTAGTAAGGCATGAAAATAACTGTAGTTTGGTACCCAGAAGTATCACATTATACAGAATATATAGAGGTACACTAGTACCTCATCACCCTGATGAAGGTGTTTGGATTGTCACTCACATAAGGGTTAACAAAAATTTTAATTACTTTAAGTAAAATTGAAAATTCATAAAAACCTTTTTAATCTTAATGATTTAAGGCAAATCAACGAAGTGTGCAAAAAAAAAAACAGTAAACCAAATAAAAACGTGGTAATTCTGAAAAAAAACAAAATTCCTAATAAAGTTTTTCAATTGAAATGCGGAAGTTCGGTGCCTACATACATTTTCAATTGTTCTTTTTTTGTTGTACAATGCGTATTTAACATACATACATACATACATACCTACATAGTCGGATATAATATAGAATTTGTATTTCCGGAAATTACAAAAATTTCCAAATGAAGAAATTCAAACTATGATGAATTCCTTTCGCACGTGGTATATAAAATCTGTGGTTATAATGCCTATTTACCATTCCCTATATACCCTTATTTTTATCCCTGGTATTAATTATTTTTAGTTTTATGGTTGATAGAATATGAAATATAGAACATTATACTGGTTTAATATAGCAAAAAACAACAACAATGAATATAATAGTAAATTAGAGATTTACTAGAATATTACTGAAATGTACCTAGGTAGTTAGTTATTGGTAAGTAGATACATTGTAAATTGATTTTTTTTTTTTATTTTAGAATTCGTATTAAATTAAATAAGAGAAAATATTACCAAATGGGTTAGAAGTAAGGTATTATGTGTTCATTATTGAAATAATATTAAAAATGATTGATGGTGACTTTAAATTTTGATGTTAATAATATCAAAAGTATTTATAAATTAACAACAACGATTTTAAAATACAACATTCAAAAAATGAATTGTGCATAGAAAATTTTTTCCAAAGATATTTAAGCTCAATTAATTTCATTTAATATTCAGTGGAAAACAATAACATTGTTTAATGCACAAATAATTTGTAGGACTGCTGTATATCTCTGATAATATTAAATTTAGCGCTTTTTTAAAATATGTCTGCAATTTATGAGGATTTAAAATAGATCCGTAAATACTTGGAAATACCAAAATGAAATAATGACTTGTCCACCCCAAACAAAACGAAAAATGGATTAAAAATTTAATTAATTTACAATTAAAATGCTGAAAGTAAACAAATAATGAAAATTGAAAAACACAGTATAAAATTATTGAAATTCAGCATGAGCTTGTATTGACGAATAAATTGATTGCAGTGCAGTAAAATAATAACCCATAGAGCTAGAATTGTAGAAAGGTGATTTGAGTTGATCTTGTTGAATTGGAAAAATCAACTAGGAATACAAGTAGACAGGATGAGTTAAAAAATAAAATTAAACAACTTGTACAGTGATAGTAGATTAAGGGTATGGATACAAGAGCAGTAAAACAAGAACTATGGAAACGGTAAGAGAAAATCAAACGAGTAGCAAAATTTTTACCAATTGAAAAACAAAATTATTATTTCACAACCACAGAAGATCCACAGTCATGATAAAAATGCGCTAAAACTAAACTTTGAATTAACCGAACAGACGGGTGAGTATAATGGAAGAACATTTTGGGATTCTGAGGCATTAAGTTTTACTTCGGCAGATTGTTATTTCGTAAAAGGCACATTCCTAATTTTATAATGAAAAAGGATTAAAAAAATATTTTTTTTTATAAATACTTATATCTTTTAAACTATTCGACGTAGACATAACGTATTTATGTATGAGTTATAGAAAAAAAGAGACCTTTCTAACAGTATATAAATATGGGAAGGGAGGGTTTTCCGGTAAAATCTTGAGGTATTTGGTTTTTCAAGAAAGAAAATAAAGATTGTTTTTTTTTCCAAAATTTTCTGCTTTGAACTACAATATCTCCATAACGACCTCACCAATCAGCATCAAATAATGTTAAAATATGCTCCAGACTGCTATCTTTCTGTAATATATAACTGAATATATATATATATATATATATTTACTAGATCAACAGATATAACGGTTTTTATACAAAAACTTTAAAACAAGAAGAATACTTCACTCTAAAAAAATTTGTTGAATTTCACTACAATTAATATAGGTAACCTATCCACCTACATTAACCTTTTACCGCCGGTTGTATTATATATAGTACAGCAAAACAGGGTGTACAAATTAATTTTTGTTTCTGAAACTAATTTCATTTTAAAGCCAAATTGTTGTGAATTCTATTCTATAAAGAATGTGCCAACACTTTTATTTGCATAACACTTGCTTTGAGTTTGATTAAGTGTCAATTTTATTCATTAAAAAATGAGTGTTTTTTAGAAATTGCAAAATAATGTTCCTTTGACCATAAAATTATTAAAAAATGTTATTAAAATTTTAAATTATTTTATAAATTAAATTGAAAAGTGTTAATTAAAAAAAAACTAAAATAACGTGAATGTTAATTAAAAATTATTAATAAATTTAATCAGTTTTTTTTGTGTGAAAAGTTTGGTGTACCATATAAAGTACAACCGGCGGATGTGGGATCAAAATAATATGAATAATTTCATTTTATTACATATATCAATATTTCAAAATGAATTATTGTTGTTTTTATGTGTTTAAGACTAATTAAAAGATTTACACTATTTATTACTACGTTTTACTAAAACTATTATTATACCTCTAAGCACTATTTCAACAATAATATTGGGAATTGGATTGGGAATAATAAGTCATATAAATGACAGACTTAATAATGACTCAGGTAACGGATTCTATTTAAAAGTGGAGGCAGAGGTTCTATTTAAAAGTGGAAACATTCAGCTGAGCAGTTCATTCAAAGAAAACCTGTTCGATTTGGATATAAGAATTGGATGTTATGCAGCTCTTCTGGTTATTGCTACAATTTTGATGTATATTGCGGAAAAAGTTATGAAAACAAGCGGTTGATTCCGCTTGGTCCAAAAACAGTAACAGGTTTTTTGAAAATGATACCACAACCAACAGAAGCAACAGGTACCATTCGAGAAAATCGTTTAAAAAATTGCCCATTTGAAAAAAATAAAACATTTAAAAATAAATCTCGTGGCACATTTGATTATAGATATGATAGTACAACCGAGTTACTTGCTGTGCAATGGATAGATAATAGCGTATGTTCAATTTTAACAAATTTTGATACCGGGATCCCGTTGCATGACGTAAAACGTTGGTCCAAAGTAGACCGTAAAAAAGTTCAAATTGGTCAACCAAAAGTGTATGCAACATATAATGCAAACATGGGAGGTGTTGACAACGCTGATCAAAATATAAATTCGTATAGAGCTGCTGTCAAAGGAAAAAAATGGTGGTGGGTAATTTTCACATATCTAATCGATTTAACAATGGCAAATGCATGGAAATTGTACATTCAATAAGGAAATAGCAATGACAACTTTCCATCTCAGCTTAATTTTCGGAGGTTTATAGTACGCAAAATATTACAAGAAGCAAGAGCAAGCACTTCTATAATCAAAAAAATGAACCCTTCTCCATCAGTAGAAAAAGAAAAAACTCAACATGTTCCTCAAAAAATGCACACTCAACTTAGATGTGTCGTGTGTCATTTAAGAAGTATGTACTCTTGTAAAATATGTAGAAAAACATTATGTATAAAAAAAAATGCTTTGCAGAATGTCATATGTAAAATTTTTAAAGAATTTATGTTTATGTTTTATGATGGTTATGTTCTTCTCAATAAAAATAAATAAAGTTAACATAAGTATTAGATTTTTATTTTTTCATTCTTATATATTTTTTCATATTGATTTTTGCACCCATATCCGCCGGTTGTACTATATATAGTACAGGCCACGACTGCGGATCCGGCGGGACTATCACCACAAATTTTTAATTTGTAATTCTTGGACTAAAAATAGACTACTCTCAAAAATTCATCACGATCGTACAACGGGAACTGGTAGCCGGCGGTAAAGGGTTTGTAGTGAAATTCAACAGACAATAAATTTTTTAACTTTCACACTAAAAATGTGTAAAAATTTTACTATCTAAACGTGAGAATTTCCCTTCAAAAAAGTGTAATTTACTATCACATTTTGAGTCATTTTCAACAAAAATGTGTGATTTTCAACAAAAAAAGTGTGACTTCTCTACAAAAGAAGTGTGATTTCCGATCCCATTTTCAACTATTTCAACAATGCTGTATTTTCCTGCAAAAAAGTGTAATTCGAGAACAAATTAATTTTTTAATTATAATATATATTTTTTAGCTTAACAATAATAATTTACACAATTACTTAAAACTAATTCACAAATATTACATTTATACATAATTTATTTTATAATTTAAATATTAAATAATAATTTTTTTTATAAATGAACACTAATTAATTGCTTAATTCAATATAATTTCAAAAATGATTTCTATTACATATTTCTTAAACTTAGTATCTTATTTAATAATAATTATAATAAAAATTACATACAACCTCAATTAAGCTTATAATTATATTTAGATATTACTAATTTTATTAAATTCTAAATTATAAAGAATGATTTTAAATTTAATATTTTATTGAAAAATTATACTTTATTAAATATAATTATATTTTTTTGTATCACACAAACAATTATCTATAATTATAATTGACAAGCATTTAAGGTCCTGCGCAGTAGACACTTTATTTCGATTCTCCTACTCCTTAATGAATTTCTAATATATGTAATATATAAGTTGTATATAAAACAAAAATGCGCACACAGTTGAAAATTTTGTACTCATATGATTTTATTATTCAGCAAATACATTATGCATAATGTGAGATCTTATGAAAATAATAAACAAAAGCAAACAAATCAGTTATTATAATTTGCAAATGAATCTATGTAGATATGCCAAAAAAATACAAAAAAATAAATTCATCTAAAATAAAAAATATTAAAACAACAAAAAAACAAATCACCTAAATTCTTCATTTTTATCTTTTTAAGTAACTGTTTCTAAATTTTGGTTATTTGTGGTAATAATATAGTTTTTATTAAAATTATGTATTATGTAGGTATATATATATGTACGTCTTTAATGACAAAACTTTTTATTTTTAGTAATTTTATCACTAAATGCCACTTACTATAGGGAATATATCGGAAACGAAGCAGTATTTGAGGGACGTGTATTTATGTGTCCTAAATAAAACTTACTCACCACAAAACTTTTTATTAAACACGAGTGGTTTCTGCTATATCGTGCGAAGTCTATGTCAGTACGTAAATTACTGTTTTTTAAAAACTTTAAATTTGACTTCAACTTGAAATATAATTACTCAACAGGAGCCCCTAGTATTACATATAATTAACACCACATTTGAAATTTGACTGACTTATGAAATATGAATGCTGACGGTTATTCAACGTAAAGTATCAAGTATGGTATAGTGGACAACCTTGCCATATTTTCAGATTTATTTGATTACCATATTTTTGGACAATAATCAAAGTTTCAGTTTTCTTCCCAAAAATGCCACGTCTTTTAATATTTTTACAGATTTTACAAACTTTTCTGAATTTATTATAAAAAATTATATTATAATATATATGTATTATTTTTTTAAATTTATTTTAAATTTTCCATGTTTAACGGCAGATCATGAGTGATTAAGAAACTAACTATAAGGGAATAAAGTTAAGAATATTTAAAAAATTAGAAAAATCAATTTTCATAGATTAAATATTCTTTATAAATTTCCATTTGATCCATTGTTAATTTAAAACCAATTATCAAAATTCTATTCAGTTTAACAGTTTCTACTACAGTCATGGTGAGGCCAAATCAAGAAAAAATGTTTATATATTAATTTTTCTTCATTCACTTGTAACACCTATACAGTAAAACATTCAATTTAATTTATTTTATTGCTCCTCAATTCGAGCGTAATGATGATATTGGATCTTCTGCTCTATAGAGAAATTTCATTTACTTAGAAAATCCAGTAAATGGGACAAAAATAAATATTTTTGTCTTCTTCATTCACCTGTAACCGCTATATAGTTAACCATATGAAAAGAAACTCTTCCACCATCCCTATATTTCGGGTTTTTTAAATGTGACGACATTTCTTTAAATTATTTACTTGCATTTAATACAAGTTAAATATAGGTTATTGATATAAAGATTAAAAACTGATTAGCCCAGCAGCAAGCAAAAAAGGCTTTTGTAGTAAATTAACCAACTTATTCTTTTTTTTGTGTTTGTTCGTTATATAATTAAATTAATTTTAAAAATGGGCATAAAAAAATTTAACGAAACAATGTGCGGTCAAAATCTGAAAATATCAAAATGAACACCTCAATTTATATACCAAACACATATAAATAATTGAATATCAAACAATGGATTAAATGCATGGAACTTATTCAGAAAAAAAAAAATTATAATGAAACCACATTTTACGCAATTAATTGGAAAATTTCTTTTTGGAAAACAACAACAACAAATACCAATAAAAATATTTTAAATTCAATTCAAATAAAAGATTTTAACTTTAAATTTTAAATACAAAACAAAAAGCAAAATTAATAAAAATTTAATTTTAAATTAATTTTTTTAAATTTCATTTTAAAGATTCAATTTACTACAATCAAGTGTATTTTTTTGTATTGTATTGTTTCAGTAATCGGTTGGTAAATAACGTTTTTTTCTGCGATTCGTAATTAGGAAAGTAGAATTTATTTTGCTTCAGTAATTTAAGATGGGTTATGAGGCTTATCTATAAGCATCAATCTACAAAATGCATAGACCTGGAGTGGAAATGAAGAGTATATTATATATTAGTGTTTATGAAAAACAATTGACTGGCTATCTTAATAAAAACAAATATTTTTTTGTCGAATTATAAATATTATAATAATATACTATAAAAATATATATTCAAAAGCGATAAGAGGTAATTCTATTAAACACAAAACTTTTATAAAACAAAAAAATATTTTCTAAAAACAAAACACAACAAGATTATGGTTGGTAGATATTCTATAACAAAAACCGATACAATTATAATAATCTTCAGAGTTACTAAAAAATTATTTTTCTGAAGGAAAATGAATCCATTATGAGCTTTCTTGGAGAAAGTATAATTATAGATTACAAAAGAGAGATTTGTAACTTGATCCATAGGGAGAATGTCTCAGCTCTCTCTGAAATACTTGATGTTGCTGTACTACTTAACGCTGACACCAATTTGAACTTATTTTGAAATTCAACTATGAGAAGTTCTGCCAAAAGTAGAATCGAAACAATACAACTATTCCAAAACAAGATTTTGCTAGCTTCAATAAATGCTACGTTGTTCGTTACAAATCAAGTAATGAAGAATAAACTACAGATCTGCTTAGTGAAATCTGAAACGGTGAAAGTTGTACGCAACTAGTTGGTTATAATAGACCAATACCTAAATGTTTATATCCAAACCCATCATAGAATAATTAGAGTAGCCTACCTACTTACCTATACTGTTCAGTAAAATTTAAGACAGTTAAACATGTCCGCAACTATAGGGTTATAATAGACCAACAACAAAATGCTTAAACTCAAACCCACGCTGGTGATTATATTATGATTTATATACATATCTTCTATTATACTAATTTTGTTTTTGTCAGTCTTTTATAACAACAACAATAATAATGAAATAACAGTTCATTATGAATGAAAGAATGAGAATTGAGAGAACAAATCAATTTTTTTAAATGTATACGCATTAACGCATTATAATGACTGATGCGAGATGATACATACTTAACTTACATTTGTTGGTGTTTCGAGTTGTTATGTTCATACTTTTTTAAAATTGCATCCAAAGTTTACTAGATTAGCAAAATATTATAATTATAATAAAACTTATAAAAGGACATGTTTTTTTCTTTATCGGGGACTGCCGCTTCCAAGCCTCCTCCTAAATTTATTAGAATCTTGAATTTGCTAATAGTAGAAAATTGTTAACGACAAGATCTTAAAACAAAAAATAAAAACATTTACATCGATTCCTTGGAATGCCATATAAATGTCTATATGTGTGACAAAATTATAAATTAATATGCGTATCACAGCAGTCATTTACACTTTTTGCGTCACTCATTTTTTTTCACAAATCATTTTTTTTCACATTCATAAAAAAAGTAAGTGACGTAAAAAATAACTATTGAGATACACACTTAAATTTAAAATTTATAAAAATTTGATAAAAATCTGACGAGTACAGAATCTGGCATTAGATGCAAATGATCATCAGATTTAGAATGTATAATGAGAAACTAATTACTAATAGCACCTCTGTACATTGGTATTTCCACTGTGTGATACCTTTTGCTATTCTTTCCCTTACCCATCTTTGGATCTACAAACAAAAGAGCTTTTGCGAAATAAAGGTTTTACGTGTCACTAGAAAAAATACCAAAAGTTTTGGTATTCTCTAGCGGTTTATACTTACATACACACAAAGATGCAATAAATATTTTGGTTGTACATTATGGTTTATGACGTTTATCTCTTAAAAAATAATTAAAATAAATTTATACGCACACATTCAATCATTTCAGACTTTGACTACTATTAAAAACAACAGGAAAGTGAAAATACAAATGTACATAGGCACATTGTTACATATTTTCATTGATTATGAGATAATATGAATTAGCCATTGAATTAGATTTGATCAATTTGAAATTTTCCTTGTATATTTATATTTTATAATAATAAAATAATCAAGTAACCTACCAACCTACACAATTCCACATTTCTTCATGACCAATTCACTAGAAATTCAAATATGATACAAAATAGTTAAAACTTTCTGATCAATGATATTTAGAAAACAATTAATTTAAAGTGATTATCTCTCGAAGTACATCAGAATGAATTTTATCGTAAAATTAGAATTTAAAAAGCACATTAGAACGAAAAAGAAAGCTTAATATTCAGGAAAGGATATTGTGAAGAATTTATTCCGTTTCTACTGACAGTTAATGATTTACATAGAAATTACAAGCCTTATTTTGGATATTATATTTACTAAAGACTAACTTAAGCCGATTTTGGAAAAAAGCAAACTAGTTCCAGAGCATCAATTCGACTTCAGAAATGAACATTCAACTATTGAGTGTTCTCAAGCATGTGATAAGACTGCTATATAAATTCAAACAATTTCTTCAATTATTATTTATTACTGCGGTCACACCTCATCAAAGACACTTTTAAGTGAAGTATCAAAATGTGCTTAAACACAAAACAATGAAATTATGTCATGCGTAACAATTGGCAGCGTCCTGGGTCATGTTTTATACTTCATCTATACTTTAGACTTACCGACAACAAATGAGACAACCAGCGCCAGTTTCACTGATGATCGCATAATAATCCAATACATGCTACAGTGATTCTGCAACACAGCATAAATAAAATTTATCAAAGGCTAAAGAACTGGAGAATCAGAGTGAAAGGAGCAAAATTAACACATATCACATTTACCCTGAAAAGAAGAACTTGTCCGGCGACGTAGTTCCACAAAAAGAAACAGTCAAGTACGTGGGCATGCATTTGGATAGAAAACTTACATGAAAAATTCATATTCAAAGCAAAAGAAAACAACTTGGGTTGGAATTAAATAAAATGTATTGGATCATTAGTCGCAATTCATCAATTTTGCTGGAGAACAAGCTTCTGATTTTTAAGGTTATTTTAAAGATAACTGTGTGGAGTAGCCAGCAATTCTAATATTGTAATATTACAACGATTCCAATCAAAAATATTAAGACTAATGAAAAACCATAAAGGTGAAAATCAGAAATGCAAGCTGCAAATACTAAGCAAGATTAGATTATCATCTAAATACCCTTGCAAACAACTTGTGTAACTTAATGGCTACAATATTCTGCAACTACTCAACCGATGCTAGATTGATTGATATAACTAGTTTTTCGTGGATAACTTACCACTAGGTTTTTCATCCGCAAGTCATCATTTGTTGCATACATATACAAATGTCATACAAATTATACTGAAATTATACTTTTTAAGGGAAATAAAAAAAAAAAAAATTTTTATATACGGCATTGAATTTTGAGTATCCAACTGCTAAACAACAAAACAACAACAACAATATTTTTCTAAATTCACTCTTTGGAAAATAAAGCGTTACGCGGATTTGTTAATATTAAACATAATGCAGACCTGTATCATAATCTGCAAATAAATTTGATTGTCAAAGCAATGAAGAAAAGTATATATGAAAGATGACAGGTAATTTACTATCGACGTTAATATTCTTCAATTAAGAATTAAAATTATTAAATTGATAATTTAAGTGTACGCTTTAAGAGCTATTCATTGAAAATGTGCTGAAAGGCTTTTTCAAAAAATTCCAACCAGTAGACGTGGTTAGGAGCGGCTATTTTGAGTTAAAGTCATGTGACTTTTACGATTTCCTTCCCGACTTTTGCCTTGTTAAATAAAAAAACATTTTAAAGCAAGTGAAATTCTAGTAAAAAGTACTAATCAGGTTTCAAAATTTGTATTACCACAGCTTTTCAACTAATTTTCATTTCTTCTGACTAAGGCTGATCATAATACGAACGAAATAGTTTCAAAAATTCAATATTAAATTTCGATTACAAAGCTTAAAGTTCACATTAATTTGCTGTTTTTTACAATTTTTATTTCATCCCATCCAACTTGAACTTATAATGTTTTGAAGAAAAGCAAAATAAATTTACAAAATAATTCAAATAATTAAATACTAAAATTGATTTATAATAATTTAACTTTCTAAAATAATTACAATTTAATAGACCAGATTCGATAAGAACAACAGAAAACTTTAACCCTAGAACAAAAGGTAAAACTAATTATTTTCTATAATACGTCCTTACCTAACTATGAAAAAGAAAAAATAAAAATAGAAGAAGAAGAACAACAACAACAAAAATGCATATAAAAAATAAATTTATTGCATAACTCCTGTAATGTCTTTTAGAAAATTTCTTACAATTAAATTTTAATTTTCCGGTTGAAGACATTCTTTTCAAAATGTTTAAAAGTCAAAGTCATAACAAAAAAAAAAAACTTATTAAAGTAAGGAAACAAAAATAACAAAAAAAAAACTACAATCAAAACTATAAAAACAAAAAATAGAAAAATAAATTTTGCTTTTGGATTGGTCAACAACAACTAAATAGAAAACTCTAGGTATTCATCAAAATAAAAATAAAAACTTTAAAGTCTATAATAAGAAAATAAAATGTTTGACAAAACCTTGTCAGAAATGATTGGAACGAGCATATTAATTTCCCGAACGCAGTTTGACATAATTAATAAAACCGTAATATGAAAATCTGATCGGAATTGTTGAACTATCCTTTCGTCGAATTATTCTACAAGGAAGACGGACAAAATCCGTGCAAAGCAGACTCTGAAAAACAAAATCTGTAAAGACACAATCCCCAAAAACACAATTGCCAAAGACAAAATGCCTTAAAAATGCAGCCACAACTTTTTTCAGCATAACGGTTATTGGATACAAAAAAGGAAATATCCGCTTTATGGATTTTATTTTTCTCGATTTTGTCTTTGCGGAATATGTATTTGGCAAGTTTTTATTTAGAGAGTTGATTTTTGGAATGTGGGTTTGTTTCTCAACCCTGTCACAGATAAAAACAATAACTATATTCAAAAAAAAATTTATATTTTGAAATCGGATTTTCGGAAATCAAATCTAATTTTTATAACAATTGAATTTAAATGATTTTGTCACATTATTCTACGTCGAACAAAATAAAAGAATTTGTGCCAAACAGAGTTGATTGGATGGGATTTATTAATAACTTACAATGAATAACAACGATTACCACTGTATTGTTGTGCAGAAAAGTTTCAAATGAAATTTTCTTCCAATTTTTGTTTTTGCAACCTCATTTACCTATGGTTCTTCGTGCGTCTTAGTATTTTATATTGCATAGCCATCACAACTGATTTCTGTCGACACCTAGTCTGACTTTAATAATAAGATAAAGAACATTTAACTTAACATGATTTCTATAATATGTTTAAGAGAGCTTATTATTAATTCTGTATCTTTTCTCAGGATTCGAATGATTTTTGTATTTTTGTCCCTATTACTGTCAGATATTGCTTAAAGCAAGCAAATCCGACGTCTATTATAGACGAAAGCTTGCATCATGTTTCTAAGCGGTGAAATTATCATCCAGTGTGTTAGTATCCATCACTGTTAGTAACTAATGTTAGTAAGAGATATGTTAGTAAGAGAAACTAATGTTAGTAAGAGATAAAAATAAATAAACATGCTATAGTGAGAAGAAAAATAAATAACTAACATACCATAGTTAGTAGAATGTTAAAAATATAAGAAAAAAAAAACAAATACAAAAAGAAAATTGAAAAAGACCAAATATCAATTCCATAACTATTTATCGATTATACAGTTTTAATTTTAAGTTTCTTTTACTAAGGTTAGTATCAAAACAAGCTGCTCTCGAGTTATATTCACGTAACATTCTAGACGCAGGCTCAAATTTATATAGAGAGATTTCAGGTCAATCAAAAGCAACCTATCTTCATATGGAGGAAGTTGAAAAGGGTCAGACCATGAAACAGCACGTAGTACAAAGCTTAAAAATTTACGCTGAACTGATTCAATACGTGAAATATCAACATTACGATATGGAGACCAAACTTGCGAAGCATATTCAAGTGTCGGTCTAACATATGTGATATATAAATGTTTTGTGATGTACGGATCTGTAAACTCTTTGGCCCAGCACATTATAAATCCTAGCATAGAGTTAGCTTTATTAATAATGGAATTAAAATATGCTTTGAAATTGAGCCTGTGATCCAGAATAACACCTAGATCATGAGTTAACTCTAGGCCTAGATCACGAGAATGGTTTAAGGTATGTTATGGTATTGATGAGTTATGTATATAATTCAAATGATTAAATTTATATTCCTAGTTAGTACCTAGTTAATTAGTCATATATTCCCTATCTATCGATTTTATAATTGGTCTATCAACCTCCTAGGTTTTGTCGGACCCAAAAAGTATGTTTACATCATTTATGCTTTTTTATTTTTAAATCAAAACTAATTAATTCATATTAAAAAAATTAATTTTCTATTTCTACCCATTGCCAAATTAGTATTGCCTTATTCTATGTTATCAACTACAACCTAAAAGGAAAAAGGACAATTTGAGTAATTTGCTCTCCGGTGTTATAATTTTATCGATAATATTTTAATTCTACGCAAGAATGCAATGACTTTTCCAGTACACTCAGTTATTTCTAATTTCAGAATTTCCAACCAAGTGATAGAAGTCGAGTCAAGTTCAATTCTTCCATTGTTGTATAAGGAACAGGTCTCGAGAATATGGTATATTGTGATGATGGATGCTATGGAACAACATTGGGTTTGTTTATTTGCGAGCCATCAAAGAGGGAACTATGTAATAGCCTGCTATGACCTATGTGCAGTCTAGTCAATATGACAAATGTTTTACGGTTTAGTTTTTGGAGGATTCTCCATCTGAATACATTCGTTTTACAAGTCTTAAGTTTCTTTACAGAAAATTTATTTTGTCATGTTAAAGTATATTTCTCCAATATAATTTTGTTACACTACAGGTATTTGCAATCCTGATAATATAGTTTGTGTTCCATTTTGATATCGAGTGGTTCCATTAGTTGTAACTTCTTTCGCAAATACGTCAGCCTTTTCATTTACAGTAACACTCGCATATCCAGGTAGTTAAGAAAGTAGTAGTTTGATAGTTCCTATCCTATCTTATCCTTGCAACCAAGCGTCACTCATACACAACGCTTTGCTGTTTTTTCATACCCAACGCTTTGGCTGTTTATAAAAAAAAATAAAACAAAGATGAGTCTACTACATTTTGATTTTGATAGAGTAGCTCCTGACTTAATATTAGTATTGTGGTATGTAAGTAATATCAATTTTATAATACACTTTAATTTTTTATTAAAACTACCTATTTTCATATTATATAAATTTTAAGAAGGAAAAATTACTGAAAAATTTCTCTTGGCTTGATTGTAACTACAAAGTAATTGCGAAAAGGATATTTCAGTGAAATTTTAAGAAGGGCATCATCAAAACTAATGATCCTTTTTTTTTTCTTTGAAAATTTTGTTTTTTAATTTATTATTGTTATTTTGTTTTTCCGACGAAAATCTTGTTACATAAGTTTTTTTTACATAATATAAGTACGTTGGGATACTAAAAGAATTAAAATAAACTAAGGAAAACTATGTTTTAAGATTTTCCTTCCGATAAATAAAGAAAATTGATAATTTTTTCTTTTCTTTACTATTCTGGTGGGTTCATTTCTTTTATATTTACCTAGTATCCTGTCAATGTACCTGTCATATAGAAATATTTGTTAGAGTTAAGCGGGGTAGATAAATGGAAATATATCAGAAGTTTTAAGTTAATCATGTTAGAATAAAGTATTGAATTTGTACATATATATATATATATATAATGATGGTGGGTAAATTATACAATGAGTATACGTTGTAACAAAAGTAGTTATAATTTTCTTAAAAGGACATTTTTTCAATTAAAAATTTACTTTTTTAATACAAATCGATCAAGTTGTAAAGATATCATCTACTTAGTAGAAAATCAAGGAGATCTAAAGTTTATATAGAACAAGGTTAAAAAGTATAATTTTCTTTTAATTGCAAAAAATGTTGTTTGCCATCATTGAAATATGATAATGGAAATAATTTTATTTTTTAATGCAGGAATCTGCTGATGAAAAAAATACAAACACATTAGTATTATAGGAAAATAATTTTGAAGGAGCTGAACACAAAACGAAAAGTATATTTTTTAATTAATTTTTATTTTATATCAATTTGTAGTATTGTTGTTAGTTTTGATACAATAATAATCAATAAATTACAACCATCAAAACAAATAAATGTCTAAAAATTAACCCAAGAAATAGTGCCATTGTCAGAACATTCAATAACAAAATAATAGATAATGTCATCAATATAAGTATAATTACTACAAATGGAGGGATTAAGGAAGATATTAAAAATCGATTAAAATTAGGCAGAATGAGTTTCGGAAGACTGAGTGGAGCCAACCTCACATCGCCAGAGGGACACGATACATAGAATAAATGATGTCTGCGTGAAATCAATTTTAGTTTTTACTCTTTTTCATTTTTATAATCTCATATATAACAAAATTAAAGTTAAAGTTAAACGTAACTTAGGATTACTTTGTTTTTTGATATTTTAAATATAATTATAGAGATAGAATAACAATTAAATAACAAAAAATTATAATAAAATAAATGGAAAATAAGAATGCTTAGAAATATATTCATTATTTTACAATGTAAGAAAACTTATTTTATATAATAAACTAGCTGTACCCGGTCCGTGTTGCTGGCTCAAAGTCTCTATAATAGAAATACCTAATTAAAAATAATTAAAATTTTTACCAAATCTCTTAATATGAAATCATATTAAGACTTCATACAATTTCGGCTAATTTGCGTTTTCCATAATTTCAATCATCACTTGCTTTGAAAACCAAGCTGCGAATCTTTAGTACGTTTATATTGAGGTAAATATTTCTAAAAAAAAAATAATTGTTTTTCTTTATTTTATTTTGAGTATTAATTGATTTAAGTTATTTCTTATTATATAACTTTAAAACAATTATAAGAATTTAAATAATAATTAGAAAAAAATATTATTTGGGTGGCAGATGGTTAATTAGGGTGTTATACATTCATTTATATTTTGCTACATTAATATTACAATTTAGGTATAAATACGTAATTCACATGCCGTCTTTAAGCTAACGTAAATACATCTACCTGTTCGAACTTTGCATCCGTTTTCTACAAAACAATATTTCAATAATAAAAATAATCGACTTCCGTTTAACCAAATGTAGGTGTATATAATAATTTCTTGAAAAAAATAACAAATTTTTTTAAACGAAGTTTAAATAATAACACAGTTATAAAAATATTTTAATTAATAAAAATTAAAACCTAAAAAACAAAATCTGCTTATTTCTTTTAAAATTACTAACATTTTTAGAAAACGGATGTCATTGTTGTATTTTTGAAGGGATACCTAATCGGATTCGGGTTTTCCAAATAATTTCTTGAAAAAAACAACTATTTTTTAAGTTTAAATAATAATTAAGTTATAAAATATAATAAATTGGCTAATATAAATTAAAATTAAAATCTGTCAAAACAAAACGAAAAATCTCTCAGAATTTTTATATGAGTCTCTATTAAAATTACTCAAAATTTTAGAAAACGTCATTATTTTATTTATGAGGGAGTACCTGAAATACAATTTGCAGTTACATAAAAACTTTGATTTTTTAAATATTCCTGATAGGTGATGCAAGCCGTATGACTGCTACCCGAACCACTCAAAATTTTGAAAAACGGTAATAGACGTATTTATTTCTTTTTGAGGCAGTACCTGAGTACGAATTTTCAGCTCTGTAACAATTTTGATTCTTAATATATTTGTGAAAGGTGATTTGTGATAGATTCGCGAACAATCTAGAAAGATCCAGAGTAAAAAAACACGTCTTTGTGTTCAGTAGTTTCCGCTAATTGAACTTTTTTGTTAAAAAGTATTCTGATGGGTGTTTAGTATATTGTTCAAAACCGTTCTAAATGAATTTTTTTTGTTATTAATTTTTTTTAGAACAAAAAAATATAAAAGAAAACAGGAACAAAATTTTGTGTTTTTTTTTTGTTTTTTCAATTCCTCGAAGCAAGTGGTAGGATCGTAGGGATGTAGGATAAATAAAAAATTGGTTCAATTTGGAAAAAAAAAAAACAAAAACAATTTGAACTCATCACAAAATCGAAAATTTTTATAAAAATTGTGATGAAATTTGAATTTCTTCTACAGGAAAAAAAAAATCAAATACAAAAGTAGCGTACATAAATTATAAAAAAAAATCATATACATAGTGTATGTACACATATTATGTTTGATATCCTTTGCTACCTACCTGCTAATGAAATTTTTTTTTTATGAATAAAATAAAAATTCGTGTATCATTTTTTTTTTTTTTGTTTTTATGATCTTGACAGTAACTTAGGTAAAAGCACCTTTTCGTGGTTAATTAATTACGGTACTGCAATTTTTACACTATCTACAATAATTCGAGTATTTATTTTAACAAATTACTGGCTTATCTACTCATTAAATGTGGAAAACTATAACTATTGTCAGGAACTAAGCCTTCTTAAATAGAATAGTTTCATTTTTATTTAATTTTTTACCAGATTATACTCTCAATTATCTTCTGTCATTTATTATATCCCAATAACAAAGGGTACTGGACCAGCTCGAAAAACCAATGAAGCATTTTTTTTTCCGCTTCATCGGAAATCGAACCCGGGACCCTTCGGTTGAAAGGCAGGCGCTCTACCTACTGCGCCACCCAGCGTGTCAATGAAATGAAAATAAATGAAAATAAAAAAATTTACTGCAAAAAAGCAGGAAGTGTGGGGATAAAATAGCTCACAACTTCTGAAGCACTGGTCCCGGTATAGCCGTTCGTTCGATTTTTTTTTAAAGAAATTAAATTTTCTTTAATTATGTAAAAAAAAAGTTATTTTACGACTTCCGCTATTGAATTATAAGTTTAAAAAGAAATGAAAAGTAGTAGTATAAGATTTCATTTTATTTCTTAAAAAATCCATTGGCTTGTGCAAATATGTATATAAAAAAATAACAATAAACAAAAACAAAATGAAAAAAAAAACATATTATACAACTTATGATTGATGTGACCAGATGTGATTATTTGAGTAACATTGTATATATGAATATATACCATATGTATATATTAATATACAAATTTTATCATAAATAAAAAGAAAAAAAGAGAAAAAATCTTAAAAAAAATGTTTATAAATGTTTATAATTATGACCATATACAACCGAACACACAGTGAAGTCATGAAAAAAAAGAGAAAATCTAAAATAACTCCGTCCCCGTATAACTTTTTAGAACTTTTCGATTTTTCCCTATAACACGGCCCTAAACCCTACCTTTGTGAAAAAATTTAAAGTCTCCAGCTCAACTGGAAGTGGGAAATACTTTTTGGACATAAACATACATTCAATTTTATATATATAATATAGATTAATAAATTTGAAACAATGAATGTTAAACACAAAAAAAACTAAAAACAATTTTAAAAATTATAAAACCAGACAGCTTATGAGCGGTCACACTTAAAATAAAATTTATAACAGAAATATAAATGCATTTATAGAATTAAGCATTGCATTAAAACTCGGAATTGTATAATCAACTTTTAACTAATACTTACATTATAATGATTCAAAGAGTATTTCATCTTTTTAGTCCTATTGAACCTATAGCAGCTTCTACTTTACATTAGTATGTATATTGTGAACTCTAATTGAATTCATAACTTATATCGAGATATTAAAAAATAATCTGTGAGTTATAAAAATCAATCATAATTCAATTCAGTAAATAAAACTATATTACTAATAAAATATAATCAAAAAAAATAAATTAATAGATTCCCTTAGGTTTTACAATTTTATATTAATTTTTTTTTATTTATTAAAAACTACAAAAATCAATTATTTGGAATTTTGAGTTCTAGGTTATTTTTTCCCGGGGTTAGATTATTACACCACTATTTTAACTTATTATTTTTTATTAACCTATTGAACAGATAAAAATGTCCTTGGAAAATTAAATGGCAGTAATGTTGAATATTTTCAATTCAATAGAGTCAGCTAACAAATATAATAGATTAATCTTAAGAAGTATTTTATTTATGAATAGAAAAAGCCGCATCAATTGGTTGTATACAAAAAAGGTGACAACAACGTCTGTTTGTGGAAACTCACAACTCATTTGAAAAACAATTTTAATTTTTAATTGAAAAAACCGTTAATAGTTATAGGATTTTCTGAATAAAAAAACATTTTCTGAGTCAAATCTATTTGATTTCTAGATTATTAAAGCAAATTGGACTACAAGCTTTAGTAGAACAGTTTAACAATTTAAGGTAATTCACTGTCAATGGTTGGACTACCTCTTACTGCATAGAAAAAAAATAAAAAAAATATTGGTTGAAAGTTTAGTTCAGACAAGATAAAAGAAATCAAGTATAGGATTTATTCTCTGAATGTACAAATTAACTCACTTTTATTTAAGTGGTATCCATTTAAAGATCTACTATTTTAAATGTGGAAAGAAAGAGTGGTAAAATCAACGTCTTCTGTAGAGTATCATTACGACTTTATGATAGCGTAGACTGATTAAAGTTTTAGTAATAACCAAATTATATTTCCAATTAACCTCAACACTAATCAAAAATAAATAGATATGGAAATCTGACAAAGAAAATGTCGCTGGAAATACTCTGAAGAAATCTGGCAACAACATCGTGAAACAATTTTTTTGAACAAGCATATAACAAATAACGTGACTGAAAACTGAATAAGGTGAAGAAGTCGATAAGAGACTATGGAATGACTTTATTTCCGCCCTATTCAACACTGATGTGGTTGCAGGAAAATTCTGATGACGTAATTTCAAAAAAAAAAATGAAAAACAGTGATTACAACATTCATCTGGTCTAAGCAAGATGAAAACCTGGTACTCTTTTTCTAAATATTAGTGATTTAATTAAATAGAAAAATTACCCAATTAGGTTTTATTACCCATTAGACCATATCTGTTGGCTAATTTGATATTTTGATAATCAAATTTTACTCAGTTTTTGACTTACATGTCAGATATACTGTATGATATTTAAACCTATTTGGGTACTCCACATTGGGGAGAGAAGATATTATCAGTTGTGATAAAAAGACAAGAGATTATTCCAAACAAAACTAACTTATTTTTGATTGCATTTGAAAATATTAGATACTTATTTTTTATCAAAGAAAATTAGTATCAATTTAGAAAAGTTAAAGAAATCATAACGATTTGACATTTCAACATTTTACTATTTATCAACATTCGAATCAATTTATACGAAATATAAAATTTGACAAAATCAAAAAGTATATTCTACACTGTTTAGTTATCAAAGTTAAAGCAAATTTCAAGGATTCTTTATTCACAACGTACATAACAGCAATGTGATTATTATTCATGTTGATCTTTTTCTACGTACCCAGTTACAGTTGTTCACTTACAAATATATATATCATTATAATAATATATATCTTTAATTATAAATTTAAAATCATCATAAACTAAATTTAATCGTAATTCACGTGATATGGAATGGATTTCAAACAATTTAAGTATAATATACATAATAGCATCAATTCGCGGAAAACTAACCAGTTCTATTATCAACATCATTAAATTACAACAACCCATTATACAGACTTAACTTCAATAATTTTGTTTGTTTTTTTTTTTAAATGTATAAACACTATACTCTTAATATTCATTATAATGTTTAACCATATATAAACATCCTGTAAACTCTCAATTTATTTCGTTATTATGGTGATTTTTTTTATAACTTCATATTTCCATTCATCTCTTAACCACCCACCTCTTCCCTATTCTCATAATTTTCTCACTCCATTTATACTATGTTATCTCTCTTAATTCGTTTCCACTTACTTATTATTAAAGCTTAGATTCGTTTAACTGAAAATGAAAACGCCATCACTATTAAAATCTCGTTGTATTCTTATGAAATAAATTGAAAAAAAAGCATAAAAACAAAAATAAAAAGTCTTTGAAGAAAATTGCGGAAAAGAACATTTCCGCCATTTTTTTGTTTTTTTTTTTTTTTTCGTATTTTTCCTTGCAGATTTTTGTATTATTAAAATGTTTTCGAGTGGAAATTTAATTAAAATAAAAGATGTCCTGCTTTCACTTTTGTTTTTTTTTTTTGTTTTTTTTTTTCTTATTTTGAAATTTTAATTCTGATATTTCATGTTGATAATAATTTGCTTGCTTTATGTATTTCCTGTTTTGAATTATTATTTTTTTTTTTTTTTTTGCTTTATTTTTCTAGCGATTCTTGTGAAAGCTTCCTGATAGTTTTATTTTTTAATTTATGTTATTTTCAGTGTTCTATTTATATTTTACCCATTGACAATAATCACATTGAAAAACAAAGAGATGAAAAAAGGCCCACCATTAATATTTGCAATTTTCTTGCTGGACTACTTAATATTTTTTTTTACGAAAATGAAATCATTTTTTTCCAATGGTTCTCTTCTAAAGCTGACTATTTAGTCTAACTTTGACGTCTTTTTTGCGTTGAATGAATAATAACAATAATTAGATGCCCTGTATTCGATTCATATTACACTAAGCGTTTCGTAGTTGTAATATTCTTGTAAATCACCTGCTCTGTATGGTGCTCTGCTCAAAGGAGTTTCCACAGTTTTGCCATTCATACAAATTTGAATTGTTTATAGCATTATTAATGTACATTTATTCGTTATATTTGACTTTTTAACGATCCACCATTTTTAATTTCGGTTCTTGGAAGGGTTATAAGGGTTTTAAATTAGTAGAAGAGGTATGGTACAACTAGATGGGGTATCCCCTGCGTGGGTATTTTTGTTTGAAATGAAAATTATTAGTGGTACTAAAAGGTAATGTTTATAATTTGCAAGAAATTTAATTTAAATAAAATGCGGTGGATCTTAAAATTTTCCAAGTAACATTTTAACCTCGAAATCCACTCAGTCGAACTATCAGAAAAGTTTATTGGATTCTTAATTGGTTTTTAATGTTGAAGTTTTGTGAAAATGGACCAAAAAAGTTTTTCGAAACATTTAACAAAATTAATTTGGGTCCTTAAACATAAGTTAAATTCAATAAAAGCTCAACCAAATTATTCGCCTTATTTCAACATCTATGTTATTGCTGGACTTGATGTTGGTTTCAAGGTAGACAGACTCCTGAACTCCCACGTAACAATTTGATCGCTATAAGACTCTTGCGCACTCTTTTAACACTACTATAAACACTCTTACAGCAGTATTAGTGTTGTTGAGTGCTCCGCAATTACTGCGAAAGGTTATAAATACGTTATAGCACTAAAATGGAGAATCCTATAAGGCACCGGAGCAAGTGGTGTATTATTGTTATAGGATTAGTATACATAATTAGTGTATATGTTTTTATTTTGAAATGATATTCATTTGAAATAATTTATGTTATGCGAGAGTGAGAAAGGTATTATTTTTTATTTTCAAATAATAATTTTATGGAGTTTCTATTTATTTCCTGAGAAAGGGAGATAGATATTAGTTAATAATATAAAAAATGTCTTACTAATAAATAATATGTTTCGGTCAAAAATAATTGTATTAATATTTATAATTATTGTGAACAAACTGCAAAATTTGGCTGGGAATGAAATTTCATTGACATTTATTATAAAAATACTTCGAAAAAATACAATGCCCTCCAAAAATAACCAATTTTTAAATAAATAAAAGAAAATATATTTTTAAATTGCATCTTTAAACTATTTAATAATGTATGTTAATTAATGCATAACATCAAATTTGATATTATTAAATAATTATTTTTTTAAGTAAAAATTATATTTTTGCGAAAAGAATGCAAAATAAAACTTTTCAGTTTTTGTTTATTTAAAAAAAATTTACCATGTTTGTCGAAAATAATGGCCTTCACAAAATATTTATCTAAAAGCTACAGTAAGTTTATAAGTAACATTATAGGAATACAGTAAAATAATAACACCACTACTGCTATTCCAGCAATTCTATTCTTATAACAACACTTTAACTCTTTATATAGGATTACGCACTTTTGGATTTATAACACCATTGCTGTATCACTTGCGAAAAGTCCCATTATAACAACTCCCGCAATAGCTATAAGAACATTCTTATATCAATATTAATCACATTATTCTCATAAAAACATCATTATAACACCTTTAGTGCTTATCGGGAGTCATATATAAGTCTTGTAGCACTAATTTTGTTTTTATAACAATAAAATGTTACGTGGGCTAGCTCAAAATTATATGAGCCGACAGTGATGTTGTGTCCTATATGATGTTGTAAGGACATTTTGTTTGTTGACAGCATTTTTCGTTTTATTCTCATTTAAGAGAAGACCCGTTATGCCTGCTTCCTCCTTAAAAAGATATATGAATACATACATATTATATACACATTTTAACTAATTGCATATATTTGATTCATTAAAACTCTACTGAGCTCTAATCTACCAGCAACTGTACCATTTCACTCTAAATTGTCCACTAAAAATAATAAATTTACAATAAATCGGTTTATTTCAACAACAACCAAATTCAGTTTAAATTTTTGTAAATTTTCACAAATTTAAAAGATTGCAAATAATTTCAAAAAAAAAAATGAAATATCAAAACCAGTGTTGGGCTCTTGTCTTGTAAATTAATGTCTTTTTAGTTTTCCAAATAAAGATAGAGAAAAAAATAAAATTTGAACAAAAAAAAAATGTTTATCTCTTTTTATCTAATTTTTATTTTTTTCCTTTTGGTTTCAAGACTATAAAAAAAAACAATGGGAAATCCTGGCAAAACAAAAAAAAAAAATAAAAAAAAATATTTAAACGGATAAAAAATTAATATCTTTTAACTGTGTTTGAATATTTGAAGACAAAAATAATAGCAAAAATATTTAAAGAAGGCCTTAAATTTGTTTAAATTCATAAACAACAAAATAACTGTATATACCCGGTTAACACTTTCACTATTTGTGAAGTTCATACATGTTCTTCTTTACTACCTAAGTTTACTTCACACTCATATGAATGAAATATTATTTTTCTAAAACATAGTTCTGATTAATTTCGAAACTTAAATAGGAGGAAGCTCTGAAGAGTTCAGTGTTCGATGAACAATAACAAAAAAAGTGAAACAGTTTAAAGATGCTAATTAGTAGTCTAGTCATGTAGCATTTAATTGTCCGTTTTTGGAAAAGTATGAGTCGCCCCATTAATTTAGTACTAGAACCATAATGCGCGATTGAGAAGGTCAATTAGATTACTAATTTTGATTCCGATATTGCACCATTGCTGTCCAAAATAACTGAAAAAATTGTAAACAAGCAACTTTGTTTATTCCTAGAAAAAAATAATCTATTATCAAAGAATCAATATGGTTTTAGGAAAAAATCTAATTCAGAAACGACAATTATAGATATGATAACCCATACACAAAAACTGAAAGATAAGAAGAATACAGTATCGGTGTTATTCATGGATTTATCCAAAGCATTTGATACAGTTGATTACAATACACTGTTAAAAAAAATGTTACGGTATTAAAGGATCAGCTTATAAATGTTTTGTTTCATATTTTACCCAACGAACACAATTTACTCAAATAGGAACATGAAAAAGCTCTCATGAAAAAGTTTGTTACGGTATACCTCAAGGCAGTATACTCGGTTCTTTGCTATTTAAAATTTTTATGGACAGCATAAATGACTGTAATATTAATGCGGAAATAATTCTATTCGCAGATGATGTTTGTCTCATTTTTCAAGCTGAAAACATTAGCGAATTATAAGCAAAAATTAATGAAGAATTAATTAAATTGAGAAATTGAATGGATATTCAAAAACTAACAATAAACACAAAAAAAAACAAAATTTATGATAATTGGTTCAACGTCTACTATACTTAATATAAAAATATCAAATAACTCATTAGAACAAGTTCATGAATACAAATATCTCGGACTTTGGATTGACAATCAATTGAAATGGAATATCCATGCTTCCTTTTTTGGTAAAAAAACTTTCATCAATTGCTGGTGTATTCAATAAAATATCTAATATACTTCTAATCAGTGTCAAAACATCAGTTTATTATGCACTGTTCCAGAGTCATATCAGCTATGGTATCAAACTTTGGGGAACAGCAACTAAGCAAATAATTGATGAACTCCAGGTAATTCAAAATAAAGCAATAAAAAGCTTGTATCATTACAAGTGGATGGAAAGAACGGAAAATATTTATAGTGGAAAAAAATTAAAGATTTTATTAAATTAAAATTAATACTACATATACATGATTTAGATTGTTCGAACATTCACATTATAACTGTACTAGCAAGACGTGGAGAATTACATCAAGTAAACACCAGAAATCAGAATCTTTGCCATATGAATCGGATAAGAACATCACATTTTGGTTTGGAAACGACTCTTGTACAACAATATACCAAATCGTTTTAAACGTTTAAATAGCGATCATTTAAAGCATGAATTAAAATATAATTATATCAAACAATACAGCAAAGAAACAATTTGAAAATTTTTTATTACTTCCTTATCTCTTTTTCTTTTTGATTAAGTTAATTTTTAATATAAAAACTTCATTATGTTATTGTTTTCTCTTTTTTTCTTGATTCTCTGAATTTTTATTGAATATTGGGTATTTTTTGCCTAATATAGCCTATAACGAGATTCATTCTCACTAAGGCATTAAAATTGAAATAAATAAATAAATAAAATATTTTAAGAGAAGGCTTAACCTAATATTCGGAATTTGGCTCCAAATAACGCTGTGAATGTTCAAAAGTTTCTACCTCGTTTTCTTTATGGCAGCTGCGGCAAATGGAGATTGAATAAAATTACCAGCTTGGCAACTTCTTATCGGCTACTGACCCGTAGTGATCCTTACTACTCGTAATATCTCAGATATATGAACAGAGCTCGACTAGAAGCTGGTTGGCTTTCTTTCTTCCCTATTATAGTAGGAAATTTTTTTTTCTATATGCCAACTTTCGTTTAATCTGTGCAGATATTGCAAATGATTGGTTTCCTTACTGGGCTTTTCATCGGAGAGAAAACATCCTCTCGAATAGCCTATTAATGTTGCAATCTTGGGATGGCCTATCTTGTTCCCCGCTGTGTTAATAAGGCTTTAAGCCCACAGTAGAAACACCAAAAAAAGATTAGCTACGTCAACAAATTCGTATCAGCAATGTTCCACCAGAACAGATTGTGTTCGAAACCAACAATTTAATAGCGGTTCAATTCTCTTATTAGATTATTAGATTAGATTAGATTTAAATTTTTCTGGGAGGGGATTTGCCTCCTATATCACTGCAGCTGCAAATGGGCTTATTGTGATAACCCGTGTTTATTCGTTATTGTAATTAGTGTTTGAGTAATTAAGAATACCTGATTTTGTGATAACACTCAGGATGTTCTTCAATTGTGGACTCCTAATATGTCTTGGTGACTGCATATTGGCGGTGTACAATAGTGATTTAATGCTGTAAAAAGTTCCAACGAATATATCCTTGCGGTTGAAACGTACTTACATCTGAAACAGATTATCGATATTTACTATTATTCGAAGTAATTACGAAGCATTGAAAATATTTTAATGAGATACAGGCCAAGGCCTATTTTAATATTCAGACCTAAATAAATTCCCTCTTCACCGATCAAGCTGATAAATAAAAAAATTTAATAATCAACATTATTTTATCCTTCTTTAATAATTTGAGTTCATTACTCAATAAAAACAATATTGTTGTTAAGAAAGAATTTGAAAAGCTATCCTTGAAAATATTTTTCATCGTTAAGACTGCTTAAAACTCTTCTAAATAACATGCTTATAAATTATTCTTAAAAAAAAAAAATAATATATAAATTATAAAAGTTTTCATTGTGGTTTAATTAAGCGAATCAAAGGATAACAATTAGTGTATGTATAAAATATAGAAATGAAATTTTAATAAAAAATAAATACAAATAATCTTATTAAGTACAAAGCAAAAACAAAATAAACGTGTAGCAATAATATACAATTTTTAAATTAAATTCAATTAAATTTAATTTATTATACTGTGAAACCACTCCTGGGCTCCAAGAAAATATTCTTTACGTCTTTTTCTGTCTCCTTGTTCTGTAGCATGTTATATTTCTGTTATTCATATTTCTTTTAAAGTAGCACTGGTAATGGCAATCATTTATTTGGATTACTTATAATTTGTAATGATAATTAGTTTTATAATGCATTACTGAAGTAATGCAGTATTTTACAACTCTGTAGGTGGTTATTTAATAATTGCAATTTTTCCTAAGCGGTCTTCATTAAATCTCTCCACTATATTTTGTTCCGCTGTTCCTGTTCACTAAATATTTATACTCAATATCGCTCTTAGCATACATGCATTTCCAAACGTATCACCGTCAGCTTGCCTTCGGTTTCTCATTTCTGTATACTTCAATATTTCTTTTGCGAACAATAACCAATAAAATTTAGTATTATCTATAGTCAATTTGAACCGTATTTGCTGGTCCATGCGATTTCAATCATTCTTGACAATTACATCCACAATACCATAATTTACATTGATTTGAAACAAAATCAAAAAAGAAACAAGCCAACAAAAAATGGCGCTTCGCTTTTCACAATTTATTTAAAATTATTTAATTTAATTCTTTCTTTGTTTCGCTTAACGCAAATTTTATTTAAAAACAAAAGTTTTCTATAATTCTTAAATAAAACCAAAAAATAAAAAAAAAATTATTTAAAAAGTTTTAAAATTTTATATTTTTTGCTGTCAACTTATTTGATTAAATTATCTCAGCTTTAAAACTTCCCATTATTGGCTGGTTTGTTTCTTATCCAATTTAATAAAAATATGAGTGGTACTCTCAAAACAGAACATACAAAACAGTTATACTTGAGAAAAAAATATTAATTTATATAATTAAATTATTTCTAGTTCAAAATACATAATTATAATTTTATGGGATTGTATTGAAGTTGATGAATGGATGATGAAATAATTTAATTTAAATGAGAAATGAAATGTTGGTATTAAAATCTCAATTTGGTTCTATATTTTGCAATTATGAAATAATATTAAAGTAGAACCAGCTAATTATATTGGAATTAATGATATTAGCATAATTATTTGTTATTCACAGAAAATTAAGAAAATAAATAAAAGGATAAAGATTTATTCGACAATAATGAAGATAATTACGAGCTTTAAAAAAAATTTTGATCAATATTAAAACTACTGTGAATAAATATAACAATATAGGCCGGAAATTGTGCGTTATATTCCATGAAATCAAAATGATTGATAAACATTTTTCGCTCCATTTGGGGATATATACAGAGAGTATATTCTTCAACAAGCACAGATATTGGGGTTCTGAGACTGTACTTCAGTTTCCAATCATCATTATTTTCACAAAATAGTTGTTTTGCCTTTCTATTATTCTACTTAGTATCGCTTATGCCATCCAGCATTTAATAGAAATAATGGACTTGATGTCTCAGATCGTTTTGAGCTTTCATTTGCGGTTTGCCACATATACAAATTACAATTTTCTGATTGATTGATAACATAAACAACCAACTAACCAACTAACAAATTACAATTTTCTGATTGATTGATAACATAAACAAAATTGACCACCGTAGAATTAATCAGCTCATTGAATAAAAAAAACCTTACTTAATAATACTATAACACTAAATATATTTTATCATTTTATAGCACGGAATGTTCAAAATTAGACTAATTCTACAAGAAATTCAATGAAAAGAATTCCATTTTTCTGAAACAGGACTCATTACTGTCACAGTTTCTTTATTTAACAATTAGTTGAGTGATATAGCTAACTATGGCTTAAAAACTATATTGGAAAATAAAGCTTTAATTGCCGACCCTGTTTCGTCAAGCCGCAAACATAAATTCAAACAGAATGAAAAGGTTGATCATATAAAATGTCATGCAACTTCATCTCAATAGAATAACGTATACAACGGGGATTGTGATGCGGGTATCAAGAGATTCCGCTCAATACCGCCACATGAGATATGTAGCACCCCCAAAATGCGATATAATGCTTACTACATGCGAACCTGTAGGAAGAGTGACCCGAATTCGATTGGGATTAACTATATAGGGAAAACCATTAGTTGTCACGTTTTATGAAATGCTATCTATTTATTGAATATTTCATAATACAAGTTCCTAGTTTTTATAAAAACTTGTTTTCCAGCGTCAGAGTAAAATTTTTGTATAACAGTGAAAATAGTCGAATATTTATGTAATTTACCATTACAATGTCTTCTTTCGAAACGCTATGATTCTCCTGGATTGTTAGAATCATCTCCTGGATGATACTAACACATCAGTCCGTTGGATGGCAAGATTTACATTTGTACTGCGGTTGCCATTTTAAATACATATGATTTCTGCAGCCGGTTCAAAGAAGATATACAGGCGCTCTATATATATTGTTACACAAATAGGCATTCCTCGTTTTCCCTCTCTTCTGTTCGATATCCGTCTTATTGCACAGAGTTAGAACCCAATCTTTTGCGATGGCTTAACATGATCGCCACTTGAAGGTGAGATTAGAAAAATAAGGTGGGAGAGACTAAGTGGCATGCATGAATGGGATCTTAAAAGATAATAAATGGGATATTACAAAAAACGCACCACAATAATTGAATTTTCCTAGTTTGAGTAAGTGATACTTTCCATTCTGTGGCTACACGAACGTCTATTAATGACCCGAAATGGAGTTCAGCTAAATATATACAAATACATGGATTGTACATGTACATATACACGGAATATTACTGCCGATATTGCTATTCTAGAACATTGTAGTGTTGTTGACTTGCAAACGTGTAAACATTTTTAGTTGAAATTAAATCTGTATTAACTTCAATCAACAACCTCTTCGGAAGATGGCTAGTACTCATCTCTACATCGTCCAAATCGCTAGATAGCGAATGATTGGTAATAAGAATTACTATTTGTAATCAAACCAAATTGCATCCAGTTGCCCAAACTGTGTTCTATTTAAGAAAGAAAATTATTTTTACAATACACCTTACTGAACCTATACTTTTTTCCATTCAAATTCAACATTTTGTCAACCAATTTATTTGAAAAAATATTGAATTTGAATGAAAAAAGTATATACGTATCCCACATATCATGCGGGATATTTTAAATACGTGATAATTACAAATTAATCATAAAAATAACAATTAACAGCATATAATAATAATATTAAAGAAAATGTGCATTAAAATCTAATAATTCACTAAGAGGTAACAACATATAAAATTATGCTTATTTAAATTACACACATACATTCACAGAAAACACATTTCACATTATAAAATTTATTATATTATAAATTTAATTGTAAGCTATCGGAATTAAATTACAGCAATGTAGTCGTTTTAAAGCAAATCTAAAAAAAAAGGATATTTATCAATTCTATTCATCCTCACTCTGCTCCACACACCACTCAATTCAATTTATTTATTTTAATATTTTCCATATTATTGCATTTTCGATTTTCTTTTCAGTCGCACAGTGTACAGTGAGTATGTGGTGGTAGTTTAAGAATTGAATTAAAACCATAATTTTATTATTTTATAATATTAACTTTGACTATACCTATTTATTCCTGTACTTGGCACAGTGTTGGAAAAAATATTTACAACTTCTAATTTTGAATTGATGCTATCATAAAATTGATCTAGGAATATATAATTGAATAGGGTAAGCGTTAAAAGCGTAAAGCTAAAGCGTTTGAAAGAAAATTATTTGGAAATTTCGTTTTATTAAATGGTGTACATTTTATCGTATATAAACAAAGCTGCGCGCGGTAGAGAAGGTGCTCTCAAAGATAAAATGTATAAAATTAGATAACAAAGGGTGAGTTGATTATGTACAGCCAAAACTAAATGGCACTAGAGAAAGTAAAAATTTCTGTGAAGCAGCAATATTAACACCCCAGAAAATTGTGCCATAAACAAAACATAGTAAGAATCGAACGACTTCTAACCATTGGGATTAAGCATTCTAATAAGGAAAGCGGTAATATCCATCAATCGAATTTGAAATGAACCTATCTACTTCTGAGACTTGAGAAAAGCTTTTTTTTTTCTTTATTAATTCATATATTTCTAATTTAGCTTATAATGATACTTTGATGTTAAAACTTACAGACTATGAATAATTCACAATTTTTTTTTTTTATTTATATATAATTTATATTATTTCAGATTGGTATCAAAATTCGGTGACCTAAGCTTTCGCTGTCTGATCTTATTGTTATGAATTTTACAGCATAATATCTTACTTGCAAGATTCTTATATGTTTATAAAAAATAATGTTAAGTTAATGAGTAAGAAAAATTAACAAATAAATTTAAAAATAATCTTAAAATCCCCAATATTTATGATAGATTAAGTAATTCTTTAATTTTATTTTTGAAGATATAAATATTTTCAATATTTTTGATTTCATTTGGTAACTCGTTATATTTAAGACAGTTATATACGCAATTATTTCTTTGCTTTTCTTGTTTTAAAGAATGTTAAAAAAAATTAATTTTGTTGCGTGTATTGTGACTGTGTATGTCAATATTCCTATTTAAAATAAAATTATGCTTTATTTTGTTATTTATTATCTTGAATGCATAGTTCTTGTATAGTTCTTGCTTACATATTTTATTGAAACTGATATATTTTCCAGAATTGAGCATATGAGTGGGGTGCAATGTATGATAATTATGTATGATCTTAATGGCTTTTCTGATAAGAAGATCAATTTTGTTCAGATAGATTTGTGGAGCTCTGTTTCAAAATAGGATTAACGTAGATTACATTTGAAATGATATATGACGAATAAATGATGTATAGTATATTAGAATTGAAAAATCTATTCAATCGTTTTAATAAGAATACAAATATGGTGTTATTATTTTGACAATGTTAGTGGAGTTAATATGCTCATCCTATCTTAATTTTTCATCTAGTACCAACCCAAGATATTTGTAACTTTTAACTACTTCAATATATGTATTATTGTACATGAATGTGGTGTTGATAAATTTTTTATTGTCAAAAAGCAAGATTTTGGTTTTATCGACATTCATTAGTAGACTATTATTTATTAACCATTTGTCAATAACTTTTAAGTCATCGGATATTGCAGAAGAAAGGTGGTTGTCACTACTTTCAGAATGTTTTATGACAGCATCATCAGCATAAAGCTGAATAGATCCCAGTCGTGGAAAGCGTGCTAAATCTCTCTATATAAGAGAAAAAAAGTCTATATAAATTTTAAATAAATCAGGTCCTAAAATGGAGCCTTGAGGAACACCAAGAGATCAAAAGATCTCCATCCAATCGCTCTTATTGCTCTCATTATACGAACACATTGCATTCTGTTGGTTAAGTATGATTCGAAAAACATTTTTTGGCTATTATTAAAGTTAAGGCTGGAAAGCTTACTTAATAACACCTTAAGATCTACACAATTAAAGGCCTTTCTTAGATCAATAAAAACACAATCCGGTGTACTTTCCTTCATCCATACTTTTGGTGATGAAATCTGTTAGTATTAGGCAAGCTGCCGTAGCATTTGAATACTGCTCGAAACCATATTGCTCTGGATGAAGAATATTATTACTTCTTAGGAAGCTAGTTAACCTATTTTTTGTTATAGTTTCAAATATTTTCGAGAATACTGGGAGTACAGAAATTGGTCTGTAATTAGTTGGATCAGTGCTAACACCTGAAAAATAACATGTTTCGAAAGATAAATTTAGATAAATTAGGAGTAAGTTTATCTGAAAGTTAACCGCCAGAATGATCTCATCTGAATTTGTAGGAGATAAGTGAAAATTTGAGAAGATGTTTCGCGAGAAATTTCTGAAAATATTCCGATTAATATTATTTGAGGGAAGGTTACCGATAACTGTCGGGAAATATTCATTCATCAAATTTGAAATCTTTTGCGGTTCATTAAAAGATTTATTATTGAAATTAATGGTTTAATAATTTATTTGATTGTCTGTACTTGTAAAGTCTTTGTTAAACATAATTTTTTTGTATACATTCCATAAATTCTTAGGATTTCCTGACTCTTTGGATAATAGATCAGAGCAGTATTTAGATTTAGCTTAGATGATTAAGATTTTTACTTTATTCTTATATCTGTTATAAAGAGTCTTGGCAGCTTTCGACACAGTGCAAATGATTGATATGACCCAATATTACAATAAAAAGAAATCACAGCTTAATGGGAGGGCAAAAATTTTTAGAGTGAATGTATATATCCCATTAAAAAGTTTGAACTATTAATGAAGCTCTAGAATGGCATATAGGTAGACAGGATAGAGTTCTAAAGAATGCCATATAACAGTACACTTAATAAATTAGCATATAAGCTGCTTAAAGAAAATATTTTATAATATCTCACTACAGCATACTACATCACTACAATGCTGTACTACATTTTACAAAACGATAACTTAAAAACTGTTTGTGAGACTGAATGTTCGTATTTTTATTTTTTTGGAATATCCTCATGTTAGTTTGCCAATAATTTTTATCACCAGAATGTATATTTTCAATGTATGTGTATATCAACTGTATACATCTACACATTGTTCAATAATGTAAATAGCATGACAGAGAGAAAAACATATGTAATATATATCATTTCCGTTTTAACATTTATTATTCAGTTCTATGGGTTCACTTTCAATTTTGTCGTCTTCCAATAAATTATTTTCTTCATATTATTTTAATCCAATATAATTTATCCATACAAACATATTAATTATACATTATATACACACACACACAAACATTAAATTCACAATATTTTTATTCTATATTTTGCTTGGATGTGTGTTCGATTGTGCACTATTTTTATACACTATAAACTTGTATAAAATAATTTATTTCTATAATATGTTTAATATAATATTTTTATAATTGTAAAACATAAAAGAAAGAAAAAGAAAAACAGGAAACAAAAAAATATTTTTATGTGAAAAATTCATAATAATTTTTAGTTGGCCAGCCGAAAATTTGTCCTTTTTTTATTTTTTTTTTTTTGGTAGGTACATTGTAGTTGATTGACCTTCATTATTTATTTCAAAAACTAGTTAAATTATTTATCGTTGGATATGGAAAATATTTGGGATGTCTTTTCTCAAACACAGATATCTATACTTACATTAAAAATAATATTTCAATATTATGTAATTTAATACAGACAGAAGTAGTAAATTATACCATGTTGAAAAATTTCCCCAAAAAAAAAAAAAAAAATTGTTCACCTTTTTATCCAACAGTTGGTAGTAATGGGAGTTATAAGTGGTCAACTCTTATATTATCAAATTATTATTATATGGTTTATAGATATTTATTTATATTTTAATATATTAGTATTTGTGTTTGTGTAAGTAAATGCATATCGTATATTATTTTTGATGAAAGAAAATTTCATCTTTTGACATTTTTCAGAGAAAAACAAAAACAAAAAATATGATTTTCTTTCATTTTAAAATTTCTGGTTTTGTTGGCATTATTTATTTTCTTTTGATTTAAAGTTTCTGCAACTTAAAAGGACTGACTTGATTTTTTGACTTTTGTCCTGTATTTTTTTTTATACAGATGTGTGGACGTATATATGTGTTTATAAATGCTTAAAAAAATATTTTGTTTTATTTTTTATTTCTCAAATGGGACCATTAAAGATTTATTTAATACCAGAAATGATGATTTATATTTCCAGTTTTGGTCATTGAAATTTTGTTTTTTTTGCTTTCTTTTTTGAATGGAAAAGTAAAGTTTACAAATTATAAAGGGTATAAATAAAAGAAAGTTTATCTGTATAATAGCAGACATGGTATTTTTTTTAAAGGTCAAAAAAGTATTTTTATTTCTATTTTTACAGTTTTTTTTAATAAAATATGTGTTCATATAATTGACTATTTCTTTTATTAATGGATTTGTATATATATTATTGAAGTGGAGTAAAGTAGAATTATTGCAAAGAGCATATTTTTCAAATTTATGTTATTATTACATTAGTTATGGTAATTTGAAAGTTAATGGTTACCGTTATTCAATCCGTTTTTCTTTGTTTTTATTATTGATATTGAATTTAATGTGATTTTATTGATAAATTGGTTATTATAATAAGTAAATTTGAATGAATTGAATGGGGTTTATGGTAATTGATTTCAGAGAGTGAATATATTATTTTAGGTTGTATTAATAAAATATGTTTTTAAAAAATAACAATAAAATAAAAATAATAAAAATCTATTTTAAGCTATGATCTGGAAGAATATCTTAAAAATTAAACGTTATTATATATATCTACTAGTGCAATGCCATTGATAATGTATGTTTCGTTGCAGTTTAAAAAAGCTATAAACATTACAACTCAAAACACCAACAACAATGCAAAGTAAATATGTATCATCTCTCATCTTAATGCATTCATAATATTTTCTCACTAGATTTTACTCTTACGTACATACACTTATACATACTTCATAATACAATTAAACAAAAAATTATTTATTTTCTCAGTTCTCATTCTCTCATTCATAATGAAGTGTTTTTCCATTATTATATTTGCCTTAATTAACTTGCTTTGGACTTTATATGTTTGTTTCAATTTGCTTCAATTCAACAAAATACCCATTTCAATAACCATTTAACCAAAGTATATCCATAAAAAGAGTAAGAACTCATGTATGTATTCATTTGTTTGCACACAAATTCATATGCAAATTTGATAAACATTGTCAGAAATAGACGATAATAAGAATTTTACGTGTAAGAAAAAGAAAAAATATAGTAAACAAAAGAGAGTAACAAAAAAAGTTGGCTGAAATTAAATAAATAAAGTTTATAATTTTGAAAAATATTTTCGACAAAAATTTTCGTTGAAATATTTAACAATATTATTTTCTAAATTGTATCAACTATGCATAAGATTTTTAGGAGACCTAACTAAAACAGCGTTATCATATTCCTTAAATTCTGTGATATGTTAATAGATGTTGTCTTCAGTATTATTTTATAATCGTATAACAATATAATAAATATTTAGGTTTACTATAATTTAATATAATTAATAAAAAATAATAATGTTTGTAACTCCAAATTATTACTGACAAAAATATTAATAATATTTTATATTATTGTAATGTAATTAATTATAATTTAATATTTTTAATAGGTATATACGAAAATAATGATGTTTAAAACGAAAATATTAAAATAATAAAAGATCAGAAATAATCTTCGTATAAGGGAACAAACTAAATTAGAAATAACATTTTTTGCCACCCTGCCTCATATAAATAATGGAACGGAACGTAAACAAATCCAAAGGAGGATAATGAGAACCAAAATTATTTTACAGCATAAAGGAAAAGGCAAACATCTGTTTTGTACCTTTTCTCTCTCATAATAAATTTGGTATACGATAAGTAAATGTAAATTTTACCTCTTTTAACTAATGATATTTTGCTCGGTTTGGTATTTCTTAAAAATTAGGTTTACGTAAAATGGGAGTGAATATTCTTGTTAATATAGATTATAGATATTCTTTGCATTCAACTAAGGTGAAATTTACATATGTGTGTGTACTAATAATGGAATATGGATATTTGATAAAGAATAATTTTAAAATTTGGTTTCTCTTTAAATTCACTATATTTATTGACATTTCTATGGTGTAAAGAAGCAAAAAAAAAAAAAACAAAAAAGGAATACAAAATAAATGTGTGCAATACAAATCATTATCATTATATTTCAATCATTTTCTATTATTATTAAATTTCAATTATTTTCAATCATCATTTTCATTATATTTTTTTTTGTGTTTTTAATTTAGTTTCTTTTATTAATCTCTTTCTTTTATTATTTCTCTTTCTCTCACTAAGTATATGTAAATGTACGTACATATGTCATATAGGGCTTGCATTTGTTACATACATAATCATATGGCTTAGTTTAATTGAAAATAAAATGCAAACATTATTTATGGAAGAAAACAAAATTTGAACCAATCAAGTATCAGTTATCTATCACTCAGTTACAAATTACTCTTCTCGCATGTAAAAAAAGTTCAATTTCGATTTATGCATGTGTATATTATACTTTTATATGCCAATTTATGCTTAGGCAGCGTTTACACGTCGGACAAAATCAAATTTTATCGTAGATAAAGTCGGATGAGTGTTTACATTTCAGACTTTTTCTCAGGTTTAATCTACGATTTTACGTCAAATATTTTTTGTATTTAACAGGGTTTCTTTTTATAAAGTGCGTAATTTTTTATTGGTGAAAATTTTTTAATACGTAAATTAAAAAATTCAAAGGTATCTAATCAAAACTCTCCAAAACTTTTTTAAAAATATACATATTTTTATAAACTTTGTTACAGTAATATAAAATATAATTACACATTTGAAGTATGAGCAATAATATCCAAATTGGGTTAGAGTGAATTTTAGTGCCATTTGATTATATGTGTTGTTCTTTAAAAATATATTATTTTTCATTAAAAAAATATTTTCACTAAAAAGTCGAAAATAAAATAAGGAAAAAAAATTTTTTTTTTAGAAATATTTGCCTTCAATTTAAGCGTACTAAAACTACAAAAATAAACTTTAGAATCGCAGCTTGATATAATGTTTTCATAGCAAGTTATGATTGTAATTACGGAAAAAGCAAATTAGCCGAACTTTTTACCAAATCTCTTAATCTCATCTCAAGACTTCCTAGAATTTCGGCTAATTTGCTTTTTCCGTAATTACAATCATAACTTGCTATGAAAACATTATATCAAGCTGCGATTCTAAAGTTTATTTTTGTAGTTTTAGTACGCTTAAATTGAAGGCAAATATTTCTAAAAAAAAAATTTTTTTTCCTTATTTTTTATTATTGTTGTTATAAAAGGCTTCAGACAAAAGTAAAATTAGTATACATAAGATATATTTAAGATATGAAAATGAATGTTTGTATGTTCGGTCCAGAACTCTTCCGAAAGCTATCGACCAATTTGAACAAAATTTTACGGAACAGTATTTTGGTACATGGATTGGAAACCATAATATGTTCACTTCAAAAATTACAAATTGGTTCCCATATGTGCCATACAAACATATTTTAAAAACCAAAGGCGTAACTAAAACGAAAATTTGTACTTCCGTATTGTATCAAAAATAAACGATTACATATTTTACCGTTTTTCAAAATTGGGATTAGTTCGGATAGCTATCATACAACTCTAATCTCCGAAAAGACTAATGAAAACCTAAAAATTTATACTCTGGTACTTTATAAAAAATAATTAAATATCTTTTTTACCGTTTTCCAAAATTGAAAAAACTGGTTTGGGTCGCTGCAACACAACTCCTGTCACACAACAACAATATTTCAAATACAAAAGGTGTTGCTGAACTAAAAATTTCAAGAATGTGTGACAAACATTTTTTTCCATTTTGACAGTTTCGGATATTGTGACAACTCTCCCTAGAACTCGTCATATCTTGTTACTTCAACAAGAACTTGTTACTTCTAACACGCTGGGTGGCGCAGTAGGTAGAGAACCTGCCTTTCAATCGAAACGTCCCAGGGTCGATATCCGACGAAGGCAAAAAAAAAAAAGTACTTTCTGAATTTTTCGACCTGGTTCAGTACCCTTTATCATTGGGATAAAATAAATGATATATAGTTGAGAGTTTTGATATACTAATAATAAAGTGGAACTATGCTATTAGGAAGATGAAGTACTCTACAGTATATATAGTTTTCCACATTTAAATTAGTAGATATACCACAAAAAAAAAATCTACAGAAAAGCTATTGTATGTGATTGTGTATTCCAAATCTCTGTATAAAAACATCAGGTGTTCATCCCATAGACTTGGAATTATATATAAAAAAAAAAACTTGCCTTCTTGATCACGATCAATAATACACAGGAAGAGTAGATTATGTACCGCAGAGGGGATTTCAGATCGTCATGTTTAACAAACGGATAGTTCGTCTTCAGTTCGAGAGAGCTTTGATTTTCACCATTACATTTTTGTAGAAAAGATAAGTTTCAATAACTTGCTTTCAGTTGCAGGGTTTTAGTTTCTCTTAATTGTCTATCAAACCCAATTATTTTGTTTTGAATCTCGTCAATTTGACTCCTTGATCTTAAAATATGATTCCATGATTTTTTCCAATGTGTTAGTATTAGCCATACAAACAACATCCAACTTAATGAAGATTTCGAAAAGTTCGGCCACTAGTCCTTGAGATCTTAATCATGTCTTTTATAAAGCAGGACTATGGGGGCTTATTTTTAGAAGTTAATTTGCAAGAACGAGTCTAGGTAACTATTTAACCAAACTACTTATACATTGTACGCGGTACCCTATTCATTGTAGTTTTTGTACTCTTTATACTTTTTTACTCCGTTAATCCATTTTACCATTACAACAAGTTTCTAAGATTCTTAGGACGAGCAAACCTAATACAGTGAAAACTGTTTCAAAGTCATCTTCAACCCGATTTTAATAAATATTTTGTTTTTTTTTTAAATAACTCTTTAATCTAAAAATCTAATGCTGACAATTTAAAATAACCAAAGTATTAGGTTAATTTAAAAGCAACAAAACATGAATTTTATAAAATTTTAATAATTTTATTAACGACAATTTAATTAAAAAATTATTTTTGAAAAAAAAAAAACTAAACAAATTTTAATCCTTTTTTTTCTATTAAGTTAAGTCGAAATAACCAAAACATAACAATAAATAACAACGAAATATTTTGAAGTGTACTTGTATACACATGCATATACGTATAAGGTTCATATTTTTATTTAATTAAAACACTTCTATGAATATTCAATTAAAAAAAAAATTTTAATTAAAAACTAAAAACAAAAAAAAAATAAAAAAAATTAAAAAATAACATGACTTTCACATTTCGCCGAATATTATATTCTTAATTGTACATACCGAATATATATTAGTATATCACTATATATACCGGGTGTTCCATATTATGTATATTTTAAAATTTAAGGGCTTCTTCCCTTCTTAAAAAACAATACGCATGTTCTGGAGCACCCGGTATATATACCAATGTGTACATGGTGACTTTTGAAGACATAAATATCGTACATATCTTTAGTGATCTCAAAATCGGGAGACAAATTGAAAGATGAAAGCGGTTCAACATTTGACAGAAAGCCATTGAGAATCACACATTATTGAGTTCAGTACATGTCATACAGAGTGTGTAAATATCGGCTTACACAACATAAGCTTGTTCAAAATTACCAGTTACTTAAACTGTCTTCAAAACTATAGATAACACTGTTACAATTAGCCCAAAATTAGAAAGTAAAAATTTCAAGTGAAACTGATCTGATCATCACAAATATTATAAAAATAAACGGATAATAAATGGATATATTAAATACAATAGAAGAAAATTACACAGCTTTGTGAAAGAAGGAGTAAATATCAAATATCGATGCAGTCGAAGCAACCATTGATAGACGTCAGATCAAAAAAGATGGATTTTAGGTTGGCAATTGCTACACATATAATCAAAGAACAGCATAAAATTGAATTCTGCAGCGTTGAAATTTTTTTCGAAAATATGAGTTTAGATATAACTAATAAAGTTTAAAAACTCAAAATATTTTTACTTAATTGTTATAATATTATTCAGTAGACTGATGTTCTTCTAACGATGATGCACAATAACCGAAATCGATTTGATGTTGATTATATCTCTTCGAGTAAAACAACTAAATCCGATCAAAATATTGATTAAATGTGTGAAATTTAGTTTTTGATATTTATGTTTCACCTAGAGCCTACATCATATTATAACCTTATATATATTATACATAAATAACTAGATTCTATGCTGTATGCAGTGTTGTAAGTAGTGTTCAAATCTAATTTTACTACCCTCCCTGTACAACTACAAAAAAAAAAAAATAGTTTTACCAAATTTAAATGTGATCTGACAATTAGAATGTGTTTTGACAAATTATTAAATTTAAAGCATAACGCGTACAGAATTCTGCACATGTTGTTGGCCTATTAAGATATTTTTCTACGGACTTGTTACAGATAAAGAATTAGTCATAGACTACATAATAGAAAATTCAACAACCAAAAAACGAAAAATGAGTTTAAAATATATACAAAAAAAAAATGAATACAACTTTTTTCAGACAGAGCCAACTCATCTCATTTAAATGAAAAATGTCATAGTTTTGTTTGTATTGTCTCCAGTTTAAAAAAAAAGCTAAGTAGGGTATCCAAACGTTCCACTTTTACAATAAAATTTTTTCAATTATGCTGAATGCGCTGAATTATCATGAACAGACCTATAAAGTATAATAAATTTGTTTTTCTATGAACCGCAATAGGGGTTCCAGTACACTGATTATGATAGATATGAGCAAACTTAAATCGGAATTAATTAATTTAAAATGTAAAAAATATTTAGAAAAATTGATAAAATTTTGAATCAATACTTATTTAAAATAAGTGCTTAATGATTACTTAAAATAAACGCTTTTGGAGCATTAACCATCCCAATATGGGAGAAAATTGAAAATTCTGCTTTTTCGGAAAATAATTCAATTTTTCGTGCTGAATTTTTCATGATGAAAAGAAAATAGGAAATCAATGAATTGCAATCAGAAATGGATGCAAGTAAATATTTAAAAATAATTACTTACTTTGAACAACAGAGTGAATTTATTAAACTATGTTCATACTTATTTGCAATACCTGCTCACAATGATCACTGCGAACGCATTTTTTGTTTGATAGAGATTCAATGGACTTTTCTGAAATCCAGTGCTATATCCTTTATTAGAGCAGCTCAAAACATTTGGTATATATTTTTTCATGTCCCACTCCGGACACCATATAAGTATAGCATGCTTTTCAATTATACATCATACACTCTGTATTATAATAGTTTTTCTGTAGTAAGTAGATTTTCTATAAATGTGTATAGGAAAACTCCTCTCGAATAACTTCAAAAACATATTTCATAATTGACCTTTGAGCTTAACATATTGTTATATAAAATTTTACACATACTTTTACACGTATCTTTCGACAATAATAATTTATGTAAGAATGTGGATATATACTTATATTATCATATATAGATATGTTAACATAATAACACGAAGTCTGCTCATTTTAATTTAATTTCCAATTTTGTTTTCTATTTAAAAATAATATATATGTGAGTTTGTATGTATACACTTTATAAATTTTATACTTATATTACCTAAAAGTGAATGGTCTACTCCTCTGTAACTACTGGACTTTATCTTCAACTTAATGGAAATAATTATAATGAGTTTTTCAGGTTAATATTATTCTTGAGAGACAGGATGATTTTTTTTTGTTTTTGTTTTCTTTTATCTCTTCAGCTCATGTGTAATTAAAAACAAAAAAATTGTTTTAAAAACAAAGAAATCACCAAAATTTTACTTTCATAAAATCCAATAACAAAAGAGTTAATTTCGTTTTTTTTTTATTGCAAGTAAAATTATACTTTCTAAAGTAAATATCTACCTTTTCAATACAGCCTTTTATTTTGGACACGATTAAAGTGTGAAAGATAGACCGGAAGTAACGACCAATAGTATTGGTATTTAAAATAAGAGTTTCGGTCTATTGAAATAATCTAATTTTGTATGACAGGTGGTCTGTCCCCTACACTATATGACTTTTTAGTCATTGTAATCATTATCAAGTACCTTTGTTTAATTCGTAGCCCTCCTAATATTGTTCTGGTGAATTATTATTATTTTTTGTTTGTTTTTCAGATAGAAGAACATAATCAAAAGACCCTCTATTGTTATATTTAGAACCGAAAGAGACAGAGAACAGCCTAAAAACTCCTATCAATTTTGTTGAAGTCAAAACTAATCTTTTAGTTTAGACTAACCATTAATACATATTTAACTCTATTACTTTATATATCTTTGACAAAAAAAAAACATTAGGAATTGAGTTCAATTTGTAAGGATCAGTAATTTTTTCACATCCAATTTTTCTGTTGAATCGGGGGTACCTCACAGATCTTATTTGGCACCCACTAAAATCTGTTCATATCTAATTTTTTGCAAATGACGCTAAAATTTTTCTCAAAAATATCATATTTACAATTATTATGCAATGCAAGACGACTTGAATACATTTTTTGACTGGTATCTAAATAATGGTTTAGAACTAAGCTATACAGTAGAGTACGTGTAATATAAAGCTCTGGGCATTTAGTCTGATCAAAATTTTTTTTTCAAGGATGTAGGGTAATCAAATGCTGGGTTTTATAAACCGAAACTCTATCGATTTTAGAGACTCATATCCCAAGTAACACAAATAGGTTGTAACAACGTCGTACTATCGTTGGCTAAATAACTACTGGTTGGCTATAAATAACTTCAAGACAACGTCATTACTACGTTATTGGGGAATGATTCTTGAGTCGTACCGTAGTGAAAATAACTATTATCCGACTACTCAACCGACAATTAAACGACCAACTTAGAATAAAAGAGATAGATAGATTATTATATACAGTGTATGTATTTATTTTTTAACGAAAAAAAAACTTTTATTTCTAAAATATTTTAACAATAATGTTGTCCTGTTTTCTCTCACTATAAGTTATAAATTTGTTAAGGTATAATAATTTTATAAATATTATAAATCTATTATTATAAATTATAAATATTGTAAATATTTTCACGAAAATTGTGCAATGTATGACATCTTTTTGCAAACGAACAAAGATTTTTCGAGAAAATAAACATTTTATTGAACTAAAAATTTATGGGCCTTAAAATTTGTTTAAATTTAAAAATTTTTAAGATTATAAGAAATATATTTTTTCTTATTATTATTTATTATTTGCTCAGATCCATTTAAAATTTTGTTTAAAACAATCTCCTTATTAAAATAATAAAAGCAATTTACTCGCATTAGTGTTAAATTTGGAATTAAAAGGTAAAATTTTTTTTTTATTTTCTCATACAAAATATATTTTGCAATAATAATTTTCGCCATATATAAAATGGTGAAGTTATAAATATCCTAAAAATGACCCAGAAATAACCAAAGAGTTATCAAGAGTCATTATATAAAAACGGATCTCAAATACAGAATTGTAAACTGGTCCTTTAAATCGAATGAAAAATTTCTTGACAATTTAGAAATGAAAACTAAATTATTTTTTTTTTTTATATAATTCCAAGTATATGAAATATGGTACAAACGAGAAATTTAACGTCTCTTTTAATTTGGGACTATTCAATTTATTTACCTTAGTGTACTCCACCACAAAGAAAAGTAGTTCTAGTTTTCTATTATTTAAAAAAATTTAATATATAAGCTGAGGTATTTTGTACTAATAATAAAAGTTCAACGGCGAAGTTTTTGGCGTCTGCAAATTGTCTTCGGCTACCCTTGCTAAGAAATATTCATGGAAAATGAGAAGAACTTTCTCATGAACAAGCTGACATCATTTATTAGTTCTTTCAGGATGGCATAGCTTTTGGTGGATGTCAAATTTTTAATGTCAATTGTTTTTAACACCATAATAAATAAACAAAAAGTTATGAACAGAAAATGTCATTATATATAAAGAATCTCAAATGTAGTATTTGTTCCTGTCAGTATTGGTTCCTTAAATCGAATTAAAAATTTTTTGACAGTTTTAGAAATGAAAATGAAAACTAAATTATTTTTTTTTTATATAATTCCAAGTTCCAAGTCTGTACACAGAAATATGGTAAAAATAATTGGCATTAAAAATTTGTTATCCACCGAAAGCTATGCCATCCCGCCACCATACAACTAATAATTGATGTCAGCTTGTTTACCAGAAAGTTCTTGTTATTCTCCATGAATATATGTAGCAAGAGTACACTGGAAACATGTCAAAGGGCCAAGAACTTCCAACATTGAAATTTTCTTGAACAAAATAATATCCTATAAATCAATTTTTTAAAATAATAGAAAATCAGAACTAAATTTTCTTTGTGGTCGAGCACTCCAAGTGACACAAATTGAATAGCCTCAAATTAAAAGAGATGTTACATTTCTCGTTTATATCATATTTCTGAACACAGACTTGGAATTATATAAAAAAAAATAATTTAGTTTTCATTTTCATTTCTCAAACTGTTAAGAAATTTTTAATTCGATTTAAGGAACCAGTTTTCAGCTCTGTATTTGACATATGTTTTTATATAATGTAGTTTTCTGTTCATAACTTTTTGGTTATTTCTTGGTCATTTTTAGGATATTTATAACTTTACCATTTTATATATGGCGAAAATTATTATTGCAAAATATATTTTGTATGAGAAAATAAAAAAAAATTTTTAGCCTTTAATTCCAAATTTAACACTAATGCGAGTAAATTGCTTTTATTATTTTAATAAGGGGATTGTTTTAAAAAAAATTTTAAATGGATCTGAGCAAATATAAAATAATAATAAGAAAAAATATATTTTTGTTAGTTTTAAAAATTTTTAAATTTAAACAAATTTTAAGGCCCATAAATTTTTAGTTCAATTAAATGTTTATTTTCTCGAAAAATCTTTGTTCGTTTGCAAAAAGATGTCATACATTGCACAATTTTCGTGAAAATATTTACAATATTTATAATTTATAATAATAGATTCATATTTATAAAGTTATTATACCTTAACAAATTTATAACTTATAGTGAGAGAAAACAGGACAACATTATTGTTAAAATATAATCTACCTATCTCTTTTATTCTAATTTGGTCAATTTATAGCCGGTTGAGTAGAGTAGTCGGATAGTGGTTATAAAATATAAGATATTACGACGTTATAAACAAGTCGTCGGTATAACGTTATTTCGGAGACCTTTAAGTTTTAATAGTTGCGTCATAGTTATAAAATGTAAAAAAAGTTGTGAAGCAGATATAAAATAACTTTGTGACAACTGGTAAAATAAAACGTCGTATTGTAGTCGTAATGACGGATAAATTATAACTTTTATATTTTTCACTACAAAGTTATTTTTTTTAAATTTACGACGTTATAACAACGTTGGTATGGAGATATTTAACTTAATAGTTATTTGGTGTTACTTGGGGTACGCTTGAAGCTATATATGTAATTGATAAAACCAATTTTAGAATACGTTGTAAGTATCTGGAATCCTTATTACAATATTCACTTAGTAAGAATAGAAAAATTAAAGAAAAAAAATTTTCGTTTCGGATAGCAAAGATTTTAACTCACAACAGGAAGACCCTTATATGATGCAAGATGTAAGTTGTTAGATTTAACAAAATTGTCTAATAGAAAATCTGTTTTCTGTGTTATGTTGGCACGCGATATTTTGACATCGCATATTGATTAATCCAATCTACTACAGAATTTCTGTTTAGCTACACATCCAGGACTAATTAGATCGCAAACGTTTTTGTATACTCAATATCATAGACTTAATCTATTATAATTAACAGAACTTTCAAACTGTTTTTCCGCTATGCTAAATACGCTTTTCTAACTGTAAATAATAGAATTGAATAATTTGAATTTGAATTTTTGAATAACTTCAAGTACATACTTTTTTATTATATACAGTTTTTTTTTTGTTGTTGTTAGTCTGTAATATCTTACTTGGTAGACGAATAAAAAAGTAAATAAATAAATTCAGATTCAACTAACAAAATTCGAGCGGTTTCTTTCATTTAAGTTATCTACCAAAATATTAATTGTCAGCTAAGCATAAAATTTGTACATTGACATGTTGAGAAAAACGTCTTTAATGGCTTGCCTATTTATTTATTTTTGCTTTTATTATTATAAGTATTTTTAAATGTCTATGAACATCAACTTTGCACAAAACTGCCAGGCAGCATTAACATTGAAATTGACATGTTCCCCGTAACATTTTGTTTTCAAACATTTGGTCAATTTGGATATGAAGTTATTTAACACAATAAACACCGTAAATTTGTAACACCGTAAGTTTGCGCCCAATTGATGCTGACTGTATTTTAGTTCTAAATCTTTTTCTACATGAATTCTTTGAATGGGAAGCTTGCATCAAGCAAATAAAAAAAATATATGGAAAAAGCAATTGATTGCCGTAGGAAGTTAATGTACTAATACCTAAAAGAGAAGAAGTCAAAGGTTTATTAAGAGCCTTACCTACAAGAGCTTTGGTATGGTATACTGATGGCTCAAAAATCGGAGAGAAAACAAGTGCCGGCTTATTTGGAACAAGGTTCAAATTTATTGCAACATTTGCCACATACTAAACTGTTTTTGACCCATTTTGATTTTGACACATTTACTTTAATTCTTCATCTTTTACATCACCTGAAGGTTTTGATTTAATTGGTAAATAACGATAAAGTATTTTGTCCTATAATTTTTATGATTTCCCGGCTCAAAAATAAATTTATACTCAAAATTTAAAAAGTAAAATGATAAAATTAAAGTAAATGAAAATAATTATGGTAACACTGTTATTTTTTACAACTATACCGGCATTAAATTACTTAAAATTTTAATTTTCATTGAAAATTTCCTTTGGTTAACTGCAAAAGACATGATAAAGATAATTCGTACAATGTTAAATTGTAATTTCTCTACCCTAAATTACTTCTACTCATAACACTATACTCTTTTCTTTTTTAAATTTGTACATTTTGATATATTTTGCTATTTAAAAATTTTCTCTTACAGATGACCATCGCAAAAACAAAAAAAAAATATTTTATTAATTTACAAAATTATTGCTTATTATTTTTGTTTTATGGATGCCATTGCGACGTATGAAAATAACAAGTGGTTCACATAAAAGCGGATAACAATATCCTTGCATTAACCAAAAAGAAAAAAAAAATGTTTTAAAAATTATTTTCGAAAAATTTGTGGACCATAATAAATCTCTTTTTATTCTTTTTAAAGTAAATTTTAAGAAATTTTTAGATATCGTCATCGGATACATGGAAAGGCTAGGATCATTTATAATTTTCAAAATTTTATATAATCAGTTAAAAGTTAACAGAAAAAATATTAGTTTAAAAAATTTATAACTATAAATCGATTTTGGAAGAGGCATTAAACTGCAACGACAAGCACTGGCTCTAATTTCGTGGAAAACAAAATGCATTTCTAATGATATGCGATAAATTTCGCAGTCGACATTATCTGAAATAGTAATTGTAGAATAATTAGTTTGGGAAAAATTAATTATTGCACGAGACTGAAGCTTCAGCATCAGAACCACAATAACCACAATAAAACTAATCTATGCTGAAGCCTTATTACTCCAAAAATATTGGATAGGTACTATTGTATTATACTGTTGTACTGCACTCCGAAAATATGGTAGGTAGTGTTGTATTGTTATATAAATTAAAAAATATATTTCCACAGAACTACTATTTTTTAATTGTTTTTGTTTTTTTTCATGGGGAGTTCTATGCAATCGCGATCTCTTAAGATCTATTGTAGTCCTCCGTTTATCTCAGAATTGTAGGTCTATGTCCTTGATGAGCGCTATTATTGCTGGAAATTTCTGGTTCCTGGAAATATTTATATCTTTTTAGACCTGTGGCGTTGCAAACAAATAGAATAGGAGAGAAGGATTCCTCTTTTTCTAAACAGAAGCTGCATCTGTCTGTGCTCGATGTACCAATCTTGAACAGATGCTTGTTAAATGGGTCTTTGGATACTTTGTTTATTATTGCTATCTTATCTCACAGACAGGAAGTTTTTCAATAAACATCATCGACGTCCAAGAAGATAATTTTTTTGTTTGTTTTTCTGAGGTCAAGGCTATGATTTAGTAGTTTTACTAACTACTTTACAATAGAAGCTTACAATATTTTTTTGTTGTATCACATACAAATTTTTTAATTTTAATTTTTTATGTGTCAACTAATTTAAATGTGGAAAATTACATTTATTGTATATTACTTTTGTCTGCCTAGTTCCATTTTTATTTTAATAATAATCAAACTGAATTCCAAATTGGCCGAATAGTTTTGAAAAATATTTGGATAAAATTTCCACAACGTATATGGCCTGAGATTGATTAAAAAGCCGGGATTTTTGGTTGGTAATTCAATGATATTTCCAATAAACCATATCGGTCGGTTGAAATAAAAACAGTTTATATAGCGTTCACTTATATGTGGGATCTCCCAACGTCAAATGAGACAAACCCAACCCCAGTTACACCAAGGACAAAAACAAAATTATTACGTTCCACACAAATCCAATAAAAAGTTATTCTTTAAAATTTTAAAGTATCAGAGTAGTTACTGAAATAAAAAATTCAGGCAAATAGCACAAAATATAATCATTTTGCATTTACTGTGATAAATTATTAACGTGGTAAATATTAAACAAAGTTAGGAAATCAGCTTAACAGTTTGGGTAGTAAAAAAACTTAAACGTCACAATTTTGTCAACTTTTCCTCCACAGATTGAAAAGAGTGAACCAACATCAAAAGAGTGATTCAACATGTGACTGTAGAAACATCTGACCACTATACAAACAATCACTAGATAATCGTATTCAAAATTGAATTACTTCTGTCACGACATCATCTTTTCAACAACCGAATTTCCCAATATAATAAAGATTGTATAGTTTATATTAGATCTAAGAAAAAATGTTTGTATTTGAAATTGCATTTGAACATACATAATAAAGCATTTTCATTTTCCCAAGAACCATATTATACCCGTTTAAGTATTGCCAACCGATTTTTAGAGTACTTGTGTCACATTACCAACTGTCAAAGTATTTACTTTGGCGTTTTATCGGGTCATCAAGAAATTATAGAATTTATGAATTTTAATTTGACGTAATAGGACACAAACCATGGAGAAAATGTCTGATGAATAACTAATAAATCCCACAATGAGTTTGTATACCGATACCCTAATTATATGATTTACACAGGCTCAACAAGTAATAATTCTGAAGCTATTGTAGCACAATTTAAAAAAAAAACTTTAAGCTCTTCTCATGATAACATCTTTTAAGTAGACCGACTTAAATTTCTTCATTAAGCACAACTCTATTCAATGTAGTCTATCCAAACTCTATTGAAGTAAGTTAAATAACAAAACATGCCCAGCTCCCGATAATATTCGGGAAGTAGTTTTAAAAAATTGCTCTGAATCACAAGCTTATCCATTGTCAATTTTATTTAATAACTCTCTTCAACACAGAATATTTGTTCAATTTTGGAAATATGCCTATATCAAACCGGTTCACAAGAAGGGTAAAAAAAATGACATTTAAAACTATCGTCCAATAGCTACGCTGTCAAATATACGAAATCAATTTGAACTTATGGTGTATGATGCTATATATAGTGAATGTTTTTTTCTACTAGTGCCAAACCAGCATGGTTTTATGAAGGGAAGATCAATCGTAACAAATCTAGTTCAATCACGTTCTATGTTTCTTAAATCGATGAAAGCTGGCTTCGTGACTGATGTCGTCTATACTGATTTAAATAAGGCATTTGATTTGCAACTTCACAAACTAGGATTCCCAACATTCCTATTAAAATGGATCCATATTTATTACTTAAACATGCTAAGTAGTGTTAGTGGTGCTGAATATGGTATAATGTTGCTCTATATTGTTTTAGATCCCATGTGAAGTTCCCCTGGCAAATTAAGATTTTTTCTTGATTATTTTTGAATTTTTTGAATGCCAAATTTCTTAATCAAATCAATAAAAATGGAAACTGAAGAAAGATTCGATCTACACAAAAAAAATAATCACGAAAAAACTCATTAAATTCTAAACTTCATATCAACATCATAATATTATAAAGTATATAATTATAAGTTTTATTTTTTAAACTCTGAAAAAATTCCAAAAAAATTAATAAAAAATAAAAAACAAAATTGAATCTCAAAAGAGATATAAAAGAACAAAATTAAAGCAACTTAATGGATACAACAGAAAAAATAATGGATGACAACAAACCAATGAAGAAAATAACAAAAATATCATTAAAACTGAAACAGAAAACACAATACCAACAACAACAACAACGATAATTATATAGCTGGAATGGTAGTAACATTATACAAAATATAATAATTATAAAAGTAACAAACAATAATTATGACCATCCGGTGTGTAACCACATCTCATTAAGGAATATTGACATTTTGAACAAAGAAAATTATTTTGACTTTTTCATTTTAATGTCACCAAAAAAATATTTTTTTTTTTTTTGGCTTTTATTTTCTTCATAATTTTTTCTCTCTCTCTCTCTCACTTTTATTTTTAAATTAAACATGGCAGTGAAAAATGTTATTAAATAATAATGTTGATGATTTTAATAACGAAATAAATTGATGTAATTTTTAGCTATCAAGGAAAATAATAATTTTAATGAAATATTTGTTTTTTTTTACAATAGTTCCGAAAAGCTTTCGCGTCCAATTTTTATGTTATGTAGAACAAAAAAAATGTTATTGTAGATGTGAAAAATAAACAGAGACTTCAACTTCTATTAATGCATTTGGCAGTAAGATGTTATTATTTTGTATAACACATCCAATTAAATGAAAATAAATTCAAAAGATAGCTATGGCCTATGGGGCTTTAAAAGTTATTTTTCACTTGAAATAAAGGTTTTGTAAATGGACGACACATATAGAACTTTCTCTAGGTACCTTTTCAATGAAAGAAGGCAAAAAATTACATATTTTTAGTAAGCTTAATGAAACTTAATGAAAACATAATATTATAACGGTATTTAAATTGTGCGAAGAACATTTTATACCGAGACAAATTCAAACCGAATCGGTTTTAAAGTCTAGATAGGAATTATGACTCCGGCAAAGGAAAGTAACGCTTTCTAAGAATGGGGAGCGATATATTCACTTATTCCAGGATTTAAATAACCAGAACATAATTTTGTAAATCTTTGCTATGCCATGCCTGTTTTATCTTACAAAATCGAGGTACCCATATACATTTTTCCAAACTTTTATAATAGCTTTTATGACGTTTCTCATTAACCATTTTTAATTATACTTTATTTATATTTTTTTTAGTAATTAAGGGGATTCAGTTTTGAAAATATTTAACGATACATTCTGGAATATTTCCACAAGATTGGTTAAAATCGACTTTTTAGCAAAACAACGGGTACAGATTAAAAATCGTAAATAGTCGGTTGTACAAGAAATACGAGGTATGCAAAAGCGAACATGCAATTCGGATCAATACGAAAATCAATACAAACAAGCGATGCCTTGTTATGAATGTAAGTACCGGTACAAAAATTCAAAAATAAACAAAAATATGTGTTCTTATCTTTCATCAAATATGAAAAAACATTTCTCTGTGTTGTGCAATGATAGAAATTTTTAAAGTTATGAACATTATAGTAAAGAAGATGTAGAATGCATCAGAAAGCTTTACTGAAAAATCAAAAATTGTTCGTCATGGTTGCATACTGTCCTGATTCTTGTTCAACTTGTACACAGGACATATTTTTCAACAAGCTGCTAGTAAGGTGAATAAAAGAATTAAAATTAATGGAATCATAATATAACAACAATAATATCCGTTATGTCTGAAATATCTGTTTTATGCGAGTTAACCGGTACAGCAAACGTCATAGTCTGTACATTAATCCCTTTATCATTTGGATAAAATAAATAATAAATAGTTTCGAGTTTAAAAAATGGATAAATATGACATATAGAGTATAACTGATTACAGTCATACTTGTATAACCGGAAGCAACGAACAAAATTTTAGAATCAGTGACAGTGTCAATTTAAGTACCTCAAGAGTCAATTCTGGGAGTATTACTCTTCCTAATTTATTTATAAATGACATGGAAAAGGCGGTTGATTTTGTTCAATTGTACTTTTGCGGATGACGCTTTAATGTTCATGGTAGGAAATTCAGTAGATGTGTGTGTCAACAAAATTAAACATGATTTGAATGCATTGAATAATTGGTTAAGGACTAACACATTGAAGCTGAATATAGAGAAAACTAAGATAATGGTAATAAATGGAGAAATTAGTTGTGACATCGAAATTGAAGATAAAAAATTGGAAATAGTTAAGCAAATTAAACACTTAGGGCTTATAATTGATAGTATACTGAGTTTCAAAAACCACTAAAAAAACTGAACTTTATCCACAGAATAAGAAATAAATTATCATTAACTAGTTCAATACAAATATGCAATTCTATGATTAAACCACATTTCGAGTACTGTTGTACAAATGAAATATTAGTAAATTTAATAATGAAATTTTAAATTATGTTAAAAGTAGTTAGTAAGTAAAAAAAAGAGGAAAAAGAGAAAATTAATAAATTAAAGATAACATTTTTAATTCACATCTAAACCAGAAAAATAGTTCATAGCAAATTTTGTGTATAAGTTTTTAAATTATTGTATTATATAAATTTTTATTTTAATAATATGAAATTTATATATTAAATGATATTTCAGTCTACACAAATACAATAAAAAAACAAAAAAATCAATCTAAAAAAACCAAAACTATAATAGTAGGCAGAAAAACAACTTTACCAAAGTCCATGTCGTCACGATGAAAAATATCCCTATCGAAGGGTTCAGTTTTAAATATTTGAGTTGTTGGCTTCAATAGGATTGGAATCTGGACAAGGAAATAATATATAGAACAGTAAGATTACAATTTACTCTCTAATCTTGATGTAAAGATCAAACTATGATTGGGTTATTTAACAGGCAGGCATTATGTATGGTCAATACCTTTTTAGGGCGTAAAAGTTCGGCTTTTAAAAATTAAAATAAAATATAAATTAGAATCTTTTGATATGTGATGCTACCTTGTGAAAAATATATTATGTAGATAGAATCACAGATATCGAAGTTCTCAGAATTATGGACTACTCCAAGTTATCAAATATAGAAAGACAAACTATTTATTCGAACTGATCTAATTAATTATTGTAGAAAGAATAGAAAGCAAGCGAAAAATCGGTCAACAAAAATATGTTCTGACTAATAAACGTAGCAAACTGCCATGGCCTGAAAACAGTTAGAAAATCGAGTAAAAAAAAATGCTAATGATCTAGACTAATTTCATAAAAAGCATCATAATTACCGGTCAGATAATTTTAATTTTAGAAATGGAAATAGCAGTGGCAAAAAAAAATACCAGCTTATATCATTAAAAGTTGTTATGAACAAATTTTGGTGAAAATCGAACTTAGAAGATCTTTGGAACTATTGCCAGTTTCTCTTTCAGTAATATTAAAGAGAATTTATTTTAAATTCTTATTACTATTATCAATATTTACCCTAACTAAATAATTTTGACAACATTTACTTAAATTTCTTCACAAGACAAATTATTAACGTTAAGATTTTAATAATGCTGATGAAAATCTTTAAACATCTGAAAAAATCATTATTAAATCAGTATTAATTAATATTTCATAAAATTAATATTTAATTTTATAAATTGTTTATGATGAGTTATAAATAGTAAAAAAATAGTAAATAAATTTACTGTTAAAACTTTAACAGTTACATTTTTTACTCAACGAGACAACACATTTGAAAATGCACCTAAAAAAAAAAAAGAAAACAAATATTTTTATTTTAGTCATGCAGTAAAATAGGACTCAATTTGATTTAATGGAATCCAAAATTGCTTATTCAATTTCACTTCAGTTTCAATTTGTTATCAATTCAATTTTTAACTATTACAATAATTTACTATTGAAAATAAATATAAATTAAATTTGAAAGTAAATCGAAAGCAAATTAAAACAAATTGAAAATAAATTAAAAAAACACTGATAACAAATTGAAAGAAAATACGTATGTTAAATGTATGTTAAATGTTAAAGCTGAAAGTTGCAAGTTGAAAAGTAAAAATTCGAACTAATCAATTTAGGTTGACGATTGGGTTTTGAAAAATAAAATTCCAAACTTGTTTTATATTCAATTGAACCCCACAACTCTAATTTAATTATTGTTTTTTCTTAATTACTAGTTCTAGCAAATACTATATTCTATGAATATAAATGCTTGATCTTAACACAATTCCTTATTTATACATAAATATGAAATTTTTTAAATTTGTAATTTTGAATTTGTAATTTTAACTTTGTAAAAGAAAATTGTAGGAAATAAATAAATAAATAAAAAATTAAATAAATAAAATTAATGAAAATAAAATTGATGAAAGTTGAAATCTAGGTAAAATCCATAGAAGAAAAGATGTATAATGTCTGATTGCAAATTGTATATATGTACAAAGAACAAAGTTAATTTAAATTGAAAATCCAAATAAGCTCGAAAAGCATTATATACGTTGTAGTATAAAGTTGCCGTACCATACTTAATTAAGCACGAAAAGGTGATCCATCTAAGTTACTGTCAGCAACATAAAAAAAATAGTTATAAATTGAATCGAGTTGAAATCGAAAAGTTGAAAATCAATAATTGAAACTTAAAAGCTGAAAACTGCGATTTGAAAGTTCAATTTTGGAAATTGAAAGTTTAATGGTTCAATATTGGGATTTCAATAGTGATTACATTTAGTCAAAAAAATAATTTCTTATAAAGCACCCACACATTCCCAGAATCTATGTGTGACTTCCAAAATGCAGTAAAAAAAGTTGTACTACCGTTCTTCTACCGTTTAAAGCTTCTACATAACCATACTTCTTTGTAAAATAGATAACAAAACTTTTGCTGCATTTTGGAATACCATTTAGACAATCTAAATTAACCCGCATACATTTTGACGTTAAATTATAATTTTCTGTTTTTGTAATAAAAATTGGTAATAATCTGACTTTTTGTGTATTTTTCGATAAATTTATTTATTTATTTATTTACTGGCTTTGTAACCCGCCATAAGTTCTAGCATTTCTTTCCTTCATTAGAGTTTTCATTTCAAGTTTAAGAAAAATACGTATTTGCTTACTAATTTATCATACCTTTATTTTTGTATTTGCTTTTAATTACCATATAAACAGAATATTTGTAGTAAGGTGCAAAATTTTCTATTCCCTAAGGGTCATTTACTCGATCATTTTAGCGACATCATTTTTGCCAACATTGAAAATTTATCGTATAATTCAGAATCAAGTTAATCCTGTTAACATTCAATAACATTCGCTGCGTAAGTTTAGCGTCAAAATTTATAGCGAACAAATAATATTTTATAATGAGCCACAACTTTGAACGAAAACAATTTTAAAAACAAAAATAAATAAAATTGTTAATATAAAAAAACAATAATATTGTAGGTACACATAGTATTTATTTTGAATAAAATAAAAACTAGTGTTGGAAAAAAAATTAAAATAAAAAAATTTAGTGCAAATAAATAGGTATTTACAAAACTGTTCATAACTGATAAAATTTCATTTCATTTCAAAAAATTCATTATCGAACTGTTCATGTTAAAATTCATACATAATTATTATTTATAACATTCATTAAAAAGAAGAACAACAATTAATAGGGTTTAACCGATATCTATATATACCTACCTACTATATTAAAAAAAAATTCATCACTCTCTACAACATACATTTCTACACACTTAAAGAAAACAAATATACATAAAAAATTTAAATTTACAAAGATAAGAAATAAAAAATAATAGTACAAAATTTCATTTAATTTCCTTAAAAATGTATAGGTTGTTATTGTTTTTATGTGTAAATAAGCATAACCAAAACCTAACCCCATAATACATACTAAAAATATTATATACGATCATAAATTATCTCATTAAAACAATAAACATAATTATTAAAAAAAAAAAAAATAAACAAAAAAAATAAATAAAAATTTTAACTCTTCACATCACATTATTTCTGGCTAAGTATATATACCTATAGTACTATACAGGCTATGCATACGGTAGCAAAACTATGATGATATGATCATTGTCAGAACAACAACAAAAAAAAAATATAGACACATATGCATATTGTGTATAATTTTAAGTAATAAGAATAACCTTTGAGTGCATTATGTTTTTTTTTGTGTTAAATGCTGTTTGCCTTTTGTTTATTATACCATATTAAACTATTGATAAAATTTCTATTAGTCCGTACTATTATTTATATTATTTATATATTTTTATTTATATTATTATTATTATTTTTTATTTTTCCATATTATTTGCGAAGAAGACTAACATTAAATTAAAAAAATATATTTTATGCAATGGTATTTTTTCCTGCAAAGGTTCAGCATGGTAGACAGGGGTTAAAAAAAGAGCACCAAAGCAATTTGTATACATGTATAACAATTTATATATGTGTTGTAGTATTTCGTCGGACCTACAAACATCCAGATAAATGCAGAAAATTATATATATAATTGCCATGATACATATTCATAATTTTTCTTTTTAACAATATTAAATTTTTTAGAGCTTATACTATTGTTTTACACCTATGACTATTCTTAATTATTTCTTAGGCTAGCTGACTAATTTATTTATTAATTAATTTATTATTTATAGGAAAAATGGCGACAAAGAGCCTTTTTGAATATTTATGATTTTGCATAAAACTTACTACTACTTACATTTCGATAAATTTACTTTTGGTTTATTCTTCGTTACATCAAAAATAATATTGCCAGATCTCATAGGTCATGACATATTTCTGGTGGTAAAACATATTTTATAATAAATTATATTTTTCCACAACTTGGCAATAAACTTATTTTTCCTCAGAAAATGCATGCTAAGCCTTAATTTAATTAATTCTGGTGACTTTACCTATGACTTGTATACAAAATGTAGTCTAAATTTTCTCGCTATGCACTGTAGTTTTATTGTACGCTTCCAATACGTATTTTAAGCATTTTGGAATAGTGTACATAGTCAAGACCTTTTAATATATATTTTAGAAGCTGCTACATTGTAAACTTTATGGTTTCACTGCACTTTCAAAGTCACTGTTTATAAAATTTTAATTACCTCAAACTGTCATAATTTATTTAGGAAAGCTATGCCTACGATATTGCTATAAATGTAATATTTACAAAATGACTTTGACATGCACGATTTCGTATATGTTGTAAAAAATATCTCTCTCTTTCTTAAATTTAATTTACTTTAATGATTGTAGTTCTGTTTAACATGTCTATACTTCTAAGTATCTTCTGACTAATCAAAAATGTCTACAAAAATATAAAATGAAAATAAATTAAAGTCAATAATATAGCTAGTTAGATACTATATGATATTGTTTAGATACTATAATTTTCTTTCAACTGAATTATATGAAAATTATATAAAACAATAAATCGTGTCTTATAGGAATACACATATATATACACATACTACAGTATTACATTTAAAATATTCGTTAAAAATTTTAATATTTTAAGTGAATTAAAAACTTTGAAAAACTTTCCACCATTTTTAATGTTCATTTTTGTATTGTTTTTAATCAATGGTTTAATTTAAAAAGTTTTTTATTTTATAACATTTTCACTTTATTTTGACTTATCATCAGTACCCAATTTCATAAGCACAATAAACCATTGACATAATGAGGTCTTCTTTTAATTTTTTTCTTTTCATTTTTCCATTTTTAAAACCAAAAATATAATAAACAACTTCAAATTATATTGTTGTAATAAATTTTCCAATAACTTAAATTAAAATATTTTGTAAACAATAATAACAAATAAAAAAGAAAATTATAAAAGAAAAGAACAAAAAAAAAAAAATCGAAAATCGTCTTTAAAAATTCAATTTAATTTAACATTCTTTAAAAAAAATATTACAAGGCTTTTCTGACACACCACCAAAACAAATTCATGTTAGAGAATTTAGTCTAAAATACATACAGGGTTTTCAATAGAGTTGAGGGCAGTATAAAGGTCAATATAACAGTCGAAATTATGATAAATTTTTATCTATATGTTTTGGACTTACTTCCGTTTACGTTATGTAAAGCGTTTATAATATTGTCAATACCAAAAATAATAAATTTTCTACTAGAACTTGAGCCTACTTATTTCTAATGTTAATAAATACTTTTTCGTTTTTTCTATCTTCAGTTAATGACCAATTTTGTATATTTATATACGATTTAATTCAAAGTTTACAACGGACTATTGTATCGCCTCTTTATATATTCAAATAGAATATAAAATCGTTGATCTTTTAATAAATATAGGAATACCTGTTTCCAGGATGAATCACTCTTGTTTGCATAAACGCAGAACATGCACAGAATTGCAGATTTGGTGTTCATAAACAAAGTCATGCGATAAATAGGCTGAAGTTAAAAAGCAGGCGCTTGTGTTCGTAATCATCAGTATTGTGTCAGCAATGGTAAGATTTTGTAGGTAATTTTAAAATAATAAAAAATAAAACTAAAAGAGGCTGGAAAAAGTCGCAAGAAGCAGTACATATTAAAATTGAATTTATTACTATTTATTAAAAACAATAATTATTATCTTTAATAAATGCTAAAATATTTTAATAAATATTAAAATAATGTGAAATATTTTGGTATTTACGGATGTTCTCCACATATTTGGTTAACACGCAGAAGTGAAAGTCTTAATTTCGGTGATGCTTCATATGGGATCCGAGTTCATTTCCGGGAAGAGGAAAAAACGTATTTTGTGGGGCAAGATGCTAAGCGAAATTTTAAAAGTTTGTAATAGTTTTCTTTTTAATGCAACAAAACAAAAAACTCTTAAGTTCAAAACTTCTTCTGACGTTTCTGCACACAAAAATCTGCGCAGATTTTTTCTACTTATCTGCAGATAATTTCGTGTACACAAACATCAGAGAAAAAAACCTGCACAGTAGCGACGAATTTTTTTCTGAATTTATGAAAACAAGATACCATTATGCCCTCCTGAATAAAGGAAACCGATGAAGAAGAAAAGGAAGGAGGATACTTCTCAATAGAAAAAAACGCAAAAATGTAGGTCAAAATTCATCTACAAATAAATGTTTCCGTCCTAATCTTTTACTCCATATACCTGAACCTACAATAGTTTTATATAATGGAATCCTTTCTCAGTGTTTGGGTGGTGATCGGAAAAAATAGAACTATGGAAAAATAAAATATGAAAAACAGAACCATGAAAAAACAATACCTACCAATTACCATGGGAAAAGCAAAAGTATGAAAAACAGAATATACAACTGAAATGAAACGTGAAGAAAATGGAATTGAAACGAAAACATTTGTTATTCATAAATTTCTTGGTGTCAAAATTTTGTAAAACCAAAGCTTCTCTGTAGTAATGGCGGTGATCCTGAAAGAATTTTGGCGATATGAAATAAAGATCTCTCATTAAAAAAGTAAATATTATTTTTGGAGATGGAACTTTTGATTAGGCACCAGACATTTTTTATCAAATTTACACATATGGCACCGCAGTATGGCACAACCAGTATAGTACGCTAAGGTTGGAAATTCATTTCCCCCTGCATTTATTTCCATTTACAAAAAAAAAATTTATATAACTCCGAGTTCACGAAGTCCGAACTATGAACGAATTTTGGTATATGTTTTATGCCATTTACATTCATTTCTACTGTGTAGGGGTTGACATTTGCATCAGTTTTGACGAGCTCAACTGAACTTTGTTTTTTCTGTTCTGTCCCAGTCGACAATTTTTATGAAATCATGGTTAATCATTTTAATCAATATTTGCCTTCTGTTGTTAAATTCACCAGTTGTAATATTAGAGTTGGAAAGATAATCAATGTAATTTTGCAAAATTATATTAGATAGAAGGTTTGGCTTGAAATAGATCATTAATTTAAATCAAGAAGTGAATAGGTAAGAGAACAGATACATGTGGAACACTTTATATTAAACTTTTTAGATGTGAATTATCCCCAACAAAAATAATTTAGTTTAGATATAAACGAACTTTAGTCGCAGGTTAATTTATAACACAATTGATCTTATTGGTCTAAGTGTGTCGGCAGCCATTACTATCTTAGTCACTTGTTGCTCAATTTATTTATTTTGTTTTTATTTTATATTTTTTTTAAACTAATTTGTTATATACTGTTTTGGAAAATCTGGTGCCAAAAATTGGAATAATGCCAGAAATTGGAAATTGGAATAATATCAGAAATTGAAAGTAGCAGTTCCGTGTATAAGTACAGTGTTTTAAAAATTATAAAAAAAGGAATGATACTAAGTACTGAGAATATAAGAGTCTTATCTATACCTTTAAACTATACAAAAACACGGAAAATCAATCTGAAATAAACCAGAGTTAGTGAGAAAGTCACGAAATCGTTTGAAAGACTAAAATTTTTTTTTTATATATATTTTAAGACCAAGACTACTCTAGATAATACATAATCTGTACTGATCTGCATAATAACAATATCGACGTAAACACAAATATTAAATGTCATAATTAAGCTACTTACAATCAATTCAGATATTGAATTAAATTAATTTGAACTTTTGGCAAAATTTTTGTGCAACCTAAACAGTGTAAAAACTGAACTAAAGAAATAATTAACAAATTTTTGATTGTTTTAACAATTACTTTGATGTATTCATTGCCAAATAAAAACAAAATAAAAAAATTATTATATAATATTATATAACCGGCGCAATATAACTAATTAATCATTATCCTAAAGCAGATTATTTCTGAACCACCATGTAAATTAAAAATAAAAAATATTTAGTTGAACGAAATTGACTATTACTACCCACACACACACATGTACATACATAATATGTATATTTATACACGTCCGTACAAAGTGCACAATTTTATTAATTTGTATGAATGTGTGTTTGAATTTTCCAATTCTTCAAGTTAAATGGAAAATTTATTGGTTTTCTTCTTGAACTTTTTCTATTGAAAATTTTCTTTTTGTTATTGTTGTTTTCTTTTTTTTTTTAAGTCATCGTTGTACAAATTGCTTAGCAAATAAATTTTCATTGTTTTGTTATATCCTATGACTCCTTCGTATTTAGTAATAATTTTCTTTTTTGTTTGTCTTTTTTTTTAGCCTACAATTGCTTTGGATATTTTTTTTTTGTTATTGTTTTTGTAAATTTATATAGCAAAAAAAATAAATATTTTATATATATAATATTGAATCAGGATGAGGATATTAAGTGATGTCCTTTTTCTTTAATTAAATTGTACAATAAACAACTCAAAATAACAACAACAAAAACAAATACACAAATTTACAGGACAATAAAAAATGACAATACAAAATTTATTGTGTGGATATTATATTTTTTTTCTATTTATATACTTTTTTTATTTTTCTGCTATTTTTTAATCTAATTGATGAATTATATAAAATAAAAAAAAAAATAAAAAAAACAACAAAAAAATTTAATCCACTTCAAAATTTTCAATGGTTCACCATTCATTTCTCTTATATAGTTTACATTTTCAAATGTAAAACCAATAAATTTATTGACGATTTTATCGATTTTATCGAATAATATTTGCTGATGAGACAACCTCATCAAAATTGGAAAAAAACCAATATTGATGGAGCCATGAGAGAATTATATTAAGTTTATATGTATACAAAAAAAAACTGTATTCAAATGAAAAGAAAATGATAAATTTCACAATAATAGTCACGCAATCCAGTATCACTAACAATTAAATTAAATGGCGTAGAAATTGAATATGAAAGAACAGTTAAGTATCTTAACCTGGTACCGAACAGAAGACGAAATTGAAAATAGCAAGATATTGTTTTTAAATTGCTATTTCTATATTATTTTGAAATATAATTCAAATATCGGAAATTCGTAATCAAAACAATTGGAAACACATTTTCGTGAAGGGACACATTTTTGTTAAAGGAATGAAATATCGACTGAAATAACAGCAAAAGCTTCTACTTCTACAACTACAGAAATTTACTGGAACAATATAATTAAAAAAGGGGATTATCACACAAAACGAAAATGCCTTAGCACAAAATACAACAATAAAATTTATGTCTATGGTGCAAGATTTGTAGCTTTTGAAATAAGACTAGGTATGTTAATAGCATCTGAATCAGTAGTACTTCATACTTTTAACATGTATACATAAGTGTGTATAAATTATGTTAATTTTTATTATTATTCTTTTTATTTTTGTGTCTTTGCCTAATTGCGTTTTGCATGTGTTGTATTTTTATATAAGTAAGGATATATATTTTTATTATTTTTTCTTTTTTTTTAAATTTCTTTAGTTTATAACTAAATAAATTGACTAATGCTTCTTCGGCATAATTTAAAATCGCGAAATTTTGATTTAGCCTATCTTGACATGTTGGAAGATAGTCTAAATCTATGATATAATTTTTATTTGATTGGAGATTTTAAATTGCTTCAACTTTTGACTTGTGAGCATATTGCTTATTGATTTTTGTTCTTTGATTTGCCTTGACATGTTTTAAGGCAAATCAAAGTTACTAGTTTTTTCTGTTTATGGATTTTATTTTTGTTTGTTTTTAGTATTCTATATATACTAATTTCCTTAATCGTGTTTACTAATTTCCCCCTTTTTTGTTTATTTTTTGTTTTGCATGCTTGTTTTATGCATTTCCTGACCCAATTCTCTCCTTACTAACACATTCTTCATTAAGGGTTATCACGTGCTTGTATTCTTTTTTAAATAAAATTAAAATATAATAATAAATATTAAAGTTTAATTAATGAAAGTTCATTGAGTGTATGCTCGTCCCAGTATTACATACTGAATAACTTCATTTATTGAAATCTTTCTATACTTTTAATACGACGAGTTTTATTCTTCCATGCACTGTGATGACCTTGTATACGACACTCCTAGTCATATGCTAAATGATAATAATAATGAGAATGGTGACTCCCCGCGTGCGCGGCACGGGAGGGGTAATTGGTCGTTGGGACATTATTATTATTAATATTATAGGATAAATATACAAAGTTAAGTAAAAGTCATGCAAAAATTGCAAAATAGTTTAAATCATACCGCGTGGTCCAGAGCATGAGTATCAGCTTTTTAAGAGGGGAAGGAACCGTTATTTTAAAATTTTATCATTAATTTTAATATAAAAATCATTAATGTTATTTTTAAAATATAATTTTAGCAATAATAGTTTTGTAATTAATCTTAACATATTTGTAAATTATTTTATTTACATTTTTGTAATATACTTAAATAGCAAAAACAAAAAAAAAAAAATTAAAATCTCAATTTCGGAGATTTTTGGGCTTGAAAAACCCTTTTCCGGTCCTTCCCGGAAATTGAAAATATCACCAATCGATGTAGAGCACCCACGGCTTAGTTAATAACATTTTTTTTTTATTTTAAAATAACGACTGCTTCCCCTCTTAAAAAGCTGATACGCATGCTCTGGAACACCCGGTATAATTGCCAAAATTTGTTAGAAAAATTATTGCAAAAAGAAAGATGAACATTACACCACTAGTTCAAGATATCGTTTTACAAAATGTAAGACAAAATTGTAACCAAATTTTGAGTCAAGAATGTGATAAATAAGAAGCGTACATTTTTTAAATAAGTCTGTGTGTGTGTGAATGTATAATATTACATGCACAAAGTTGAATAAAAAAGAGCCACTTCTTCATCAGAGATTTTGTTTTTCTAGCTAGAATATGACGTTTAAAACAAAATAATGAAGAAAAAAAATATGACACAAATCAAAATGAAGTGTTTGTCTTGAATCTCTGAATATTAAAACTTATTTTACTATTAATTGAGCTTAGAAACACATCTGAATAACTCAAATACTCTCTCAACAGAGATTTATTGAATAATATTAACTTATATCTAATTTACCGCAAAGTAACTACTTTCAGATTGACGATGATACTCGATGATACTCTCTTTTTGGATAAATAAATAAATGCAAAAAAAAACAAAATACTATAACAGTACAATAAAACTAACGGCTGTCACTAACTTAATAAAAAATTTAAATTAATACAAGCAATTGGTTGAAACAATATGGAAAATAATTCTAAAACAAAAACAGTTATTCTTCTTTTACACTTTTTCAACTCCCCAGTGATGATATCCGATATTTAATCAATTCAAACTAGCTGTAAGAAAGCAAATACATAAAAAAAGAGAAGAATGTATAATTTGAAATCAATACAAAAATATACGATACAATTATTCTACATAATAATATTAAAATAAAATGTATAAAAAATACCGTTAATTTAATGTCAATTGCACACCATAAATTTCATATAATTTTTCTAAGCAATTTAATATTGAGTTTTTGCTTTAACGGTTTTTCAATTGTTTTTTTTTTATCTCTTTTTTTTTTTTTTTTGTTCATTTTTATTGTACTTGCCATTATTTGTATTTTTATAAATATTTTTTTTTTTGTATTCAAGGATTCTTTGAAAAATAAATAAAGGCCACTCGTTATCAATCTATTGTTTAAAAATCTACGGTTATCCTTGAATAAAAAAAAAAAAAAATAAAAACAGTTAAGAAAATTAAATAAAATTAAATTAAGTTCAATAATATACATATATGTTTGACCCGCTCTAATTAAATGTTAATTTATTTGTTCAATAAAAATGTCACACAACCATATAAGATTTTTATCCTTCTGGTTTTCTTTTATTTTCTTCTCTTACATTTTGAACTGATTTATTTTAAGGTACCTACACTATGATGCTATTTGTGTTATTTATCGACATTTAAAATATTAAAAAACAAATTTAGATTTTTGTAGTTTTTATTAGAGTTTTCATAGGAGTAATTGTTGTACAGATTTTTCAACTAGATGATATTGATATTCACTGTAAAGTGCTTCTAGATTCATTAGAAAGTTAGAAATAACATGAGGGTGTAACAATAGGCCTAAAAATAGCAATGATATTGATATGGCCAATATTCAATTAAAAACCTAGTCTAATCTAGCATATCAAATATAATTTAGCAAAAAATTAGAATGTAATACTAGCTCTGTTGCAAAAAAAAATTTGGCCCACCTTTAAGCTTACTACAATAAAAAATGTTGTATAGACGATTTTGGTCTGTAAAAATTCTGTTTTTCTTTTTTTGCAGTAGTTGGAACGGGTACATTCAAAAACTTTCGAAAGACTATCTCGAAGCATTAATGGTATTCTTTGGTTTACCAACTTTCCTTTCATTAGTCCATTTTAGTACTAAATTAAACATTTCTTCGTCAAAAATTGGCATTTGAATAATTCATTTAGAAGTTCAGTAAATCCCTTTACAACAGAAATCCTTAAAATATAATGGGCTGATGTTCGAGCATTTCATGTCGGCTCGTTTTTACCCCATTTAAATTTATTTTTACCATACAAAAAGTTTGCTACACTAAGGGGTTCCTGTGTTTCTAGTGAATTCTCGATATCATCTTATTCTTCTAATCTTGTTCTGATAATATAAGACAGATAGATCAACTTTGAAACATCAAGTTCAATATTAATTTGACTCAAAAAGAGTAATTGAAATACTTTTTTCAAATTTCTATTTGTGCTTGGAAACGCAAAGTATATATGTACGTTACTAAAAAAAAATATTTTTTATAGTATTTTAAATACTTTTACTCGAATACGACCCAGCTCTTATATAAGATCATGTTCAATCTTAGAATATTTATCATGAAATGTACATCTAAGCTGAGAATTTAAAGAATATAGGTTTTCATTATCCATATTTTCAGTTTCTTCCAACCATTTTCTTCTCCAGGATCGTTAACATTGACCTTAGTAGGTTCAAATTTATACTCAGCCATTAGATAGCGACTTTCAGTTAGAAAATTTGTATAAACACGTAAACTTGTTGAACTCTTAAAACAGATTTCAGAAAGAACTGGAAAAAATAAACGATTGACTATCTTAATATTGTTCCATCAAATATTTTAGATTGAGAGATTTGTACGTTTTCAAAATAACGTTGTTAGAAATTTTAGTATGGCAAATGACTTGAAACACAATTTTTAATGAATGCAACTTTAGCATTTTTTTCAAAGTTGTGTTAATAGACTTAAATGATGAATATCGCTTTTTCATTCTACCTCGTTAATTTAACTTTTTAACTTATTATCAATCCTCATTTTTCATTTTAATCAAGAAAGCATTAACTTCTGTTAGATTCCTCCCAAATGAATATTGTTCCGATTTTCGTACGAAAATTCTGATTTTAAATTGAATTAACTTAAATTTTATAATTCATTAAAAAACTATAAAAAAAAAAAATTAATAAAAACAAAAAACACAATTATCAAAATACCAAATTTCACAAAAATCAATTTTAATTGAGAGCACTCCCTCAATCGGCCTTGTAATCCCTATAGGGAAAACAAAATTTTTAAAATAAATTTCATTTACAGTGTTAGGTACTCTAATTTTAACACTACATAAATTAAGAAATCCTAATACATACACTTACTAACACCCACATAAAATTGAAAATCTGTTATTCAATCTAAGTATATATAGGTATAGTGAGTAGTACATAACGGAACAATAGAATTATTGGCGCAAAAATAAAAAAAAATAAATAAATAAAAATTCGTAATTCAATTTATTGAATTTTTATTCATTTTCAAATATTTTTTTGGAAAAATTTCCACTTTTAAATGTATTGAAAAAATCATTTTATGTTTTTAACACTTTGGCTTCATATTTTCATCAATGAACCAACCTAAATTTTGTTCCTAAGTACTGCAATCAATAAAGAGTAATACCGCAATTTTCCTTATATCGAAACTGAGTATGAAAATGTGAATGATTATTGATGATATATTTGAGCCTGGAGAGAAGAAAATTTGTGTGTCAATGGGGATTAGGGTAGACAACGTGTCAATAACAAAGATTGAAATATAGAGGTTTGCAACAAAATTTTGGTTTCTAACATTGCTTTAATCTTATCGAAAAAAAAAATATTTTTATTTTTTAACACAATTTAACTTAGATTAGACTAGATTATGCATATTCTGTATCCCCTATATAACCGCAGTCTCAAATGGGCTTATTTTAATTTCAATTAGCTTACAATTTAGTTTGTTTGTTTTTTTTTTTTTTTTATAAATCAAAGTCTATGTGATGAACACCCTAACTGCTTAAATTTGGAATACACATTCACATACAATAGCTTTTTCTGTAGAATTTTTGTGGTCCAGACCAGAGATGGCGAACCTTTGGCACGCAAATCAATTGTCATTGGCACATATATATACATTCTTTCATTCATATGTACTAAACCAAATGAATTTTTAATTTTGAATAAAATTGAACTCTATTCAATGCATATAATATTTTAAAAAACAAAATAAAGAATTTTCACAGATTTCTGGGGCCTTTATTTCAACGTTATATTATTTGTGTATGTATGTATACATTTTTAAAATTCAAAGCATATTATGTTCAAAATATAAACCAAATTTGATTAACTACTAAATCTGGATTGGCACCATTTGATGATATTTTAAGTATTTAAGCTTAGTCGCGGCTTTGTGTTACAACGTTTTGTAGAGTTTTTTGATGAAATTATAATGTTAGTTAGTAATGAGAAGAAATTTGAATTTCCTCAACTTTTGGATAATGACTGGATCACAAAATTAATGTTTTTAACAGATATTTGCAACCATTTAAATGAATTAAATATTAAATTGCAAGACCTTGGAAAATCAATTGACGTTATGTTCGCTATTATTAAAGGTTTTGATGCCAAATTAGTTATATTTAAACGTGATATTGACAACAATACTTTTAAATATTTTCCTTTGTTGAAAAATTATTTTCAAAAATTTTCCATTCATGGAGCCTATGAAAATAATATACATTTTTATAGTCAAATTATAAATGACATAAAAGACAATTTTGTAAGGATATTTCAAGATTTCAAAATACTTGAACCGTTAATCAACTGTATTAAATATCCAGACAAGTTCGATTTGGAAATTAAAAATTGATCAATTTAGAATGGTTAAAGTTATGGCAGAGTTTCAATCAAGCTGTATTTGGAAGCAAAAGTTTGAATTGAGAACATGATATATATAATGATAAAGAAATTGTCTTTCGCTATTAATACAATTTTTTCATCAACGTATAGCTGTGAAAGCTTATTTTCGACAATGAATCACATAAAATCTGACATACGAAACAGACTTACCAACGAATCTGGCGAGGCTTGTATTTCATTAAAATTGTCAAACTATCATCCTGATATTGATGCATTATCAAAAACTATTCAACAACAAAAGTCTCATTAAAAATTACGTCAGCTAATTATAGAAATAAATGTATATATGATTTTTTAAAAAGAATGGACTCGTATGTATTTTCATGTCATCAAAATAATTATTATTGGCACGCAGTCAAAAAAGGTTCGCCATCCCTGGTATAGACTAATTTAAATGGGGAAAACTATATCTATTGTAGAGTACTTCGCCTTCATAATAGCATAGTTTCATTTTATTTTTAGTGGTTTTTTAGCCTTTGTCTTCCTTATACAATTTTTTGAATACTATAAAGTAAAATCAAATAATTTAATTTTGCAGTTATGAATAGACAGATTATGAAAGTTCATTATTTATTAGAATATTGCGAGCATAGAATTGAGACCGTTTCAAATGCTTGTATTTTTTAATCTCGTTTTTTAACATTCTCTTTAATTAATATATCGTGTTATAAATCAGAGATTTTTGAAATTTCGGATTTTTACAATTTTTGAATTTAAAATTTCGAATTTTTAAAATCGCGGAATCTTACAATCTTGTTGTTTTAAGCTTCCATTTTCTAAATTTCTGATTTTTTTAAAACAAAATGTAATGGTAATGTAATGGTAATGATTATGATTTATGATAAAAATTGTATGGAAACAATATTGTTGTTGTAATTGTGTTAGCAGGTGTGAAAAAAATTAAAGACTTATAATGTAATAACTAAAAAAAAAAAAAAGAAAAAAAAAACAGGAAAAAATGATACAGTTAACTTGGTAATTATAAATTTATTTACAAATTTGTTTTTTTTTTTTGCTTATATTAATTTTTTATTAATTTTATATAATTTTCCTTTTCGTCTTCTTAAAAAAAACTCGTTAGCTTATTTAAATTAAATTGAATTATATACAAAAAAAAAATAAGATCAGACAGCTTAAACCTAAGCTATGATCAATAACACTAAATTTAATTATCTATTACGTATTTTATATACATGAATTATAAAACAAAATGTATCATTGAAAACAAAATAAAGAAACAAAAAAAAAAAATTTATGTTATAATTTTTAAGCTATCTATATATATTAATCTAAAGTGGCAGCAAAAGCATGGTGCAGTAAATTGGTGCGTTTGTTTGCTTGAGTTCGCAATTAATTTACCATATTATTTAAGGTTAGTAAGATTGAGGTTACTATCATTGAACTATAAATAAATACTTCAATATATTCCCACGTGCACGATCCTAAGTTGTTCACACTACGAGTGTATAACACGTATAAGATGTTATCGAACTCGGATAACTATTTATAGAATTTGGTATTCACGCTATAGATAACTCGTTTTCATTTGACGTTTAAATCTATGTATTTTTTTTTTAAATATTTTGTTGTTGTTGCTTCGTAGTAGAAAAATGAATATTGAAAATTTAATTTTTATCCTTTTTCTCATGAATATGCCATTGACAATATTTTTTCGGCTTAGAGTTGTTAAAAAAAATAACAATATAACCGAAAAAATCTATCTAATTTTCAAAGGCAGGCAATCCTGTAATTTTTCATGTTTTCCCAGAAAACATGTTATACTTGATAGCTTCATTTATATACAAAATTTCTAGCATAACTAGTTAATCGCTGATAACATGTTATAGAGCGTCATGTGAACATGATATAAACAAGTCAAATTTCATTTCAACCATTAAATCAACTTAAATTTTTAGTGAGCTACAGACTCATGTTATGAGTCTGTCCATAGGTTGAACGATGATATCCCCTTCAAATCAAAACATCTCACTAAAATACAAATATGCAAACGCACTAGTTCTAATTCCAATTTATGAATTAAATAATTAAAGAGATTTAAAAATTGGCTCATTTGCTACTTTATTTTGGAAATAGTTTGATTAACATCTACTAAATGTGTTCTATTAGTCAACATTATTTCTCAATACCATCAAATACTTCATTATTGCTTTTAATATGGCTATTTAAGCACAGTGGATGAATTCTTTGAGCATCAAGGAGGATGACATTTTTCCTTATAATTTCTTGTTAACCATTTTTGTGTCATGACTTTACTAATATAACTTAAAACGTGGCACTGAAACTAAAACTATAGATATGATCATGTTAGTTGACGTTAGTAAGGAAAGAAGAAGAAGATCAATGAAAAATAAGAAATCGGTACAAACTTTCATAGAATATTCGATTTTGATAGAATTATGGACTTCATAAAAAGGCACGTCTATATTTGCATAATTAATACCTTAAGTCATGCCACTGCTGAGTGTTGAGTCTATATCGAAACTAAACCCATGGTAATTTATTATTCTTCGCATTATAAAATTCATATTTTAATTCTGTTTAACGCTTAAAATATAATTTCAATTTTATCTAAACTCTGCAAAATACCGTATAAGAGTAATTTTAAAGATTCAAATTATTTTGTATACTTAGAATATTATTCGTTTATATTTGTGCTTGTTTATACAGTATTTGAATCCTTTGTATATTTTAGCATATTATTTGTTTTTTTTATTGTTTTTTTTTTTTTGTGGAAATTCAAATGTTGATTTAGTACTTAATCTGAGAATAAATAAACAATTTTGCGGCACCAATCAGAGATATCTATCGATAATATTTTTAAAAAAATTATAATAATAATAAAAACAAAAAAAAAAAAATAAAATTTCAATTTTCAACTCTTCATCGATTAAATTAAAATTTTCACTAACATTTTATTTGCATCTCATACTCTCTGGAGATGATATCTCTTAAGAGATGCTTTTATTTTTGATTTAATTCTCTCTCACTCTATATAAATACTATTACTATATTACTATTGATTACTATATTATATTTACACATCCCGTCCCGTTCCGTACCGTACTCTCTTCATTTCTAAATTTCTAAAGCAGTATATTTTAGAGAATGTGGATGTGTAAGTTGAGTAGAGAATTACAAACAAAACATTTTTTTTTCGAAATATTTTATTTTCCAATGATGACGAATGAATAGGGAATACGAGTATTTCAAGTGGGTTGCATTGCAATTTTCAATTCGTTCCTGTTTTATTTTTATTTTTTTCTTTTTTGTTTAATTTATTTAAATTGAATGCATTATCGGAAATAAAAGTGGATTTTATTTTATTGCATTTATAGTAGTTATCTATCGATGTATTTTTATACAAGAGTATATGCAAATGTTTTCCCTGATATTTTCTGTTTTTGTTGTTTTTATTATTATTTTATTTTTTGTTTAATTTAAATTTTTATTTAAATGGATGTTGTTAATGTAAATATTAATAAAGAGATAATAACTTTAAAAAAAAATGTATATATATATATATATATATATATATATATATATTTTAATTTCAAAAATTCTAAAAAATAAATAAAAAAAAAACCGAAAATAAATCAAACAAATAAAAATAAATAAATTTTTTTTTCTGCTCTCAAGAGTTTGCATTTTCAAATTAATTTTTTTATTTTTTAAATTTGGTTGGAAATTTTATATTGATTTCGATTAATATTAAAATATTGGCAGTAAATTAATTAATTTTGAAGTGTTTTTTCAAGTGTACTCAATCTGTAAGAGTTCTCTCAATCTGAAAAAATAAAAATAATAAAATGTTTTATAATTTAAAAAAAAAAAATAGTACTCAGATGTTTAAAGGGCAAATTTATATCAATTTAAAGGTCGTTATTTGCAAAATATGTCTTTCTTTCTTCTCACCACAACGATTTATATAATAATATACATGATTTGAATTTAATTTATTTAATTTAATGATTTTAACTTAACTCCAGTCAATATTTTATTGTGTATAATATATTAAATATAATTAAATTGTAATATAACATCAAAAATTAAATATAGATGTGTCAATATAAAGGTAAGCCTCCAAACTGGCTTTTCCTATAGGATTCGAATCTGTTCTTGTCAGTTATACACCTGCGATCAACCTATATAAACGCGACCTTTTCAGATCTAGTGTACTTCCACGTTTGATTGTTTCAAATTGCAGGTCTATGTCCTTGTCGAACGTTATTATGGTCGTAATATCAATGTCTGAATTAGGCGATGTATAGATTAATATCTTTTGCGAGCAGTGGCATCACATTCAAATAAAACGTGATAAGAGGAGTCCTCTTCTTGTTGACCAAACTTGAATTTAACTGTGTTGAACTTCCCAGTCATGAACAGATGTTTGCTAAGAGAACTGCCCCTTGGAATGAACAATGTTAGTGTTGTTACATTGAATATACTTCACCTGATTATCTGATTAAAGTTGTTAATATTAAAACAAAACTTTAGACTACAACAGGCTTTCTTAACTACCCCATATCATAATATTTTCGCTAATTTAACAGTTTGAAACAATTATTTGTACCGACGCTCTCTTTCTACGGATTGACTTATTTCAACATATTTTGGCAAGGATATCAACTTTCTCATTACACTGTATTATTCTATGTCCATGAGGCCGCATATTAGTAACTTTTTTCTGTTCTGTTAACTTTAGTTTTGTAACAGCAAAATAATAATTATAGATTATTTAATAAGAGCAGTTATTTGAACTCAATTTTGTATGTAAATAGATAAACTAAAGCTCGTTTCAACTTTGACCAATAAACGGTAAAAACTAAAAACTTAATTTTTTTTAGACATCAAACTAAGCTTAAGCTCTTACAAATTTTATTTATTGAGCAAGATCTCACTCTCTGAGTAAACGCTCGGCTCAAATAAATGCTAGTTAAGCTCAATCTTAATTTTTTTTCCATACCAAAGCAAACTTTTTCTTATATAAGTAAAATTTGAATTTAAACATAGTTTTTATGTATTCGATCTAATTTGTTAAAAAAAAGATGTAGTTAGATATATAACAATTATATTGCTTTTAGCTTAACTATTGACTAGTTTATAGAAAAAAGTAACAATGATATTCGCTATATCATAACGACATATAGAATATATACTTATCCACATTACAATTTCGGTTCGCTACATCGTCCCGAATAAAACTTCATCCCATGTTGTATGTTGTCGCATACACAAAAAATTAAGCTTTTTTTCTCTATTTCATGTAAGCTATTCTGTATTACGTCCTTATTATCAAATACAACATTTACTTCAATTCAATCAAAATAATAACACATAATAACTTCGATAATCATTTTGAATCCCCATTGATTATTCAGTAAATAAATACCAAAAAATTTCCTATTTCAGATTAACAAATGATTATCAGAAAGATTTCAAAGCTCACCACTACATTATTTTCAATATTTATGTTATAATATAAATAATATAAAGGTTATATTATATATCCATATTATATAAAATAATGTAAATAGTATTTTGTTTTTTGTTTTTTTTTTCTTCTCTATTTTGAACTATATATATATATTATTATGTATGTATTTTGTGTAAGAAGATTACAAAAATTTCTTGAAATTATAAGAAATCTTAATCCTTTTTTAAGCACTTGTAAGTATATTTAAACTAAAAATGAAGAACATTCTTCAAAAAAGAAAATAAAATCATAATAATAAAAATAGAAAAATAAAAAAAAACAATAAAAATAAAAGGACAAAAATGGAAAATTCATTTTATATATAGAATACCTTTTCTTCAATATTTCTTAAAATATCCTTTTTGTTGTTGTGTTTTTGTTTTTTTTTTCTCTAGTCATTTTTCACTTAAGGCTGAAGTTTAATGTCAGCACAATTTTATCTCTTTTATGAAATATTTTGTTGAATTAAAAAAGAAAAATATAAAAATAACTAGAATAATAATAGCTAATTATTCAATACAATTATAGGATATAAATTTAACTAAACTAATTACCCTAAATATTATTAATTTATATGGTAAGATTTCTGAAAGTAGATAACATTAAGAGAAGACATATTTGCATTTACCGAGTTAACTATAATTAAGTCCCTAACCATATTGTAGACATAATTTAAGTGTAATTTTTATTTTTTTTTTTATGTATAAAACTATAATCATACTTGTTATATCCATATTTTTTGTGGTGAAGCGAAGTTAAAACAAAACGTCAAAATAAACTATGATTAAATGCCTAACAATAATGGCATTAAGCTGGCTAAAGCTAATGTCAAAACTAAACGAAAAGCCAACTAAAGTTTTGTAATTTGCTTAAGTTACCCATAATAGACTTTAGCTAACTTAAGTGAATTTGGCATTTTTAAATTGTAATGTAAAACAAAATACGTAGAGATAAAAAAAAATGCTTTTTAAATATAAATTATACTAGTGAATACCCTGTGCAATTGTACAGAATTATTTCTTTCAGACACAATTTTATATAAAAAAAAAATGTTTGTTTTGGTATAATTGTTGTTGTTTTATGAATCGCTTCACTCTTGAATATATATACTTTATAATGAGTTCAAAGTATAATACCTATACTTTAGAACAAAATGAATACTAATTTCAATATACCTTAACAAAATAAAATCCCATTACTCTCAACTTAGTAGATCGATAAATTAGTGTTTTCGCATAGGATGAATTTTATTGTAGAACAAAAAAATAATTAGATTATTTTGTTATTAAATAATTAGATTATTTTGTTATAGCTGTATAAGTAATAATAGCTTCTAAATCAAAATGTCAAATTTCCGTACAGAATGGGCGAATGAAATCCCAATTTCCTTGCTTTAGCTGGTTATGGCTTAAGTTTTAGCTATTATGGATGAACAATTAAATTTACATGTGATCGTACATTTGCGATGGTTTAAGCCATCTAAAGTTTATTATCGTTGGGTCTTAGGTATAATGCGATAACTTTTTTTCACAATAGTTGAGAAACGTAATTTGAACGGGATCCTGACTTTATATAGACTTCCTCTAAGTCAAATGTCGATTTTACTAAATGTTAACAAAATGTTGACTGCCAAAATATCAACTCTTAGAATATGGACAAAAAAACACCAACAAATTTAAATTTTTTGCACAAAATAGTGTTTAAAATGCTTTACTTTTGACATATTTAAAGGGTCACTCCCGAAAATCGTTGTTCTTTTATATTTTTTATTAAAATTTAAGATTAAAAACAAGGTTTCAATAAATTGGTGCTGGGGTTTGGGAACGGCAGCCTTAAAGCTTTGTTAAAAAGAAAAGTGAGAGCTTCAATAATTTATTTATTCGAAAATTCTTTTCTTTTTAAAAATCGACATTTTGTCCATGTCGACATCTTAGAATCGACATTTATCAATAAATTGTACAAGTCGACATATTTTATGTCGGGAATTTTTAATCGATATTTGGTTAATTGATATAAGTAAGCTGATCCAATTTAAACACATTGGAAACATGCTTTAAGATCGATTGAGTTAATCTTGAAATTCAGCAAAGCAAAGCGTATTAATCTACCATCTGGTAATACATTCATTCAATAAACACAAAATCTAGTGCACCCAATATTCAATTGACTCAAAATATAGTAAGCACAAAATTTTGTAAACTCAAAATCTAATAAAATTGAAATTTGGTAAAACCAAAGTTTTAAAATGCACAATGCACCCCAATACAGATTGAAATTCTTGTATTTTTGTAAATAACTGGATTATGTCGTATTTAAAATGTTGTAAAGCCAAAAATTTGATAAAAAAATACTTGAAAAACATTTTTTTTATTTTTTTTCTTATTTATTTATTATATTTTTCAAAATGAGCTAAGAAGCTCGTACAGAGTATATATGTTTCTATTAGTTATTTAAAATGATATGTGTATTGTGTAAACTTCCATTAATTCAAATATAAATGATGATTGAAAGAAAAACTTTGCAAATTGTATCACAAATGGAAATAAAAACTTATAATAATACAAGTATAATGTGATTGCTAATCTAGTAAAGTTCGGGTGAATTTTAAAAAAGTATGCATATTACAACTCAAAACACCAACAACATTGTAAAGTAAATATCTATCTCTCATCATAATGGGCTCATATTATATTTTCACTACATGTTACGTCTTCTATCTACACACAACGTACACTTATTTCCACAATACATTTTACAAATAATATATTTATTCTTTCAATTCTCATTCTCTCATTATAATAATCATAATAAATGGTTTTTCATCAGTATTATTGTTGTTATAAAAGGCTTCAGACAAAATTGGTATATAATATATGTATAAGATATATGCAAATATATAATATTATATTATTTTAATATTTATACAAAAGACAGTAAAAGTAAAAATAATAAATAGATAACAATAATTAATTTACAAAAACATTAATAAAAATGTATATTAATTGTTTATGTTATGTTAGTTAAATTATTCTAATATTTAGAGTTAAGACTGGAGTGTTGTTTTATATATTTTATTTTTATTTTTTGTTTGTAACTTTTTTACCTTATCCCACCAGTTCATTAAACAATCGAACTGCAGTGTTAATAATAGGATTTAATCTTTGTAAATGGAAGCTAGCCGAATATATTATATGCGAAACTGATATAATGATTTTGATATTGGTGTTTCTAATTATTTTATGTAGCTGTCGTATTAGATTTTACATATCTGTTATGAATATTATGTATTTGTACTACTTGGCTTAGATTTTTAAAATCTTCTATTATTAATATACAATATTTTTTGTGTATTTCACATGTAACAGTGCAAAACACCAAAACCAAAAAACAGTTTTTTATCATTAGAAAAATACAATATATTTTTCTAAAAGTTGATTGTGTTTTTATTAAATGTACCTATTCCGACTGTAATAGAAAGCTGTAAAATACGTAGATCTAAAAATAAAAAATTCCAATAAATCTCATTAATTCAATTTCATAATACCTTTTTAATAAATTTAATTTAATTTTAATATTTCAAAATAAATTTTCTTTACAGCATTTAATCTTTACAATTTCGGTAGCCTTTTTCTACTATTAAAAATATACATCTACACATATATGTATATACACAGAAATATATTCAAAAAAATTTTCATATAAAGGATAAAATAGCAAAAAAAAAAACAAAATAAGGATGATGATAGCTTTTAACTCTTCTTAAGATAATTCTATAAAATTTTCTTATTATTTATAAAAGTTATTAGTGATGCTATAAAACTAATCTTCTAAGAATTATGACTTTCTTTTGAAATGAATTTTATTAAAGTGGATTTTTACTATATTATATATACACTCTTTACTCTCCTCTTCATCTAACTCTTTTTTTTTCGTTTTTCATTTATCCTTTTTGCTTTTTCATGTTATCTAAACGTAAATATGATTTTTGACATTCCAATAATATGAATTACTATAGTGAGGTTGATTACTATACATATATATATATATATGTATATATATAGATATATTGCAATACAAGTTTAATAAATAATCCTTAATTATCCTTATGGAAGAAAGATTAGATTAAAAGTGAAATTATTTAAGAAAAAAAAAAAAGAAAATAAAAATTTATTTTTTTGAGAGAGATAAACGAATAGGAAAAATGCTCTCTCTTCTTTTCTATTTATAATTTTTTTTTTGTTTTTTTGTGATTTGAACGTGGTAGATAACTTAATGAATTTTTAATTATTTTTTAATTAATATTTTTTTTTTTTATACATTAAAGGATTTTTTTTTGTTTTTCAAATATGAAATGCCAAAAAAAAAACAAAAATAATAATAAAAGAGACAACAAAAAACTTAAATTAAAATTATGTGAAATGTTGTTAAAAGGTGATATTTTTTTTTTATTTTTTTGTTTTTCACCTTTTACACTAAATTTAATTTAAATTTATTTAATGATCTATTACAAATTTCAAACCTAAGTTATAATAAGCTCAGTTTTATTGAATTTGATTACTGTACAAAAAAATATAAGTAGGAATTTAAATACACTTTATAACAAATATTAAAAAATAAAATGTGTGTGTCATAAAATAAATCTGCAATAATATATGCTTGCACTCTCTATCTATGGTGTATTAAAAAGAAAAAAAAATAAAAATGAAATATAAACATTTATTGGCGTTTCGTATTATACAAAGAGTCATGATAGAGTATGTCGCAGTGACTGTCTTATTTGACTGCACCGTTATGTAGCCTAAAGGTGGATTTCCTGTTAATGGACGAACTTCCGGACAAATTTTTTACCCAACCAACAAAAATTATTTTACCAACACATACACAAAAAATCCTCTCTGGGCAATTTTCTTCATCCAATTTCTTAGTTAAAAAATTTTTAACTTTTGGCTGAAGGACAAAGTAAAAGAAAAGGGTAGATATATTATTATTTGATAAATATTTATTGCTATCTCGATTTATGTATGAACGCATTGACATATAGAATTTCAATTTTTTTTTGTTTTTTGTTTTTTAATATAAGATTATTTTGTTTCTAACAAATTATTTATATTTTAAGATAAAAGCAAAGCGCTTTATTTTATATTTTCGAATATTATAATGTTATTATCCATTTTTACTCTTAACAAAATTTTAAATTTTTTAACAAAAATAATATCAACGCATGTAAACAATTTTTCAAGCGTCAACCTTTTTTGACTACATAACAAATGTCACTCTTTCGCGCATTAACAGAAAATCCTAAAATTTTCTTTAATTGTACTTGTATAAGTCTTCCATAAATAATTTAACTCAAAAATGATTTCGAGCTAGATTTTATCTGTTGGCTCAGCTTCTTTTAGAATTGAATTGTTCTACGCTATGTATTTTAAACACTTTACAAATCAAATTATGTTACCTAGTATGCCACAATCTAGTACCTGCATTGATATTGACATTGATATCTGACTAAAGCAAACGAAAGGAGGCATAGACTAAATACCTGATATGCGACCTCTAATAAAACATGGCTTTTGTATAACATCCACAAACACAAAACTCTTTTCGCGAGAAGGACCTGCCTGGGATATATCAAGAATACAGTACAAGCTAGGTATTCCGTTCAATCCTCATTTATCGCAGCTGCAAAAATGAAAATACGACAGAAACTTTTTGCAGCTATGCAAAAATGAAAATGCGACAGAAACTTTTTGCAGCTGCACAGCATCAGCTAAAATTTAGTTAAAGCTTTTTTCCGAACTTTGGATGAAGCTTTCCCTAACAATATAGGTGTTATTACGAAAAAAAAATTGCCGATCTGATCAACCTTCTTAATCCCACAGGGGGCTCTAGTAATAAGTTCATTGGCAAGGTGATAATGGTAGAGTGATCTCTTAAAACATCCAACAATAACAAATAGGTAAATCCAGTTGTTGTATTTTAATTATAGACAATCAAATGCTATCCAGAAGCTCACCTACCTTTCTGCAGCATAAATTTCCGTTCTTAGTTTATCAAACAGAAGACTGAATATTTTAATATAATTAAAATAAAATACAACAAAGCATTGTTTTAGACTCAATTTTATATACATACTACTGTGTACAAGCGATATGGTACTTGTACGAGAAGAAAAAACATTACAAGCAACATTCGCAGAAAATACTGTTCTGTTTGTTTAGAATCATTACTTGAAAACAGTTACTAAAGAGCTGCAAAAGGCTTTGAGTAAGACAAAGGATTGATTCAAAATCTGGAATATCAAAATGAATGAAGAGAAAATTACACAACTCATATTTACAACTAAGATTCAATACAATTCTGAATAAATAATTAACATACAATCAAAAGTTAAGCAATGGCTTTTAAGAGCTAAATATAAATTGGCAACGAAGAATCAGTTCAAACAAAACAATTATAGAACCGATGGACCAGTAATTTAGATCACGACAATAAGAAACAATTTTTTGCTTTATTTTTTTCTACATTACTACATTACTACATTACAAATTAGTACGCCCAACATTCATTTTTTGTATTCGCCATTTGTTTATTTTTAATTACACAAAATACCAAATTAATAACGAAAATTACTGGAAAGTAAATAGTCAAAACAGTGAACAAGCCAGTCAAAAAAACCCGATTGAAACGTGATGAAAATTTGTAAGAATTTAATTGTGCCCCATCTCACCATCAGTACCGTGTGGTCAGGCCAGTAAAATAAAAAAAATAATTTTAAACAAATTTGTAGATCTAAAATTAAAAAATAAAATAAAAACACTTATATTCCACATGTTAACTCTGACATTTAATTTAATTATACAGAAATCTCAGCTATTTTGACTCTAACACATTAAATTACAAAAAAAAAAAGAAAAACGGTACCAACATAAAACAACCATTTTATGACATCTCATCTGTGTACAATTTATTTCACTAATAATTTGTAGTTTCAAAAATGACATTTTAAAAATTTCATAAAATTCAATCTGTCACAATGTTTAAAATCTGATTCCAGAGAATTTTTAACCACACTAAACCAATAAAAAAATTTCACTTTAATAAAAAAAATATCAAGCAACATCTCTTAAATATAGTGACAATATGTAGGTACATAGCTACACACAGCAAAAATTCGGAAAGGAAAATAGAACAGTTGCAAGGAAACCAAAATTAAAAACAAAAATAAAAAATAATTTTTGTTTTTAGTTTTTAGAAGCATCTAAGTTTTGCTATTTAAACAGAAACTGTCACCGTGTAAATTTGCTAAACTGGCTTTTAAAACATGAGAATCATTCTTTTTTGTTTTGTTTTTTTTTTATTCCGATGTTTTTTAGTCTATTTTCTACTATATACTGTATAGTTGTGGTGGCAACAATTATTATTGTATTTTTTATTTTTCTATAGTAGTTAATTTTTTTTTTTTATTACTTTGTGACAATTTTTATTGTTATTTCAATGCATTCCCCAACTCTTATGTCCTTTTTATACAATTATACATACACTGATTGTATTCAAAAGGATGTGTGGTCGGAATGCAGTGGACATGAATTTTTCATGCATGTACTATGAATATCTATAACAATATTTTCTATATATATAAATGTACATATATATGAAGGTGGCAGAAATGTGGTTTTAAACAGACACAACAATATGAAAAAAAATATATAAACAAAAAATTAATAACAAAAAAAAATTGACAATACAAAAAAAATAAATTTTTAAAAATAAAACTTTGGAATTTGATTTTTGAAATAGCAAAAAAAAAAAGAAGCAAACAATAAAAAAATGTTTCATAAAAAAAACTATTATCAAAAAGGGTTACCAATTGGTCGAATTTAGATCGAAAGTAAAACAAAAAAAAAAACAGTAATAATAACATTGTAAAACATGAAAACTCTTTAACCATTTTCTTTATTTTTCCGGAGTTCTACAGACAAACTCCGAAGTCTAGATTAAGCTTTCCCAAACGTTTGTTGATGAAATATAAATAGCAATCTAATTAATTTCCTGAACTGGGCAAGTTTTTTCAGTACTAACCTGAAACAAATAATTTTTGTAATAAAAAAAACAACAACAGAGATGGGTCACTTTAGTCGTAGCATCAAAAAGGTATAATTTAACGCTAAGAACTGTCTCTGCAGAAACAACTGGAGATGATAGAGTTTTTTCATCAGAGAAAAAGCCACTGAAATTCATTTGTTTTGCCTTTGTTTTGATGAATTTTATAATATGTACATGTTGCAGTTAAAGTAATAAATTGGTAATTATTAATAATAACCGGTCATTATTAATAATTAAAAAATAGAAAGGTTAAAGTGATTAATTTGGACAGAATTTATTTAATTTATCACATAAACCGGTAATTATTAATAATTCCCACCCATCTTAGGTAAATGTTATAAGTTTTATAAATAATTTAAAAATTTTTTTTTTGATAGGTTCAAAGGTCTGGAAATCGAGACAAAAGCCTTAAAACCTTTTTATTTCTTTTTTATCATCAATACAATGGATCTTAAATGCGATGAAGGCAACAGGTCCGGGGTCCCAGGAATTGGACCGAAATTCTATATCACATGTTTAAATTGTATTTTTCTGAAAAAACGTTTTCAATAATTAATTTTTAAAATTTTTTTGGATAGGTCCGAAATCCGGCAGTCGAGATCAAAGACTTATATATTTCAAAAAGATGTTATGTTTCACTAAAAGCTTGCCGTCTGCGTTTACCTGTCGTTTGCAAAAGCAGGGTTTCAATAAATAAGTAGCGGGGTTTGACTTTAAAAATCAATAAATTCAAATGTAGGTGGTCAAAGTTTTCAATACTGTTGTTGTACATTCGATTGTAATTCAAATCGCTGCAAATGTAAAAAGTCAAATATCAAGTATAATTCCAAATGTCATAAAAGATCTTCGTGTAAAAGTAAATAAATGAACTTCGTAGAAATAAATGATTAATTTAACCATAAAAAGATAACTTTTGTTTTTTAGTTTTTGTTTTTTTTATGTCATAATTTTAATAACAAATATAAGAAAATTAAAAGAAATATTTTTAATTTTAATCACATTTATTAATAATTATCGGTAAATGTAATAAATTCTACTCATTTATCACATTTATCAAAATACGCGGTTATTATTAATAATTACATTCATCACATTAACCGTAGGCATATTTCAAACTAAATACATACATTTAACTAAAAATAAAAACAAAAACTACCTTTTGCCATATTACAATGATATAAATAAATAATCGCTTAAACCTATTTATGCAATCCATAATTTTGTTGGAAACATTATGTTGCAAACATTTACAACGTCACCAAAATTCGACCTACCGGCTACCAGATTTGAACCCAAACTCAGACACATTGAAAAATATTTTTATTCTAAGCATCTACCTCCGAAAAAGAAAATTAACCACCAAATTGGGTACATTTTAAAAAAATTTAAACATCAATTGGCAACCCTAAACACAAAAAAAAAACAAAAACAAAAAATTAAAAAAAAAACATACTTATAAAAATCCTGACAACAAATGCACCATACCATGATCAAAACAAAATGAATTTTATCTGAACTATTAGGTTATCGTATGAAACTTTTTTAATAAACATCTTCGTGCCTTTGTTAAATCAATTCCAAAACAAAACTGCAACAACAATACGAACATTATTTTTTCATAAAAAAAAAAATTATAAATAAAATATCCATCTGGTCAATTCTATAGGATGCACATTATGAAAAAACCAAATAATGTTAAAGCAAATTTTAATTATTTAAGTATTTTTAAAGTAGATAGTGTCCAACTAAGTTTTAATGGTGGATTTTTGTTCTTTTTTTCATTTTTATCAGACCTTTTCTATAAATTTGTAATCGAATCACTTTGAAGCAACAGTATAAATAATGAAAATTATTTTCTCATACAAATATCTAATGATATTAAGGCCAAAGCTAGCTCAGAGTACCGCAAGGGTGTGGTTTTAGTGCGTAAGAACCGTATACGCAATGTCAAGCTATATTGAGGCTGGTTATTTCTTTTTGAAAACTCCCCATCCACATCCGATAAAAAATACGACCATCTAAATGTCTAACCCAATCGATGGACTTTTAGAGTATTAGTATTTAATATTTAAGTAAACAAAAATTATTTTATAAATTACTAGCAAAGTTACCCGACGTTGTCCGGGCCGACCACAAAATGTATAGAATTTACTTTGATGAAGTTTGAAATAAATTGGTTTATCAAAAATAATCTAATATTTTTGTTCACTACGATAAAAAATCAATAATACTATATAACTTAAGCTATGCTTATATTAAAATGATTTCTTTGTAAACAATATTTCGGGTTTTTTTTGATGGAGTATAAAGAAACACATTCCTTGGTATTGCGGTATTCTTGAAATAAAGATATGTTTGCCTTTTCCACCATTAATTTGAATATGACTTAAATGAAATGAGTGATTCAAAGTTCTTATTATTAATCTAGTACCATAGTTTTGATCGCTTCACATTACGTAGAAGCAATATTGGAGCTGCTACTTTTAATTCCATTTGATGAGGAGGAAACTGTGTCAAATCCAACGATTAAAGAAACTTTGTTCGGTAGTTAACAGTTTCATTTTCACATATAACTGTATCTATCGATTTATAAGCATGGACCCCCTGGAATACTCTGCAGTATTTTCTGATTAATAAAACAAATTGTCATATATTTTGTAGCTAATTCACATAGCCATGTAAAAATTTTTTATACTGATTCCTAAAATTCGGAAATACTTTTTCAATCAATACTTTATAATATAATCATACTGATCGTTGCTATTTCAATTTTCACATTAAGTCTGCTGAAAATTGGCTTTCACCAAGCTGGGCTAAATTCATTAGCTTATTATAAATACACAGCTCGGAAATCGGTAGCAGTCGTATATCTTTATTTTTGAAACAGTATTAAAGTGTAAAATTTCATGCCTGTAACACAATTGGTCTTTGAAATATTCCTGAGACGTGCTAGGAGTTGTTCGGCAGCAACCCGAACCAGTCCAAATTTTCTCAATCGGCAACAGTCGTATTTCTTTATTTGTGAAAGAATATCTAAGTATAAATTTTCATGCCTGTAACATAATTGGTTTTTGAAATATGCCTAAGACGTGCTATGAGTTGTATGGCAGCAACCCGAACCAGTCCAAAATTTGAAAATCGCTAACAGTAGTATTTCTTGATTTATAAAAAAGTATCTAAGTGTTAATTTTCATGCCTGTGTAACCCGATTGGTTTTTAAAATATTCCTGATATGTAATAGGAGTTGTACGGCAACAACCCGAACCATACCAAATTTTCGAAATCGGTAACAGTCGTATTTCCTTATGTGTGAACGAGTACCCAAATGCAAATTTTCAGATCTGCAACACCTTTGGTTCTTGAAAGATTCCTGTTAGGTGCTAAAAGTTGTATTGCAGCTACCTAAATCTGTCATTTGACAACTTTGTAAAATATCGCGTTTGCTTCCTTATTTGAGCATGAATAACTGTGCAAAATTTCAGAACTCTATTTGTAAAACTGTGGGCGTGGACGTGTTCCCTTTTATAAGTTTATATTAGAAGTATAAATTACTTTAAAATTCTAAGTATTTTAAATTAAAGCTAAGAACTATAAAAGCCCAACTACACTTTTATTCTATACGCCTTAAACTTCATGGGAAGCTAAAGCTAGGTCTTAAGCTAAACCCAGGGAAAGTTTAAAATGGTATAAAATAAAAGCCGAGTGTTCTGGTTTTTTTCGCCTATTCTATTATTTTTATATAAACACAATTTGATATTATTTAAATAATTGATAAAAAAAAAGTAATGCTCTTCATTTGATATTCTAAAATTTTTCAATTTTAGTTTATTCAAAACCCTAACATCACGATCTTTTAATTTAATTTTTGTGAAATGTGAATTATTCAAGAAATATTATAAACCAGGCATCAAATTCGTACACTATCTATGCAATATGGTGTATAATGTGGTATTTTTATTCGTTATACAGGAACTTAATACCAACAAAAATAATTTTATAGTAAAAAAAAGCAATAAGCACAACAAAAAGAAAAACATTTAAGAATGATAAAGAAAAAACGAATCAAACTAAAAAGCAAAAATAAAAAAAAAATAACATGAAGGAATAAATGCAGCCATTTTGAAATATTGCAATTTATATTGCAATTTTCCTGAAATTCAAGTATTTATTATTGACGAGTTATTCAATTTTTATATTTTTATATTATTATTTTTTTTCAATAAAGTGATTTTTTAAATTTTTATGAAAAATGTACATAAGATGAAAGATGAAGTTAATAAAATAGAAAAAATAATAATAACAAAAAACATTGAAACATAAACGGATACAAAATTTTCTTTTAAAGTTTAGAATTTTTGTATTATTGTTATTTTGATTTGATATCTTAATTCATCAATCAAGATTATGAAGCCCTAAAAATTGATTCAAGACAAATATATTGGACCATAAATGTATAGCTGATGAAGCCGGTGAAACAACGAGCCGTGACGAGTAACTACACTTGCTTCATCCAAAAACTGACCTATAGAACGGGTTAGTATAATTTTCAGATATGATTGGATACATACAAGCATTAGATAATAATGATTACGCAACACTCACAAGTGATTTAAGGTACTACAACTTACAGCGTAGTTTAAAGAACTATGAGACACTATGCCCACCAGAAACTCCTATTATTATTGCAACGTTCAAGCTAGTTTTACCGACTAACAATTAATTTACGTTTAACTAAAAGAAAATAAGAATTGTATCACGTAAAAATGAAAATATGTAAGTATCTGGACGATTGAGAAATTTAGTCATATACATTTTTGCATCCCGTCCGTAGCCTAATCGTTTTGAGCACAGAAATGTGTTTCCATTATGATGTGGTAGTCATAGGTTCGATTCCCGTGGGGGTATAAAATATAACTAAAAAAATAGCAAAAATATTATATAAAATTTATAATCAATAAAAAAAAAAAAATTATTAATATAATCAATACTTCATAATTTAAAATATTACCTATATCAATATCTATATTAATACTCATATATCTCATACAACATATCAATAACCAAATAACACAATAACTAAATATTGACAAACACTAATAATAATAACACAATTGTCAACAACTGACAAAATTATGTGACATGACGTACCCAGAGTAAGCATAGTGACGTTAGGCATCCAAACGTCAAACATGGAAAAATCTCAACGACAACTTGCAGAAAATATGACGTCGTCTTAACACGTAGGCGCAGACAGAATTATCAAAGTGGTCTTCTATAGTAGGCCAATTCCCTACTTGACAGTACAAAACATATTAAAAAAAAATTAAATTAGACATTGCCTCGGAAACAGATATTACGATACGTGAAACCCTTATGCTCCCAACAAGAGTAAGGGAAAAAAAACATTCGCGTACCGAGAATTCAAAAATTGATTTAATTACTTTCAAATACTTTGTAGCCCAAAAACAAATAATTAGCCCTCTAAGCTCTAAAAATAAAACTAGTGAAAGATTTTGAGTATATCTGAAACTTACAAATAAATTAAATTTGAGTATTAAAAAATTACAAACATTAAAACAACTTCTCAAATATTCAGCGTAGTTTTACGACCTGACTCTAGTTTACTCTTTCAAATTTTGCGGTTTTTGTTTTTTTTTTTCAACCAAATCACACTATTGTTCCTCTTCGATTTTTAATAATTCTCTTTTTTGCTCATATTTTAGACGAAATAACAAATTGGGGAATTACAAATAAATAAATAAATAAATAGACACCGGAAAATAATATAAAAATATATAAAATAGAACAAATTAAAGAATCTTACACAGTTTTAATTTTAAAAATTTTAAAAATACTATTTTTATTTTGTAAAAGTTTTGTTAGATTATTGTTGTTGTGCTAAAATGTCCAAAGCTTGTTGTAATGTTTTTCCAATTTCTCTAAAAAATCGGTAGTTAACATTAAAATTTTTATTAAACCAATGTATTTCCTTTACCTACTTTCTAGTTTGAATTTTTGTTATTTCAATCAAATTTCAATATTTCTCTCATATTAAAAACATATTCTTCTTTTCTCGAACTTTGAAAATTTTTTATATAAAAAAACTTATTAGTTGGTGTCGCGAGAATCGATTTTGAATTGATTTTCAATCAAAATCGACTTAATTCAATCGTCGGTGTCGCGATAATCAATTATTTGATTTTTTTTCTTCGATTTTTTTGATTTTCAAAAATCAACTAAATTTTGTTAGTTGACCTTTGGTTCCAAACAGTAAATTTTTGATTTTTCATTTGAAATTATTAAAAAAAAAGATAATTTAGAAATAAGAGGTAAGAAAAATTATAAATATTTTTTAGAAATTTTAATTTTATTTGAATATTTTATTTATTTTATTATTTTAGAAGCTGACGAGAAATAGAAATTGTTGTCCTCTGACAAAAACGTAAGCACAAATGGGCAAAAGTAAGTTTATGATATAAAAATTAAACTAAAATAAAATACTTTATGCTAATTTTTAAATATGGAGTATGGACCGATCTAGAAAACAGAGTACAAAAAAAAATACTGATAAACAAAAAGGAAATTCGGTGTACGGTGTACGAGTAGTCTTGTAATTTTGTTATATTGAGTAAGTTGAATGAAAAGATTTCGAAATAGGAATCGTAGAAGTACCAAAATATTCAGTAAATTTTTATTTTTGTAACCAATGAAGAGATTAATTAGTTTTTAAGATATTTTCTTAAACTACTGGGGTAAATTTTGTTTTTTTTTTAAAGTGAAATCTAATTTTTTTTTTTGTATATTTTATTATGTGTAGAAAATCCACAATAATTATTAAGTTTTGCAATCAATTAGCCAACCTATATGGCGTAGTGATATCACTTGACTATTAAATGCAGCACCGTACTTAGTGTACAAAAAAGTTACACCTAAGGTACTGACAAGCATATTAAACATATTAATAAATTAGGTTTTAGGAAAATACCAATACTGTAAATAAAAATATAGGAATTTGAATTAATAATTTATCTATTTAATAAAATCAACCTAAGTATTTATTTATAATTTTTCAGCCAATCGCTCGTATTGAGGTTGTATTTTAACAACTTTTTTTAAATAAAATAAAACTCCTACTGATATTTAAGGTATATTAAAAATTTTTATTTGAAATGTCAAAACACAAATTGAATCAACTAATTGAAAATAAGTCAAGTCAGCGACATCATGACTGTTTTTTGTTGATTTGAAATAAGTCAAATTAATTAAATTGAATTGATTCTCGCGACACCGACTATTATGTAATATCTAAGAAATATTTTTCATAAATTTTCTTTTTTACCAATAATTTTAATTCGTTGTCAATTGTCCTACTCGTTCTGAAACTTCAGAATAACATGCCCCGGGTCGTTATTTTTATAAAATTCCTTCAGATCGTATTAAACCCACATGATCACTATCTTTTTATTTTTAGTTTTTCTATTTTCAGAACTCTGTATTGTGCCACTAAAATATTGTTTTTTTTTAATATTTTCCTTTCATTGTCACTACTATTAAGCTGCCTAATATATGGATTTCTTACTTTATCATGCATAATTTCATTAATATCACAATCACAATAAGCGAATTAGTTACTGCGATCACAGTATACTAATAAATCTGCTTTATCTTACATAGTAACACTATTTTTCCATCTTATCATTTTCATATCTTTACAGTGTCATTGTTTTGTCATTTATTTGATAATTTTATTCTTCAATTTCTCTGGAGTTCTATATGAAACTATCTGGGTGATGTATTTTCTTTGTTTTGATAAGATCGTGATCTGGGACAGCTTCCATCGGGTGAGGTATTAACAATAACCCATGCGTAGGATCGCATTGAAGATGTGCATAAGATGTGTAATAGCTCTTAATGGTAGTTCTTTTATCATTTTTATTGTAATTGGATCGCGCCCTGGTGCTTTTTTAACATTAATTTAGTTTATTTTTAATTGTATGTATCTGAATATTATATTGATGATTGCTTCGTTCTGCATAAATACTTTTTTTAACCATTTTATTTGAAAATTTTATTTGAAATTAAAATTTGTTTTATTTTACTTCCAATGATTCCATCTTCGATATGGGCAATAACAATTAAAAATTGAAATTAATATAATGCTTTTTATAAGATATTTTGTTGTATATCATCAATAATATTTTTTCGAGGTTATATGACTGCAATTTGTACTTATATGATTCTTTAGTTTATTTTAAGGAGAAGCAAAATAAGACCATTTTTGATGAAATCTAAAATATTTTTCGGTTTATTTTTAATTTATAAAATTATATGTAAAAAAAATATGATTGCAAATATAATTTTAAAATGCATTAAAAAAAATACAATACTTTTGTTTGAATAATATCCATCGGAAAAATTTAAGCAAGTTTAACAACAGCAGAATTTGTATTCATAAAAGAGCACCAGGCACTTCACAACAGTTTTATTTATTTTTTTTTTTTTGTTTGTTATTAAATTAAATTTTAAAAATTCACCACATACTCGTCATGTACAACTAAAATTAAAAATTTCTTAGTCGTTTTACTTACAAGAATAAAAATTTTAAATATGAACATTTCTCAATCCCACCCACCATATTTTATCTAAATATACACCAACTACACACAGAATGCAGAAAAGTTTTGTATTCCCCATGCATCGAGTATATAGGAAAAGGCTTCAAAAATAAATATTATTATTTGGTGAAAGTTTTCCTTTTAGAAAATAATAAGAAAAAAAAACTTTTTCTTTTAACTTTGATATGATGAAGTATTGTCCCGTGAAGAGGAGGGATGTTAAATTAAACAAAACAAACAAAAAAAAAATTAAATAAAAAATCTTATGACGGTTCAAAGAAACGAAAAACATCGTAAAGAAAAATATAAAATTTCTAGTAAAGAATTTTTTTATTTAATATATTTTCTTAGTGCTGTAACGTTAGACTGAACAGAGTTAAGTTATCGTCATTGAATTTGCCCAACGCAAAAAAAAAAAATTGTTCTATTTGTGGTATTTTTTTAGTAGTAAAAAAAAAAAAACAACAACCTCGAAAAAAACTTCTTAAAAAATTTTCTTATTTTTCAATTGAAGTATTTTCAATAAATAATGTACCCATATGACGTTTTTTAAAATCAATTTTAATGGTTGTGATTTTTTTTTGTATTCTGTTTTTTTTTTTGTTTTTTTTTTCTTTTTAATTTTCCATACATGAACATTTTTTAATCAATTGGGAAAATTTAATAAAAAATGAATGTTAAAGTTTTTTAATTTGTTTTGAGAAATTTATTCGAAATTTATTTATTATGGACATTATGGGTAATTCATGTAAATTTATGGCTGATTCAAAGTAATAAACATAATTCATGATTTCATCATTCTTTATGCTTTCCAGTCACTTTCAAAGTATACGACATAAGCTTAGTTAAATAGTGGTTCGAAAATTTTTACAAAGTATCAGATTTATCTACTAATAATACTCAATGTCAATTGTGACAATTATCATCTAGTAGAATATAATAATTATTATCTCCAACGGTATTTGAACCCAAGGTTTTCACCCCATTTTTGGATTGAATTTTACTATTTTAATTCTTTTAAACCGAAGGGACAATTATTATGAATGGAATTTGAATCCAAGCTTGTCACCCTGCCGTTGGATGGCATTTTGCTCTTTTAGTTCTTTAAACTTCCAACGACTGAACCAGGAAGACTAGATCCGATGTCTGAATGATGACATGGCTTATCACAGGTCATGGTCAATTTAACAAGCAACTGTTCAAAATTTGTGGATCGGACACAGACAAATGCAGATTCTGTTTATAAAGAGAGGAATCCTCCTCACAATTTCTATTTGTTTCCGACGTCAGAGCTCGCAAAAGACATAAATATTTCCAGAAAAACATATACACTACCTGATTCTGAAATTTACATCAAAGAAATAAAAGCGTTCATCAAGGCCTAGAACATAGACCTACAACTCTAAGATAATAAACGGGGAAGTACAATAGATCTTAAGAGTACGCATTTACATAGAACTCCCCATTAATAAAAAAACGATTTCTTCATCTTTTCATTATTGGAATATGAGTTATTGAAAAAAAATATTTTTAAGTTATTTGCCTAGTATGTTGAATAAAAAGTTTGTAAAAGACTTTAGATGCGTAGCCTATATGTTTTGGGTTTCTGTAGTTTCCCACTTGTTTCTTTGGAAACAATTATTTTTGGGTAGAACGAGCAATACTTGGCTTTGGTCTTGAGAATTGACTCTTCGCACCTGTTTTTTTTAAGGAAATCTGCTTCTTCATTGCCTTGTATTCCTTCATGCCCAGGAGTAATTCACATAAGAGTAATTCAGTTTCCTTCCACTAGCTTTATTAAACTTTTGTAACAGCTATAGATAAGCTTTAATTGTTTTGAGGAAACCAGAGCTTTTATGGCAGCTTGGCTATCTGGAACTTGGTATGTATTGTCACCTTTGTATCCTCTTTAACTGAATTTTAATGCCGATACCTAGAAAACATAGGTTTCAGCTTGAAAAACAGTAGTGGGATATGTGCCAAGTTCCGCACGAAATTTGAACATTGATCCAAATACGCCGACACCGATTTTCTTCCCGATTTTTGAGTCATCAGTATGTCATACTGAAGCTCCTGGAGGTAAGGCTCTTATCAATCGACCTCTACCCTTTTGGTTATTAGTACAATGAAGTTCCTGCGGCAATCAATTGCTTTTTTCATATAATCTGACATTGCAATTGCTACGGTTTCTAGCGGTTCAATTTTCTGCGGCATCCTGTGCCCTGGTCATACAGACATATGTGGTGCGGATAATCCCCATATTTTGTCGAACATACTTTGTCATGCAAAAAATGTTACTTATTTTGTTTATATAACCTATGTGAGGATTCCATAACAGTTTACTGTCAAATATTATTCCTTTGTGGGGTGTTTTTTTTCCTTTACCATTTCGATACCAACTCCGTCCAATGAAGGTGGTTTGTAGCTTATTTTTCTTCGATAGATAAAAACGGGATGCTGTTTATTTTGTGTTGGATTAACACTCAGACCCACGGTTTTGCACCATTTATGCATTATGCTTATAGCACGTGGCATTGTTCAGCAATTATGTTTTACTTCATCAAGAGATCGGCTTAGTTTCTTGGCTGATAATTTCGCTGTAAATAGCTAAAAACTCTTTTCTCTATTACAAGTACTTTTTATTGGAACCAAGATTATATCTAAAGTAAAGTAGAATTATTTAAGTCGAAAGTAAGGTAAAGTAGAATTACTTTGATTTGTGTATGGCAAAATTTTTTATGATCAGAGGGTATCTTAGTTTCAAATAGAGTGGGACCCATAAAATTCCTTCGTTGTCACTAAAAGCCAGGTATGATTCCATAAAAATCATCTGAAAAATAAGTATGACTATTATTTATTCTCTGAACAAAACTGAAGCAATGGCAAATCTGTAAATAACAATAATAGGTTAAATTTGAGATTTCTCCTAGATCATCTAATGTATATCCCCAACTGGAAATAAGCTCTCACTAAACCTGGACAAACGCAGAGAATATGCTTAATATCATCCGGATTATAAAGATCTTCGAAATTCGACATCAGTACCTACATCAGCAGTTCAAACGAATTGCATGCATAAGGTAAACAGTGATCTGTCAGTATATTCTTTTTGCCTTAAACTTTTTTCTATTTAGTAGAATTAATTTTCTATTTCTTCCTTTATCCATTCGCTGCCATATCTTCCTGCGACTCTTGCAAATATACTGACATGTAAATTGCAATTCACTTGTCTTTTTGATCTTCAATATGTGAAGAGAAGATTTTAGTGGTTGAATTGAGATCGATAAAGTCTATTAACAATCCGTAGAAAACTAATTGAGAAATACTTGTTAAATCGAAGATTAACAATATTATACGAATACAAAAACTTCGAGAAAAAGTTAACAGTGTGAATCACTCAACTGCTTAATTTTTGCATGCTGTTAACCATTTCCGAAACATTTTTATGAGTAAAACTTGATTATTCTATTTTTTTCAATCTTCCAATCTATTAATGAAGACTTTCGTAACAAAAATAAATCAACTCCAAACAATGGATACAAATCTACTCGTACACGACAAATTATAATTAGAGATTAGATAATACGTTCGAATTGTTTATAAAAGAACGAATACCATCTAATTTTGAAAAAACAAAGTACACGGGATTCTATGCCGCAAAACAAAGGCAAAATATCTGAATATGTTTGTTCGAGTCCGAATAAACTTGAAATGTTCTTTTACACTTCCTTAATCAGTAGCAAGGTAAAGGAAGGTGTAGATCTAATCCGATTTCATGTGCTCATGCCTCCTGTTTGAGATCTCTAAGCTCTATTTTAATTAAAGTACATCAGTTTTCTTTCACTAATATTGAATTTCAAGAATATTCACAAATATTCACAATTTTATTTAAAATGATGGCATTCCAAAAGCAATATAACTTCTTTAATCATTGCGCTTTGGTCCTACCCATGCGAGCTCATTTAGCTTCTCCAAATAGATCTATTAACGGAAGCGGTATAAATAATATGTCTAATAATTTAAAGAATAAACTTCTTTGATTTCTTATATACAATTCGATGTCAACTTTGAACACCTCATATCATTCAATACCATTTGAAATTCTCATCACTGACTATAGATCCAACATTTAACATTTTAAAATTGTTTGAAAAAAAACCCTCAAATTATAAATTATTCTATTTCTATTTTTAATAGTCATTTCCTAAACTTAATTAAATTCCGTCATCTATATCCGGTAATTTGTATACAATAGAATCTCAATTAGAATTTAAACACAAATAAAATGTTAGGAGAATAAAAACTTTAATTTATATCCCATCAATATTCTCTTATTCAATATTATTATTATTATTATTATTCGCATTCGCAATCATCATTATCAACGCTGTCATCACCAAATATCATCATCATCATCAATTAATTGATGGGAGTAAATTTTATTATGTATTTGTTTCTTTTTTTAATTTTCTAAGGCTTTCAAAAAACTAGCAATTTCTACTTTTAAACACCAACGAAAAAAAAATGGAAAATTTTGTTATTTCTGAAGAACATTTAAGTGAAAAAATGAGAAAAAATAAATAAATTACGTACAAGGTGATTTTGAAAATATATCACAGACGTATCACGTATGTGTACACAGGCCACATTTATACTCAATAATTATTCAATAATTAAATTTTTGTTTCAGTAACACTTCTTATTCCAAAAATATTGCATTGCATATTCTCGACTTACTGTTAACTTCTTCTAGAAATTAACCGCAAACATTGATATTCGCCGCTCCTTAAAATTCGAGGAAGTTTGATAAAAAATCGTACTCAATATTTTGTTATGAATTGTTTTCCATTATTTCAATTTATCGTGGACACTATATTTCTTATTGATTTATCTTAAACAACAACCTCATACGTAATAATTTATTTAACTAAATAGAAATTTAGTTTAAATCACTAGTGTTGTTGCGGTAATTTGAAAAATGTTTTGAATGTAAAATGGGTTACACATTGGGTAAAATCTCAAAATGAAATTTCTAATTAAAATTAAAAAAGATTTAGAAGAAATTTGAAATCGCCACGTCTCTTTTTAAATATCTATTATTTATCATACGTAATAATTTATTTAACAAAATAGAAATTTAGTTTAAATCACTAGTGTTGTTGCGGCAATTTGATAAATTTTTTGAATATAAAATGGCTTACACATTGGGTAGAATTTAAAATGGAACTTCTAATTAAAATTAAAAAAAAATTTGGAAGAAATTTGAAATCGCCACGTCACTTTTTAAATATCTATTATTTAAAAGAATAATAATGATATTTGTACCGTAGTTTTTTTTAATGTACAGATAAAATGTAGATATAATGACTTACTAATGAATGGAAATAATTCGACTTTTAATTGCTAAAATTTTTTCTCGCATCTCGGAAATAAAACTTTCATTTCTATTTTTATAACTGTTACTTCTTGTTCAACTTTGGTTCTTAAACCGTCGATGTGTGTTTTTGTAAATTGTTACTTTCACATAATAGAACATTTTTTTAATTTTTATGACATCTGAAGGAAAATATGTTCTACGATTTACAACAAAAAAACAAAAATAACACTTATACCATCAAAAGCAAGTCATAATCATATCAGTACAAATTTCGGAGTCATATTTTTGTATGTTGTTGTGTTTAAACCGTTTTTAAAAAAATTAAAAAAAGTATTAAAATCTTTATAATCTTTTTATCGCAATAGAACTTAAGCTGATGCTTATTAATTAAATTATTTAAACCTAAAATTGTTTACAATTTTTGACTTGTCATCATCATTTGGTTTTATCTTTACTTTTTTTCTTAATAACATTTTATTATTCTAAATGTATTATTTCAAAAAAATGTTATACCATTTGATGTACTGCAATAGGAGTACTTGCACTTTGTAGAAAAAGATGTATTTCTAGACTTGAGGAATTCGAGTTATTACACCTGTATTTGGTGGAATAGTAGAACAATACATAACGTTAGTTATATTCTTCAGTACTAAAAAGGATATTCAAATAAAGAGTACATTTTGTAATTATATATATAATTTTCTGCATTTATCTGGATGTTTGTAAGTTCGACGGAATACTACAACACATATATAAATTGAAATATATATACAAATTGTAACATCATGTAATTGTCATAAGCATAGTATCTGTTTTTTATTGCTTATATATGCCATCTGTCATTTGTCATCTGTCATCTGTCATCTGTCATTTGTCATTTGTCATCTGTTATCTGTGTGATTTGCCCATAATTTTATAATGATTGTCATGTCATTCAAATGTTAAATTTAGATGGCGCCATAGACGCTTTTTACTTTTATTATGGCTTAATTAATTTCATTTTACAATTTGAATTTTACAGTAGAAAGCTGCTATGATTGTAAAAATACAAAATTATTGTAAGTTTATTAAATATAAATTATAGTTAGATTTTGTTTTCATTAAAAATATTATTTGAATTTAGTATTTCTCTATTAATTTAAATTGAAATTATCTTTTTGACTCACTTATATTATAATTAATTGAGCTATATATAATAAACAATAGAATGTCTAAGAATATTGATTATTTAGAATTATTGAGGTCTTAGGATAATATATGTTTAAATTTCCAATGATGGCAAATAATATGTCGTTAAAATGATCGAGTAAATAACCCTTAGGGAAATGAAAATTTTGCACCTTACTACAAATATTCTGTTTATATCGTAATTAAAAGCGTTATAATATAAAAATAAAGGTATGATAAATTAGTAAGCAAATCCGTATTTTTCTTAAACTTGAAATGAAAACTCTAATGAAGGAATTGCTAGAATTTATTTTGCTTCCGTCATTTATGGCGGGTTACAAAACTAGTTTAATAATATTAGGTACCTATAGACTAATATACGCAGTAACTATTTACATTTCTTTTACTTCAATAGAAAGGAAGTTAAATGCTAATAAAACTGTTTACCCGGCCAACATTTTAAGATTTTAAATAATTGGTTAGCTCTGAAAAGGACTTTGAAAAGATAGCTTATTATTTATTTTATTTTATTTTATTTATTTGTAATTTTCTAAACTCATAACAGCTATACAGTAGTTAAATATTATAGTAAAAAATTAAATTAAATTAAATTTGTATGTATAAAAAAAATAGATCGCTGCTATTTGGAAAATTTATTTTATACACAAAAAACATTGTTCAACCGTCAAAACCATGTGTTGAAAAAAGTTATTTTAATTTTACATACTACTCAAAAAATTATTAAAAAAAGTGTTGCCGCTATAAAGAAACTATGCCCGTTATTTTAAAAATATACTTTAACATAGTACAATATCCCAACATAATGTGAAAAATACCACAATTTTTATGAAAATATCAATTTTTGATATTTTCATAAATCCCACCAATAAATGAAATGAGAAATGATAACCACCAATAAATGATATTTGATGTTCTTGTTGTACTCATTGAGTTCTCATATAAAATAATGTCATTTCATGTTATCTCCCTTTTCAGAACCAACAAAATATTTAAAATCTTAAAATGTTGGCCAGCTAATACCCATCTTTAGGGTAATGGTTGTGATATTTTTTAACAAATAATCTTAACCTTCTGAATCGCATCAGCCAATCACAGCGTTGGATAAATTTTTTTTTCTATCTTTCATATTGTCATTCAGAATGCAAATATTCATCACATACAAAGGACATCATATTTGAACAAGTTTTTGGATTTAAATGTAGAGA